>CM052889.1:67943738-67971668 GCA_028534135.1 Potos flavus
TTGTACATGACTATTCACAGCAGCCTTATTTATAATAGCCAAAAACGTGGAAATGACCCAAATGTTCAGCTGATGAATTGGTGAGTAAGATGGGGCACGATCAGCCAATAGAATTGGCTGAAATAGAATGAAAAGGAATGAGCTCCCAACACATGCTATAGTAGGAATAAACACTGGAAACAATATGCTAAATAAAATAAGTCTGACACAACAGACTGAATGATTCCATGTATCTGAAGTGTCCAGAATTGGCAATTGTTTAGAAAGGAAAAGTAGACTCGTGCTTGCCTGGGGCTGGGAGTTTGGGGGAAAATGATGTGTGAATGCCAATGGGTACGAGGTTTCCTTTGGGGTGATGAAAACGTTCTAAAATTATGATTCACAATTCTGTGAATATGCTAAAAATGAACTGGATACTTTAAATAGGTAAATTATGTGGTTTGCACATGATATTTCAATAAAGGAATCCAAAAAATACTGAAGGGAAGGAAGAAGAAGCAGTCTAAACTGCAAGGCAGCCCAAAGAAGCCAGTCAACCAGGCAGAGAATTGGCTGAGCCTAAACAGCCAAGCCTCCTACCCTGTCTTGCTCCCTTACAGGATGCTGACTGCTCCTGAAGGCCGTGACCTTGGGCGAGGGAGCTCCCTGCAGCTGTCAAAGGAGCTGACAGCTGGAAGCCATCTGCTGACCACACTCCCACCCCGCGGGGCGGCATGTCCTCCCTTGAAGGGGGATCTGAAAAGCACATCTCCACATGCACCTCACCAAGTCAAAAGGCAAACAATGAATTCTGACGACTATGGCCATATCTCGCCATTGTCACTATTATCATTGGTGTGGAAGAATTCCCTAACCACTGGCAAGATTTTTATATCTGGCAGGTGGAATACCATTGAACAACAGTAGGGGATACATTTTAGAAGGCCACACAGGAATAACCGTAACGCCACGTGAAAGACGTTATTTTCTCCTGGAAGGATCGGGAGCCGCGGTGAGGTTCTGTTGTTTTCCAGAGAGAGCTGACATGATGTAAGGCTGTATTTTAGGATACTCACATCAGTGATGGTATACAAGATGGGTTGGAAGGGGGAGACCCAGAAGATAGGGAGACTAACTGAGTGTTGGAATTACCCCGCCATGGGGTGGGGAAGGTGGGGAAGGTGGGTGGTTGCCATAGAAAGGAAAGGAAGGGACAGAAGGAGGAAGTTTTAGCACCTGTGGGGACTGATTAGACCAGAGTATAAGGGAGAAGGCAACTCTTTTAGCTCAAGCCAAGGAGCATTGGACAGAGGTCCTGGCCCTATCCTGCCACGATGCTGACCTTCTAAAAAGTTCCCCCAACCACCTACACATCCCTCCATCCCCACTATCATCACCACCACCTCTTGCTTGGACAACTCTACAGCCTTCTTTCTGACCTCAGAACATCCATTCTGGCTTTCTGCAGTCTAGTCTCCTTAGAGCAGCCAGAGGGACCTTCTTAAGACTTAATTCAGGTCCTGTCACTCCCACATTCAAGTTCCTCCAATTGCACCTCCCTGTCCTCGCGACGAAGCACTATGTCTACAAGGCCCTTCATCAGCTGCCCCTGCTCACCTCTCCAGCCTCATTTCCTACCCCTCCCATTCCCTTCCTTGCTCAACTTCATTCTCTCAAAGTTCCAAGTTCCCTTTTGCCTCTGGGTCTTCACACATGCTATTCCTCTGTGCTCCATACTCCATGGTCTCGAGCCTACTCCTACTTAAACTGCAGGTGTCCAGTTAGATGTTGCCTCTTCCAGGGAGCCTTCCCTAACCACCACCCCTCAAGAATGGATGAGATGCCTGTGGCAGATTGTGCAAAAATGGCCCCAACAATTCTTCCATCTCCGTATGCACCCACAGCGCTCCCCCACAACACGAGGCATAATGTTTCCCCCTCTTTGAGTCAGGCTGCCTGTTGACTTGCTTTAACCAATAGAGTGCATCAGAAGTGACCTTCTAGGCTTCAGATTCCAGACCTTAAGAGGCAACAAAGCCTCTTCTGCTTTCACTTAGGAAGTCCAGGAGAGACAGGGGAGAACCATGGGGAGAAGCAAGGTCCCAGACTATAAGAACCAATACCATGAGAAGAATGGCTCAGCCACCCCAGCATGTTCCCGGATGGTCCAACCATCCCTCTGAAGTACCATACATGTGACAGGCCATCTAGGATCCTCCTGTCCCAATCCAGATGCCCCAGCCAAGGCCACATGGAAGAGCAACAAGCCTGCCTGAATTCCTAACCCATACACTTGTGAATCGCACACTGTTTGAAGCCACTGTGTTTTAGAATGCTTTGTTATGCAGCAATGGATAAGTTGTAAGATGCTCCTCCTCTTAGTTCCTACCGCACCTCCCAATTTCTTCTGTCATGGCATCTATTTTATTACCTTCATGGTTGCTTGCTTACCCCTCCACCATCCACACAGACGTTAGCATCAGGAGGAAAGGAGCTAAACTGTGTGTTGTCGGGCACTACCTCTCCAGAGCCTGGCCGATGGCAGATGCTGGTCAAGTATTTGTTGATAACACAATCAAGCAAGATAGGGATACTCTAAGCAAATCCACCACTTCCCTTAATAAAACCAAGCCATTTCTCAAGGTGGCCCAGGAACAGTGAATTTCCCCCTGGCAAGAGGTGACTAGACCTTCGTACCAAGCTTTCTCTCCTCCCTTCTCCCATATTTACCCGATTGCTGGCTCCTTTGGATAATCTAGACTTTTTTTCTACGAAGGGAGCTTTGGGTGCCCTTATCTTTCAAAAATTATGATGAACTCATGACCATTCATTCCGTGTTAAATACATGCCTGGTAGTGTGCCAACCACCCGTATGAGTTTCTCGGGGCTGTTACAACAAATGACCACAGATTTGGTGGCTTAGAACAATGTAAATTTATTCTCTTAGAGTTCTGGAAGCCAGAAATCCAAACCAGTCTCACGGTGCTCAACTCAAGGTGTCAGCAAATCTGGCTCTGTCTGGAGGCTCTAGGGAAGAGTCTTCTTGCTTGCCTTCCATAGCTCCTGGAGGCTGCATCCTTGGCTCTCGGCCCCTCCTTACATCCTCACAACTTCTTTCTTCCACCATAACATCCCGACTTCCTCATCTGTACTCAGAGCTCCCCCTGCCTCCCCCTTTTTAAAGTCTCCTGTGATTATGATTAGATTCACCTGGATAATGCAAGATCATCTCCCCACCTCAAGATCCTAAACTCAATCACATCTGCAAGGTCCCTTTTGCCATAAAAAGTGACAATCACAGGTTCTGGGGATTCAGGTGTGAGCATCTCGGGGGTCATTATTCAGCATCCCATGGCATTAACTCACTCACTGTTCTGAATACCATGAGGTAGTTCTTTTGCTATCTCCATTTTACAGGTGAGGAAGCAGAATCAGAAAGGTAAAGTGACGGCTCTACGTCACACAGCTAAAGAACGGCCAGGCCACACTGGGATCAAACTCTGTTTGACTCCTGACCACTCTGCTGGGCTGCCCTTGTATCATGGCTGATTACATGGGTGGACAGCAGTATTTAGGGAGAGATCTTTTAGAAGAAGGTGAAATGCAGGGAACTCTGCCTACAAGGTCCAGCCACTCTTCTCTCTACATAAAAGGTTTGCTGATTTTCTTTGGGGTCACCATGGAGGACTCGGGTGGTGTTTCACTAAGGAAACCAATGGGAAAGACTGCCATCTGGGATATGTTGACTTGGAGGTGACATTGCTAAGCTCTCAGTGCAATTGGGATTGCTTGAAACAGCTGGGAAGCCAGGTCTCCACTCTGATGCCTATAAACCATGCATATGTGGCAGAAGAATTAGTTCTTGTCTTCCTAAGGGCTTCTGGAACCTATTCTTCGCCCAGGCCTGCAGCTTAGTCATGAGGGAAAGCAAGGACAGATTTGCCCCAGCACAAGGGGATCTGATGGTAAAGAGTTCAAGGCAGCCAGTGCCTACAGGACAGGCCACTCCTCCCCTATCTCTTGGGGAATCCTACATCCTCAGAAGCGCCCCTCAGACCCTCATCAACACCCAAACCTCAAAGCCTGGAGGATCCTTAAAGGTAAGGATTACACGCATTATCCTTTCATTTCTGCACCTCAGAACCCAGCACATCTCTTGGCTCATATGCAGTAATTAAGTAGTTTGTATATAATCTAGAAAGAGAGGAAAGAGAATAGACTGGATATAAAGGCAGGGGGTGGGTGGAGAAATGGCCATTTGGTGCACACTGTGCAGTCTTAGGGAAGTTACTTAACCTTTCAAAGTATCTTTCTTCCTCATCTGTAAAATGGGCATAATGACGTTCTGATCCCTAACATTTACTGAATACTTACTATGTGTCAAACACAGGTCCAAACACAGTATCTCATTGAATCCTTATAGCCTACAAAGTAGCTAGCTACTCCTAGCTATCTGTATTTGTTTTTGTTGCCTATATTTATGCCCAAAACTCACCCTAATTTTATTTTGATCTTTGCAGTTCAGTTATTTTAAAAAAAAAAAAATTCACAGGTGAGAGGCACCTGGGCGGTTCCATCAGTTATGTGTCCAACTTTTGATTTCAGCTCAGGTCATGGTCTCAGGGTCCTGGGATGGAGCTCCAAGGGCTAGGTGTTCAGCATGTATCTGTTGAGTTTCCCTCCCTCCGCACACCTCCCCCCTGCTTGCGTGTCCATACATTCTCTCTCTCAAATAAATAAATTTTTAACAAAATATATTAATACATGAAAACATCCTTCTTACAATCAAAGAAATATGGTAAGAACATCTTTATAGAGAGTTGGCAGTATTTGAGCAAAGAAATTTTTGAAAAAGAACTGAAAAATAATTATTGACATATCCATGCTCTATACTTAAACTAACAGCTTTTTCCATTTACTCCTTCTCTTCCTCTTGTCTTTAACTCTAGACTGCTGAAACTTTAGTCCTGTGATATCTTGAGGTGTTTCCTCTGGAGTCCTCATTCATTCAAAGAGCTTCGAGTATCTGTGCCAATCTATCTATGCTAATTATTCTTAAGATTCTAAAGAGAAAACTGAGAAATTTAGATTATAAAAAGCATACTTTTCAGGGCAACTGGGTGGCTCACTCGGTTGGGAATCTGATTCTTTTTTTTTTTTTTTTTTTTTAAGATTTTATTTCTTTATTTGACAGAGAGAGATCACAAGTAGGAAGAGGCAGGCAGAGAGAGAGGGGGGAAGCAGGCTCTCTGCCGAGCAGAGAGCCCAACGCGATCCCAGGACCCTGAAATCATGATCTGAGCCGAAGGCAGAGGGTTTAACCCACTGAGCCACCCAGGACCCCCAAGGGAATCCGATTCTTGATTTCAGCTGAGGTCATGATCTCGGGGTCATGAGATTGAGCCCCACATTGGACTCCATGCCAGGCATGGAGCCTGCTTAAGATTCTCTCTCTCCCTCTGCCCCTTCCTGCTTGCTCTCTCTGGCTCTCAAAAAAAAAAAAAAAAAAAAAGAATCACAGTTGAGGAAACTAAAGCACAATCAATTAGGTAACTCGCCCAGCATCACACAGCTTATAAGTAGTTGAGTCAGGATTCGATCCCAGTTCTCTGTGAGCACGTATGGTGGTTATGAGGACTAAACAGGGTGATGGGTGACGGTACCGGTTTGTATGGATTGTCATTAGGGGTAAGAGAGGGAGCCAGGGAAACAGGGACAACATCAGATCAGTCTCCAGCCTCTCTGGTTTCCTTCTTGTGCCTGCCTCCCCTCCCCAGGTACACAGAATCAGATTAATCACTGGCTAACGATTACCCCTTTATTTATTATTTGTTAAATAATATAATGAACATCTATGAACTCACCACCCAAATCGAGAGCCTAAATGTTAGCAATCACTTCATCTAACCATATGCTCCTTCCCATCCCAACCCATTTCCTGCCTTTCTCTTAAAGATAACCATGATATGAAATGTTGGAGAAATTATCCCATTGATTTTTTCTTTCATTTTTTTCATATATAGAATTATTTAGCTTTGCTCATCTTTAACTTTCTAATTTCTAGGTCTTTCAATTATAGGCTCTCCCTTCTTTGGATATAGTTGAATTGTGTAAGTTCATCCAGGCCACCTTGTTGCGTGGGCTCTTCAGTGCACAAGGGCTCCCACCGAGGCTGTAGGTGTGGGCTGGAATGCAGTCTGCAGCCCCCCTGGCCTTTTTCTGATCAGCACAAAGGTAGCATTCCCCTGGCAAGCCATGCATGTGTGAGGCTGCAGCCATCTGAAGGGGGCATCTTTCTCTAATTTGAACAAAGGCACCGTCGGGACTAACCGGGGTTCTGAGTTCACCTTCCTTAGATGGTCAGCAATCCCTCTCAGCCACTCCATCTTCAAGGTCAAGGTCGAGCACATGGAGATCAGGGACAGGAAATGACACACGGTGACAGCCTCGGGAGACAGCTGTCGTCATGAGACTTACCGTTCCTGCTAGAAGCTCGTTGGCCTCACTCCACCTGTCCATCTCTAACCCATCAGGAGGGATTTCCTAATCAGGTTCCAGGGGCTTTAAGATTTATGTCAAGAGGCCTCGATTTATTGAATTAATGCTGCTGAGCAGAACTGTAGCTGTTAAACAGTGCGGAGATCTGGATTTTACAGCAATGTAACTAATAAGGCTATTAACACAAACTGGGCCTGCCGCTGGCATTTATAACACCATAAATCTCTCTTCCCACTGGAAGTATTTATGGGATGGAATGCACTCAGAGTCCACTGCCTCTTCCACGCTCTCAAGGCTCAACAAGGAGGAGGTGTGGCCCAGTAACGGGACTGGTCTGGAGGAAGGAGGGAGAGAACGGAGTCTGGCTCTCAGCCTCCATCCCTTCTGGCAACTGGACCTGCCAGCCCTTGCCATAGGCAGACTGTTCTACGTTATTACTTACATATTTATGGCCCATTTGTGGAGCACTGAGAATGTGCCAAGCCCTTTGCAAAAAACAGTGTCCATGAATCCCCCAGCATCGTCTCAGGAGTGAAAACATTTTAGCTTCTGTGCTTGTAGATGTGGATGTGTTCTCCCACCGAACCGAAGTTCTGTCTTGAGCCCCCCAAACTCTCTGAGGCAGAACATTTAATCTTGTCACTTCCAGCAAAACATTTTTATTTTTCTTACCAATTTCAGATTAAACCAAGTCAGATTTTAGATTTTCTCACTCCGTTCTCTGGGGAAGATGCCAGGTTCCAGGGGCTGTGCAAACGTCCCCAAGCCATCAGGGGGCAGGGGTGACGGAGCCTGTATTTTCATCTGTCCGTGTCCTCTAGGGCATCTCTTGAGATGTAACCCATGCCACAGTGTCACCTTCCACACCAGCTGACCCCTGGGATGGGACACACCTCATCTGTCCTCACATCCAATGCTGCAGGTACCTGTGTCCAGGCCAGGGAAAGCCTTGCACAGCTCCTGTCTCATTCTCTCCCTTCCTCCTCATCTCCAAGTCCCATTTAGGGGGCCAGGGATCATGACTCTCCAAGGCCATTGGTAAGACACTCTCTCTACTTCATATGCCTGGCCATACCGCCCACCACATCCATGTGCTCTCCAGCTAGTACACCATGATGCCACAGGGCACTGGTGCTCTCCTGCCACCTCCATGAGACCTGCCACCTCCCTCCCCCCCCACCTCCCTCCCCCCTTCCTCCCTCCCTCCCTCCCTCCAACAATTCCTCCCTCCCTCTCTCTCTCCCTTCCTTCCTTCTTTCCTTCCTCCCTCCCTCCCTTCCTTCCTTCTTTCCTTCCTCCCTCCCTCCCTTCTTTCCTTCCTTCCTTCCTTCCTTCCTTCCTTCCTTCCTTCCTTCCTTCCTTTTACAGCACGTTGAGTCTTTCTCAGGCACCGTTCTAAGCACTTTTCAGGATCGGCTTCATCACTCCCATCAATAGCTACGCAAGTTAGGATCCACTATTATCCCCCATCATAGATATAGAAACTAAAGTCCAAAAGTGTAAGTCCCCTGTGTCAGATCACGCAGCCGTCAAGAAGTAGAGCTGGTATTTGAACCCAGACAGCCAGGCTTCACCAGGATAATGAGACACCCACAGAAGCCAAAACTAAAAATGGAGTCCTGCTCCCTAACACCCCTCCAGAGAGTCACCCTGGGGGAGGCACTGTTCAGAGTCCCACGTGCATGTCAGTGTTTACCTCTCCTCCCTTCCTCCAGTCTGGGGTTTGGGGAGTTTGGGGATAAATGGCTCCCTAGGAAATCTTCCCAAACTTCTGTTTCTGTCAAGACCTTAGCCTTTTAGGCTTCCAAACCTACAGATGTCACTGTATTCCTTTTCTCCCCTTAGAACAGTAGAGGCTAAGGCCTGATCTAAAGAGAGTCGAGGATAAAAGGTGAGCTTGAATATTTCAGGGACCAAAAAGACCCCCACAAAGGTAGAAGCTTCACTCCTCATCCACACCCACATCATCACATTCGACCTCACAGCAGCCCCACTGAAGACACAGTCCTCCCCTTTGTACAAGGGAACAAAGGCTCCAGAAAACTCAATGCAATGGCTTCTCCAGAAAAAAAGTGAAACTGAGAAGTTACAGAATGAGAGTTTGGATCCAAATCTGTCTGAGTTTCTGGGAGCAAAACTCTCTCTTCTGGGAGCAGAAACTAGGTTTCTTTTGTTTGTTTTTTTCTGTCTACCCAAATAGTGGCAAAACTGGCTCCAGTACAGAGCTGTTCAGAGTTTGAGACTGTCTTCTGGGGGCTAGGCCACGCATGAGGACACGTGTCACAGACAATGTTCGGCTGTGCACCCTGCCAGGCACCTTCTGTTGAAGAGGAATTTGGAAGATCCACTCTTCTGATGTTTCTTAGCTTTCCTCTTTTGCCCCTTCCACCTTCTTTGGCCCCCGTTGTTTTATTCAAAATAGTGTGAGCCCCTACTATGTATTAGGCTCTGTTCTAGAAACTGTGGAGAGAGCAAGAAGCAAGCCAAACCACTCTCCCCCTCAAAATCTTAGTGCCTCAACATCACCAAGGTGAAGACTGTTAGTTCCCAGAGGGCAAGGTCTATGTCTGCACCCAGGGCCCCACACAGGCCCTGGCACAGAGTAAATTATCAGTAAGCTGATGAAGGGTTTTCAGTTCCCATCAACTACACAACCTAGATATCTCAAAGATTTGGGCAGTTCTGTGCTGCCCAGACTCCCAGCAGTACAGAGACATCAAGAGTGGTCATGAACAAGCTTCAGGGATAGCTGATGCAAAAGGAGACAAAGCCAGTGAGAATTCACCCAGACTTGGACAGGAACCCAGACCTGAGCCACTGCTAGGGAAGGAGAAAGGGCCTCCTATGTTCTGAGAGCCTACTCTGTGCCAGGCCCTGACCTAGGCACTCAACTTCCGTTCTGAATCTTACAAGAGACCGTGAGATGGGCACTCTTGCCAACCCTGCAAACAATTTCCCATCTGTAAAAGAGGGCTCTGTTACTGCTCACTGTCCTATGGACGAGGCATGTCCACCTCTCATGGGTGTTGAATTAATCTTCACAGATCAAACTAGGGTAGAATTCCGAGTCAAACTGCATCCAGGGAACATGGACCCAAGTGCAGCAGGCACATGCTTGGCTGTTTTGGTCTTTTCCTTTTCTCAAATATCTGTTTTGTTCAAATAATAGGCCGTTTTTCTTTCTTCTTACTCAATACACATACATGGTGTGAAACTGAAAAAAAGGCAAATAAGCAAGACACAGAAGAGACAAGCAAGCCACCCTTAATGCCATCATTAAGAAATACTCACCCTCCCTACTCCGGCATTTACTTCCCAGGTGCTACACACACATACATACATAAACACACACGTACACATACGATAACATACACACATATGTGCGGCACACAACACACATGTCACACATACACATCACATACGTATATGCATGATGCGAATGTGTGTTCGTATACATATACTAACATTCATTTACATGCATGTATAACTTCTGTGTGTGTACATGCCATATACACGCCATATGCACATGTGTCAAATATACCCCGTGTGCGTATATGGGTGCATATCATATACATGTACATTGGCTATATATCACACACATACATATCATATACACATACATATTTTTTCAATAGAAAATTTCTTAATTATGATCTCGCTGTTCTAAAATTTTCTCATTTCACTCAAAAATACATCACAAAAGTATTTTCTGAACGTTAAATATTCTTCTAGAGCATGGTCTTTTTTTTCCCTTTTTTTAAAGATTTTATGTATTTATTTGACAGAGAGAGATCACAAGTAGGCAGAGGCAGGCGGGGGTGGGGTGGGGGTGGAAGCAGGCTCCCCGCTGAGCAGAGAGCCCAATGCGGGGCTCGATCCCAGGATCCTGAGATCATGACCCGAGCCGAAGGCAGAGGCTTTAACCACTGAGCCACCCAGGCGCCCCTAGAACATGGTCTTGAAGGCTCCAACAAAAGCCATTGTATGTGTATGCCACGTTTTGTTTACCCAATGCTAACTCTTGATTGTTAAACATTTAGTCAATTCGGTATTATAAAAAATGCTGCTGTGAACATCTTCAGAGCTGTATCTTCAAGTGCACTTGTGATTATTTCCTTAGAATATATTCCTGTAAGTGAAATCTCACTGTTGGGGGCTTTGCCTATATATATACATATATATATATATATGGCCTTTGATGCATTTTACCAATTTCCTTTCTATAAAATTCGTGTGAATTTACCCTCCCTCATGGCTATATAAGATTGCCCACGTCTTCACATTTGTACCTTTACTGGGTGCTGTCGTTTTTTACATATCTTTCAATTTGAGAGATGAGAGATGATGTTTCAAGGATAGTTGAATTTGCAATTTGTACTATACCTGAGGTTAAATCAATCACCTATTGAGTAATTGCTCTGAGATCAGCAAAGAGAAGGGGAGTTGGGAGAAGCGGTAATACCTAGAAAGTCATTTGTCAATACAAGGAGACGGTAGGAGACAGCAAGCCAAGAGGCAGCATGAGCGGATGCAGAACTAAGTGCTAGAGGAGGTCAAGGTTGAGTTCAGGAGGGAAGGGCTCAGTGTCTGTCCTGGAGCTGGAAGGTGGACCTTGAGGAGGAGGAAGAGGACCAAGGGAAGGGGAGGAGGAACAGAGGGGAGACGGCAGGGGAAGGAAGGATGAGAGAGAGTGACTGGAGCCCTGAACAACGCGGGTACCCCTCACATGCTCTGTTCCTTTCGATTCCCCAAATGCTCCAAATCCTCTCACCTCCCAGCCTTTGCTCATGCCGGTTCCTCTCCTCCTGCCTTTCACTATGCTAGGTGCTCCTGCTCACCTCTCAGGCTACTCCTTAAATGACTCTTCCTCAGGAGAAGCATCTCAGCCCCAAGCATGCTCCTGTGCCCTATTGTATGCCCTCCCCGTGCCCTGTGCTTGTTCTTTACAAACAGGTATTGTAATGGTGGGGCGCCTGGGTGGCTCAGTCGGTGAAGCGTCTGCCTTCAGCTCAGGTCATGATCCTGGGGTCCTGGGGTAGAGCCCCACTTCAGGCTCCCTGCTCAGTGGGGAGTCTGCTTTTCCCTCTCCCTCTGCCCATCCCTCCACCCCCGCTCATGCTTGCGCATTCTCTCTCTCTCAAGTAAATAAAATTTTTTAAAAATATAGATGTATTGTAATGGTAACTGTGTGTGTAATTATTCATGTAATGCCGCTGGACTGGAAGCGCTGAGCCCGGACTGCCCATCTTGCTCCCCTCTGGGTTCCCAAGACCTAACATGGGATCTGGTACATGACAGGTTTGCTGCTCTTCAGCTCTACACCCAGCCTTCAGGATTCTACCCTCTGCTGCTGCTGCTGCACCTGGAAACTTTCCTCCTTTGCCAACTAGATTTCTTTATCGGTTCTGCCAATGAGGGGGAGACATGAAGGCTGGAGGAGGGGAAAAGGACTGGCTCCTTCCTCTTAGTGTCCTATCCCTTTAAGCATGTCCCAAGCACAGCAATACCTCCCAACCCCCTCGCCTCACCCCACCCCCGCCCCACCCCACTTTGGCAAGAGTTCTAGTCTCCAGTTGCTTTCAGCACTCCCCACATCAGCCTACGGGTGGCCTTTCACAAGTACCAGCCACAACCAGGAATGACCCCTTAGCAGAGGTCTAAGCCCTCTTAGAGAAGGCATGGGCTTCTCCTCCCAACTTCTAGGGTTTTTTGTTTTGTCGGGTTTTTAAATTTATTTTTTAATTCCAGTCAGTTAACATACAGTGTAATATTAGTTTCGGGTGTACAATTTAGTGATCCAATACTTACATATAACACCTGGTGCTCATCCAGCTTCTAGGTTTGTTTGTTTTTAAGATGGATTGATTGATTGAGAGACAGAGAGAGAGAGAGCAAGTGAGCGATCAAGTGGGGGGGCGGTGGGCAGAGACAGAATCTCAAGCAGGCTCCAAGATGAGCAAGGAGCCTGACACGGGGCTTGATCCCTTGACCCTGAGATCATGACCTGAGCCAAGAGTCAGACGCTTAACCAACTGAGCCACTGCCCCCAGCCTCTAGGTTTTGATAAGCACATATACTTCCCTTTATTCCCCCCGCTAGAGGGGCAGTAGCCGCTTCCCTCGCCATTACACCTGGACGATCTCATAGTTCTGCTGTTGCTTTTTCATCCTTCACAAGCTGTCCGTCCAATTCCCTGTATTAAATTCTCTCTATTAGAACACCTAATGTGATTTCCATTTTCCTAATGATATAGTACACATTCAGTTAAAATTCACTGAAGCCAGGGACCATTCTGTGGTTAGAAAATGCCATGAACAAATCAGATCGACACTGCATGACTGAGCATCTACTATGTGCCTGTTATTCGTGTGCGGTCCTGGAGGCTCGGAGATGAAACAGAAACAGAATGAACCAAAAGCGCCCAAAGCACGTTCGGCTAGAGAGTTAGAACTCCCTTTCCCCCACCCCCACACCTCCATCAGAAGCCTCTTCAAGGGGAGCAACTGAAGCTAAAAATCTCTCTGGCTCTGTACCTTGCAATGCTTTTCAGTGGGTCTCTATTGGCATATTGGGGAGAATTCATTGTGCAGAACTGACTTTGCAAGAAGTTCAGCATTTTTGGCCCCCTCAACTAGATGCTAACACCCCTCCTCCAGCCATGGTCTGTCAAAAGAGCCCCCACGCATTAACAAATGTACCTTTCACAGTGTCCACCCTCCCTCACCACTACGAGGTCACCCACTGAGGAGATACCCCCAGGGGACGACGGATTTGCTAATTATTTCTGACATTACCAGCTCCAATGGAGAAAGCTTTAATAAATGTGGAAGATGGTGTAGTTCTGTGAGAGATCTGCAAATTAACCGAGACAAGCAACAGAATGAAATCCAACAGAGGGCGTGACGGGGCGGCAGACTAGTAAGGGTGGTGGGTACAGGAAAAAGGCAGCCGGGAACCTAATTAGCCAGGACTGCTCATATCTGAGCTGCTCTGCGTCCAGCTGCCTGCCGACTCGAGACATGTTGAAAATGAATTCATCAAGAAGCACTCACATCAGTCCCTTGTTAGAAATGGGTCCTGAGTAGGCTTAATTAGAAGCAGAAAAATGGGGTAGAGGTAGGGCATGGAAGAAGAGAAAGAGAGATGGTGGGTGGCAGTTGACTGTGGGTCCCCCACACATCCACTGCTGTCCAAGTTTTGAAAGAACTGAGATTTCCTTCACTTCCTCCCACCCCCTTCCTTCTGTTCCACCCACTGGTGACTCGTAGAGCACCAGTTCCCAACAAGGTAGGTTGGCACACGCTAATCTATAGAAACTGATAATAAAATTGTGGTCACAGTAGCCCCACTGTGGATGACTCTCTCCCCTCTTTGCTTCTATTCCTTCCTTCAATCCTTGAAAAAATATTAATGGAAGTAGATTCAAGTTGTCTCTCTAATAATAACATTCTCTGGCACATATATTCCAATTCCAATATTCCTGTCTCATGTGGGAGAGAAATAATACAAATACAGAGTTCCAGGTATAGCACACAACCCCAACCAGTCTCATTTTCTCAACCCAATTATAAATGATATTTGTCCCAATTTACTTCCTGTATCTTTCACACCCCACCTCCACCAAAAAAAAAAAATGTTTTGACTTTTGAGATCAGCATAGCATAGTATGATAATGGACAGTGGAGTCAGCTGGAACCGAGGTCTAATCCTTTCCTGGACAGGAGTGTAGCTTTGGGATCAGAGTAGTTAGTAACTTGCTATTGAGCCGCACTTTTCTTCCCCATTGGATACAGTCATTGACATAGCAGCCTCTGGACCCTGGATGCTGCTGAGAAATGAGGACCCTACTGTCCGTATTGCCAATCTCACAGGATTATTGTGGGGAGCTAGGGAGATGAAAGCAACAAACGTTCTTTGTAACATTAAATCATTCCATGCACAGATACTAGGGCCTTGGTTATCTGCAAATGGCTTGTGCATTCCATTGTTTACCTATGTCTGCCTCCCTGCTCTGCTTCTCAACTGACCCCACATGGGAGATCTGGCCAGAGCAGGTGAGTGGCCTCTTGATTGCCTACCCAACAACCACCCACCCTTTTCCTCCTTCCCAGGAACACTCTGATTTTATTCACTCTCCTAACAGCTAAGTGCTTGAAGTTGGACTGTACGCCTCTCAGATCCAACCCAAGGGAGGGTTGACTCTTGACTGGCCAAAACCAACCACAGTAATTTGGTGACTGGTTGGATCATGGACATATGACATGATTCCCACCAGTGGACATGACAGGAAGTCTGCTAGGGGCTCTGGAAAATGTACTCCTTGCTCTTACAAAGTCAATGCCTTTGAAAATGTTGATGTTTTGATGTTTGGAGCTGTGGCAGCCATTTCTGAGCTCTGAGGGAAAAGTATAAGGGCAAATGCTAGCCACGGACACTTTTGAGGGCCTCGATGTCTTTGATCCTTGAAATTGATTCTAGAGCTGTCCTGTCTAGAGATCTCTTGATATGTAGGATAATTCTGGTGATCATACAACCTTATCTTCATCAGTGTGGGCTGATATCATAAATTGCCATAGACGGAGTGGCTTAAACAGTAAAAATTCATTTATCACAGTTCTGGAGGGTGGAAGTCTGAGATCAGAATGCCAACAGGGTCAGGTTCTGGTGAGAAACATCTGCAGGAAGACTGTCTTCTCCAGAAAACTGACATCTCCTTGTATCCTCACCTGGGCTAGCTAGCTCTTTGGCCTCTCCTTACAGCGGCACTTATCCCATTCATTAAGGCTCCACTGTCAAGACCTCATTATTTCCCCAAAGCCCTACCTCCAAATACCATCCTATCACACTGGGGATTAAATTTCAACCTATCAATTGGTTGGGTGGAGGTGGAGGGACACAAACGTTCTGTTCATAACAAACTTGGTTTTCCTGGAACTATTCCACTTTGCATTTGTGCCAGTGGACTGCCTGCTTTAGCATTTGTACGGAACAATAGTTTCCTGGCTTGAATGATAAATGATATGGTCATAATAAATATGCTTATTACTTAAGTCACTTTGAGCAAGGTTTATTCTATTCAGTCAAAACATCCTCATTAATACAGGGCTAGAGAGAGGTACAAAGGATGGGTGCGTACCTACGTGTGCACATTTCTGCAGGCACACGAGCCTGTGCAGGACTAAAGCTCAGAATGGATGTTTTATAGTAACCTCTACTTAAAATTTTCATGATTTCTCTTCTTCCCTCCTTAGTAAACATCATTATTGTGGAAACAAAAAGAACATGAGAGAGAAACAGTAACGTGGTAATCTGAGAATTCACCTTCTCCCAAATGTGTTGTGAATCTTTAAGGCAGAGTGATGTGTACATCTCTTCTCCCCACATGCTATATTTTCACTATTGTCTCAAACAGCAAACTCAGATCTGTCTCGATGCATGTAGCTCTTTAACTTTCCCCAAAGTGATAAATCCATTGTCAGATAATGCATCTACCAGTCCTTGTTCTCTCTTTCCCCTTCATGTGTCCTTCCCCAGTTACTCCATTAATGGCTTCAATTTGCCAGTTGGTCCTCTCCCCTTATGCTGTGATCAGCAGGGTGGGGCTGACTTGGCCACTGTCACAGAGAAAGCTGAGCGGTCTGCTGATGTGGTGTGTCGAACAAGTGCCCCATTAGTTTTTCTATCATCCGGTGTACCTCATCCATTAGTTTGGCTGATTTGACACGAGGTTTCAAGGTAAACCTGGCAGGCACTCTACCTTAAGACAAAAGCAAGTTAGAACACTCAATGCCTGCCCAGCCTGGACATGGCTCTTGCAGATAAACTCTCTCTCTCTCTCTCTCTTCCTCACCTGACACAAATCCTAAATGTCTAAACTCAGCCTCTAACCACCCAAGGTCAGGAGCATCTGGACTTGGAGATTTGGAATCAAGAAATTTGGAAGACACTCACAGCTGTTGCTATCACTCTCTCCAAATCAATGAAACAGGCTCTATTCTGAGAGCAGGAATATAAAAAGGCACAACATTTTGAGAGGGCAATGTGAGAGTTTGTATCAAAGTCTTAACAGTGTTCCTACGCTTTGATTCAACAGTCCAATTTCTGTGAATTTATTCTGAAGAAATAAGGGGACAAATACATGTGTGTACAACAACGTTCATCACATCATTGTAATAGAAAAGATTAGTGCTCGCTGGCAGGGGATTGATGAAATAACTAATGATACATCCATGCAGTGGAGCATGGCATGTTATTCAAACAAGTCCTGGTCAGTTTCAGGTAAGAGGATAAACTGACGCACCATTCTGGAGGATAATCTAGCAATATGCATCGGAAGCCTTAAAAATGTTCACACCACTTGAGATAGTCACTAATGCTGTTCACAACGTTTCTGGCTTTCTCCCTTCCAGACATGGAGTAGAACTGAACTTCATGGTCTTCTAGTTATCATCTACCGAGTCATGATCCATGTGACTGGTTCTGGCTAATGAACTGTAAAAACAAAAAAGTGACAAGTACCACTCCCAGGCCAGAGCACTGAGTAGTCAGTGTAACACCTCGGGAACTCTTCTACTTCCCTGGTACTTCCCTGGTGACCATCAATGTCTGAATTTGGTCCCAGAGTGAGATGATGCAAGTATAACTCAGCTAGATACACAGGCCTTTGTTGTAACATTTTTAGAGTTGTTTGTTACTCTGCATATCCTACCTATGCTGACTGATACTTCCTTTGACCTAGCATGCCCATCTCTTGAATTATAAGGAATATAGAACTTGCACACATAGATATACATGTTGGAGGATATTTTCTATACACAGATACATGTTGAGGATAGTAATCATATAATTTCTATAAATACACACATACAAAAACACACAGAAGTCCTACAGCACACCCCAGGGCCAATATAGCTAGGTCAGAAGGTATGGCGACATCATCCATACACCACAATATTTCCTAAGAAGACCTGGGCCCTGAAGTAGAACCAAGTCACCATTCCAGCTTCTTCCCTCCCTTCCTCACAAGTTTCCCGTCAGAGCCCCCGGAGTCCACTCAGCTGACTTCATTAAGGTTTTCCTAGTCCATCAAATGTGTTCTAATAATATGAACCTCAATCTGTTTTCTCCCAAGAACCCATGAGGTTCCCTATGCAAATTTATCTAATTCCTCCGCATCAGATATCAAGGTCCACCAAACAAGGAATATAGGGAGAACAGGCTTTATCTATCCTAAAACATACCTGCTATGTGTTCTTCCCCTGGAGTAATGAGTCCTTACTTGCTTTGCTTCTACATCACACACTCAAGCAAAGTCTCCACCTCTACAGATAAAAGCAGCTGGAAATGTAGCAACTTCTCTCAACATCGAGGAAAAGTTTTTATTTTTACCAATTCATCACATCATTATTATTAGGAATTATGTTGACCATGTGGACAGTGATGAGAAATAAGGATGAAGTAGAGAGATGTGACAGGTTTCACCATCCTGATTAGAATTTGCCTTGGGGTCTTCAAGATGTCCCTTTCAGCAATAGACCTTTAAAATTTAATGGCCCTACTGGGTATGGGTATGCCTTCTGAGCCTTAGGAAGTAGTTGGTGAAGAGAATAAGCAGAGTGAAAAGTCCCTATGGCTCCCAAAGGGATGGTTTCTTGGCTACTAGAAGACCTGATAAAGTTGAATAGTGGCAACTGTGGTAGTGGTGGTACTATGGATAGTAGGGGTGACAGCAGTGGTGGCAATGGGTAAACATGGTAAAACTTACTCATCACCCCAATCCTGACCTCTCAATTCACAAGGCTGAATTAATGTGACAGTGATGGGACATTAATATTTACTAGGATTTAATATTTCATAGCCATTCTCTCACTCTAGAAATGGATTGAAAACAGAGAGGTCAGTTGTCATCAGGGAAAACAAACAACTTGAAGCAACGAGAGAGAAGGGAAGCAATAGGGGAGGGAGTGGGGCAATGAGTAGAGAGCAGGGGAACAGCCAGTCCCCTTCGTGAGAGTTGAGGATCTCAGGGCACCTGACATCTTAGGCTCTAAGCCTGTGAGACAGAAGCATTACCGGAACATCTGGTCAACCACTCTTCCCCAATTTATCATCTTTCTAGAATATTCTGCCTCTGTTAGTTCACCTATCTCTCCTCCCATGTGGGATAAGAAAAGAAGGAAATATCCCCTTTCATACCTCGAAGTCCAACAGGCAGACTTCAGGTAGAAAATCAAGTTGGGTCAAGACTAAGACCCGAATTAGTCATTGGCTGCTCTTGGGATACCTCCTCTCTGGGAATAGGTGAACCCAACTAAGGAACACAGTTTTCTCCAAAATGTATTCAGAGACGTGGTCTGCAAGCTGGCCTGGTAGCTCTGTGAGGGCAGGAACCAGGTCTCTCTTGATCACCAATGTTCCCTAAGAGCTGGAAAAGTGCTGCAATATGGTCAGACCTTAATAATTTTTGTTAGATCAACAAATGAATGGATAGTCCTATGGGATGTTGTACTTAAAAGTTTCTACAGCTGAGTGCTCGCTTCGGCAGCACATATACTAAAAAAAAGTTTCTATAGTTGAGTAATTGAGGGAAGAATGCAGATCCTAGCCTGTCCTTGGAGAATTACGATGTAATATCCAAGAAGCCTCTGTCTAACTCTGTTTATCACAGAAGGTTTCAAATTTATTTGAACATACGTTACACCCCACCTTTTTTGAAATCCCTTAACTCTATTTCTATGAGACATGCTTTGGAACATGCTGATATGTAGCATTTCAGTGTAATGGAAAGAGCATGAAATCTGGAGTCACCCCAAACGAAGGTTCAAATCTCAACTTTACCACTCACTCCAGCTGGGTTGCCTTGGACAAGCTGCTTCATCTCTCTGAACCTTGGTGTCTTCATTTGTTAAATGTGAAATATCACAGCATCTCCTTTATGTACCTCATGGGGGTTGTTCTAAGAGTCAAATGAGATACTACAATGGAGAGTAAACTGCTTGTATATCATGGTTGTTGCTGTTTCTAAAAGTAAGAATCATGTCAAGTTGACATTGCCCAAAGTAATTTCCATTTCAGCCTCACATTCTGCTAAAAGATGTTCCAAAGTCTGATCTCTGGAAGCTTCTTGGGCCTTGAAGATAAATTTCTAGTACAGGTAAATTTTGCTATCTTAGAAAATTAATATTAGAGTTTCTTAAAGGCCACTTGAAACATTGTAGTAGACACTGGTCACTCACAGTATCTTTATCCCTTGCCACCTTCAGTACTTGAAACCTGGAAAACCAAATACTAAATTTCCAGATGCCCTTGAAGCTAGGAAAGATATGGCCTATGAAATACAAGCAGAAATATCTAATGAGGCTTCTGGGAAAGGCTTTGATTTTCTGATTTAATACAGAGTCAGATAGGACTAGCACAGTCATCTCCCCACTCCCTTCTTGAATTGAGTGCAGATGTGAAGGCTGGAACAGCAACAGCCATCTTGTAACCTTGAGGGAAAATACAAGAAAATTACAAAGGCATCACTCTAAAATTACTGAGCCAATGCACCAGAGCCAAAACCCACCTTTCCTCAACTTCATGTTATTAAAAAAAAAATTAAATCACTGTAGTCAGGTTTATGCTACTTGCAGCTGAATAAAATCCTGATAAAAATAGTGGGAGGAAAAGGGTTTGATTGGGACTTTATTTTTAAAATCAAACTTAACATTATGAAAGTATGTTTTTATCTCATATTAAGACAAACTGAAGTTGTAATTAAGTTGCTTTCTTCCATGTACTCGTTCTTAAAACCAAGTATGTATTATTGAGTTATCCGGTACACAGCATAATTCTTCCAGCCACATTACATGCCAGCATAACATGGAGATGCTTTACCTCATGTCTGACTGATTTTCACAGCAAGTTTGTGAAGATGAGCTACATCAATTTTCCCAGAAATCTCTTCATTCTCTGCTCTTCCTCTCCCTCCCTTTTGCAGCTCCCATTCTGGGGTCCTCCTTGCAGACTTTAGTCTTTTTTAATTGCCTAACTTGGTCAGGTGCTCAGCTGTCAAGGGCTCTGCATGAGATGTGAGCAGATCACCAGGCATCACCGTCATCACCGTCATCAGCTTCATGAAATCCCACATTATATGCAAGATACGCAGTTTTGTTTTGTTTTTTAAAGATTTTATTTCTTTGACAGAGAGAGACACAGTGAGAGAGGGAACACAAGCAGGGGGACTGGGAGAGGGAGAAGCAGGCTTCCCGCCAGGCAGGGAGCCCAATGTGGGGCTCCATCCCAGGATGTTGAGATCATGACCTGAGCCGAAGGCACACGCTTAATGACCGAGCCACCCAGGCGCCCCAAGATACGCAGTTTTAAAATAAGGAGTAGCATGGAGGACATTAGGAGAAGGAAGGGAAAATGAAGGGGGCGGAAATCAGAGAGGGAGACGAACCATGAAAGACTACGGACTCCAGGAAACAAACTGAGAGTTTCAGAGGGGAGTGGGCTGGGGGGATGGGTGAGCCTAGTGATGGGTATTAAGGAGGGCACGGATTGCATGGAGCACTGGGTGTTATACGCAAACAATGAATCATGGAACACTACATCAAAAACTAATGATGTACTGTATAGTGACTAACATAATAAAATTTTTTTAAAAACTACAACAAAAAAAAAGATTTGCAGTGTTACTTTGCAGCCAGTTTGCATTATATTTTATTAACACCATTGGATGTTTACAACATCAGATCATTGGGGAAGAGGGTGACTGAGACACTGACTAGAGAGTAGGGACAGACTAGCGTTGAGTAAAAAGTTTTGAAAGGGGATTGATGTTTTAAGTAGACAATCCATTGGTGAATATTTTCATGCACTGATGGCATTCAAATATCTACAGTTGATGTTCACGTTGATACAGCCATAAAGGCAATAGATCGGGAGTCAGAAGACCTGTGCTCCAGTTCCACCTCTGTTCTGATTTGCTGTGTAACATTGGGCAAGTCATTTGTCCTCACTGGGACTCCGTTTCCTCTATGGTAAAATGGCAGGACTGTATACATTCCAAGATCCTTCAACTTCCAAAATGTCCAACATCCTTGAAACGTCTGACAGTGGGTAGGGAGGGGGGCAGCAAGCTTGAGTCCAAAAGTTAAGGACCTCTGAAAAGGGTGACCGAAAACCCTGGATGAGGTCCTCTGCTCAATCTGACTCAGGCTACACATTTTCATTTTGAGGAGGCCCTCGATCTCTTAGCAGCAGAGAAACTAATTAGATTTAATAAGAGACAAGGCTGCTAAATGAAAGTACATGAGAAATATCGCATTGCTGAAGATTAACACATGTTTCTGTTCTATCCTCAGAATAAAACCAGGGCCCCTATATATCCCGGAATCTGTAACCTAGACTGAACGAGAGAAATAAGCAGCTCATTCATGAAATAGAAGTCAAAATGTCATCCCAAAGGAAGAACAAGGAGCACAGGTGCCACTGGAATAGACAATAAAAGTGGTAAGAGGTCAGTCTTTCCCCTTTACTCCTCTACTTCTTGATGCTCACAAAAGCCCCTAATGATGAAAATTGTTCAGTGGCTCTCCATTGAACCAACTTATCCATCCAGCAAGGTTCAAAACCATCTGTGACCTGTCCCCTGCAAGTATCTCCGCCCTGGTCACTCGCTAATTCACAGGTCTTACTTTGTACTTCAGCATCGAGACATTTAATATTTTAAGTGTTTGGGAACATTCCATTTACACTGCACTGTTTCTCCCTTCCATAACTGTATTTCTTCTTTTCTTCTCAGAATTCTCTTTCCTGCCTTCCACCCTATCCTGCAGCCAAACTATTTACAGTTCCTTGAACAAGTGCCTCCAGCCTCCTTAGTTTTGCAAATGCCATGGTCTCTTCCAGGGACACTTGATTATTTACAATACATTTGACTAGAGTTAACACAATATCCAGCTAAAAAGAGCTTAAACAATAAGGAACTTAAACTACTTTGTTCACCAGCTCAACATTGTCAAGGACATTCTTTCTCTTTCCTCCCTCCCTCCCTTTCCTTCTTTTTCCCCCCTACTCCCCAAGACTGGGTGACCCTCCGTAATGGACATTCTTCCCACCTTTCTATTCCACCATCTTCCTGTTGACCTTTAGTCTCAGGCTTAAGACTCCCTCACCTCCCCCAAGGTGGCAAAATGGCTGCCATAGCTCCAGGCATCACTACTCACACAACAGCATCCAAAGGTATTCAAAAGAGGACTTTATCTTCTCAACTCTCTTTTCATGAAGGAGAAAAACCTTTCCCAGAAGCCCTTGCACTCGGAAAAATTTCCCTCAAACTTCACTGGCCAGGAAAGTTCTTAAACTTCCCAGGAGTAAAACTTATCAAACACTTACCATCTGTTCCATTCCCAAATGTCACCAGATCTTCCCCTAGCCTCACCTCTGATTTTGTTTTTCATTGTAGCAGCATTCACTGAGTATGACTAAGTGCTAGGCACTCTGCTAAGCACTCTACAAACATTATCTTATTTATCCTTTAGAACAACTCTGTGAAGTAAGAATTACTATCTCCATTCTGGAGTTGAGAAAACCAAGGCCCACAAAGTTATTAAGCAGTTTGCTTAAGGATACACAGCTACAGAGCTAGAGTCAGGATTCAAATCTGAGTATGTCCAACTCCAAAGCCCGAGCTTCCAGCCTCTCTGGATCCTTCTTACTCCCGTCCCCTCTTGACATTCCTTGCCCCTCGGTGGCTCCTTCTCTTCTACACGGAAGTCTCCCTGTCTAACTGACCCTTTCCCTCTGCTGAGCAACATCTTCAAATCTTCCCTATAACTGAAGAAAAATGAGAGCAATTTCCCTTCATACTGCTGTCTCCTCAATCTATCAAACTTCTCAAAAGCATCTCTTCGCACTTACTGATTCCACATCCTCAGCACACATTTACTCTTTGCTTAATCTAGCATCCTCCCCCACTTCCCCCCTGACATGCTCTGCCCAAGGTTATCAATGATAACCAACCGAACGGCTTCCCCCATCTTCCCTCCTCCTAGACCAGATTAATTAGTAGGGCAGCCGGCAGCAGCTCAGGGCTCCAGTCTATGTGGGACTCTAAAACATCACTGGAAAGGTAACAAGATGAAGAAAATGGTGTTTACCAGAAGGCCTCTTAGGGATAGTACTGTGTGCAGCTGGAAAGTAAACTTTGATAAGTTACTGGGGAAGACGGTGAGATCTTCTCAAGAGGCATGCTTAAGTAACAACAAATGTTTTCCAACTGCCCTCCTCTGAGGGTTGATCTCTTTAACTGCAGGGCTTTAGTTTTCCTGAATATGAAATGCAAGCCTGGAGCTGGAGCGAACTGCTTGGATCAGCAGGGCAGAGACCTTTGCCCCTTGCCAGGCTCAAGATCTCCTCCAAATTAATTCCAAGCAAATATTTAAAGAACAGCAGTTTGAAGGGTGCAAAATTATTAGCCTACCCTATGGACCCACATTTCTCAGTCCAGATCTATCCGCTGCATATAATATGACTAATGCACTTCCTTCTCTCCTCCATGGTCTGGTCTGCTTTCTTCGGGGCCCCAGCATCCCACTGGTTTGTCCTTTCTCCCTCTCCCTCTCCCTCTCTCTCTCTCCCCCTCCACTCCCTCTCCCACAAGGGAGATGATACATTGCATATGATTAACAACTAGAGCTTGGAATTATGCAGACCTAGGTTCAAGTTCTAGTTTGGCCATTTCCCACATGTGTGACCTCAGGCAAGTTACGGAAACTTTCCAGGCTTCTTCAACTTCCTTCTCTGTCCAAGTAGTATCTACCTTGGGGTGCCTGGGTGTCTCACTTCATTAAGCATCTGTGTTTGGCTCAGGTCATGATCCCAGGGTCCTGGCATGGAGCCCCATCCCTCTCCTACTCCCCCTGCTTGTCCATGCTCTCTCTTTCTCTTTCTCTGTGTCAAATAAATAAATAAAATCTTAGAAAAATAGTATCTAACTCATGCAGCTATTTTGAGCATTGAGATAATACAAGTAATCCTCTTGACACAGGGCCTAGCACAGCAGGGTTCAAGAAAAGGGAGGTTTTAATGACGACAGAAGAGGACAATAGTGCTAATAGTGAAATCTACCCAATTCACAGCAACAATAACACCAACATTTACGGAGAGCCACTATGTGCCAGACACTTTTCTAAGTACTATACATGCAATCAATCACTGAATTATCACAGCAACTCTATGAACTAGACACATTATTATGTCCACTTTATATATGAAGAAACAGAGGTGCAGAGACGTGAAGTAACTTGATCAAAGATACAAAGCCAGCAGGGGGCAGAAACAGAATTTGAACTCAGGTCCACTAGCCTCAGGAACTCAATAGAATTTTAGGAGCCACCTAAACCCAGTGCTCAGGGAATCATAGTGGTGTGTGTGTGTCTGTGTCTGTGTATGATTATGCATGTATAATGTGCGTGTGTGTGACTATGTGGGATTGTGTGTGTGACTACACACATGTGTTATGCTGTGAGTATGTGTGTATGTGCTCATGCTCATACCGTATAGGGTAGAGAGAAAGAAATTTACATTCTAGGTCACAATTTGCATTCTCTTTGCATTTGGGCATGTAGCTTTTGGTTACAAAAATTCTTGTTTGTTTGTTTTCCTTAGAACTCCTCTCCTTTTCCTAAAGCATGATCCCCACTTGTGGTTCAGGGAATGATGAAAAAGCCCACATTGGCAAAGTGGAGCTTGCCTCTTAAGGGCATATAAAAAGAACTACAAAACTCACTTAAACCTTTCCTACTGATAAATTATAGGGAGATTTCCTCAGTAAAGAAGACAAATGAATTATACAGTATTTCATTCCAACGCACTCTCCTCCTTCACTCTATATATTTCTACGACATTATTGGAAGAAGAATAGCTCTGTAAGAGGCAGGCTCTACAGTCAGTCTGCCAGTGTCCCCCTCCACCACCCCCAAACTTGGTGTCTTCCTCACAATGGCTTGACAGCTTTGTTCCCCCTCCCTGATCGAGATGTCTTCATCTGGAAATGACCGGCTGTCATCGACAAAACCTACCTGCCGTGTCTCTATCTCCTTCCCTCTTCTGTGTCTCACCTTAGGATTTCCCCCTTCCCTGCCGTTTCCAACTCTTTCCCTCCTCCCCCTGTTCCTTCCTTCATCCTCCCATCCTCACTCATAAAATTAAGGAGCAGACGTAGTTAACAGGCAGGAAATTGATGTCAAATTCAGCCCTGCCATTTACTACTTATATGACCTTGAACAAGTGTTTAACCCCTGAGAACCTCAGGTTGTTCATCTGAAAAACGAGGGTGACAGTAAGGATTAAATGCGATATGTAAGTAAGGGGCTTAGAACAGTACCTGACTCAGGGTAAGCACTAAATACATATTAGAAGGACCTATGAAATTCATGATGAATCCCAAAGGGGATGAGAAAAATTTCCCCATTGAATAGTTATTCATCTGTTAAGAATAGGCTTATCTCTGATCTTAGCCCTGATTCTTGTTCTCTGGTCAAGAATGAATTAGTCTGATATCAAACCAGGGTTCAGATATGAGCTCTACAACATATCAGCTTCACGACCACAGGAGAGACTAAAACTCTCCAGATACCAGCTTCATCAGCTGTCAGATGGGGACAGTAATATTCCCCACCTCTCAGGGAGGTAAAGGAATTACTTTAAAGCCCTTAGCTCAGAGTCTGGTACACAGCATGTGCTTAGTAAGCGGTGATTGTTAAGAATGGGGGTATCCCCCTTCCCTCTGCAGCCAATGACCTCCCCTTGCCCATTTTCAACCCTCTTCACTCCCCATTCACACACAAAACTAGGAAGTTCATACGAGTGTCTATCCAATACTGTATCTGCCATTTGTTGCTGTCTTACAAAACATCCCAAACCTGAGTCATTTATTCTGCTCACAGATCTGCAATTTGGATAGGGCTTGGCAGAGAGGATTATTCTCTGCTCCAAGCAGCATTGGGTGAGGCAGCTCTACTGGGAGCTGGAAGATCTATTTTCAAGATAGCTCATTCACATGCCAGTTTGCAGTGCTGGTTTAAGCTGGGAATGCAGCCAAAGCTATGGGCTGAAGAGCTTGGTTTCCTTCCACAGGCTGCTTGGGCTTCCTCACGACATGGTGACTATGTCCCAAAAGTGCACATCCTAAGAGAACAAGAAGGAGGGGCACAGCATTTTTGTGAACTAGCCTGTAACACCATAGAACACCATTTCCATGATATTCTATTGCTCAAGGTGGTCACAGGGTTGGAGGGAAAGTGGCACGGACCCTTGATAGGGAGTTATAAGGCTCTAAAATGCATGTGGGATTGGAGATATGGTTGTGGCCATCTTTGGAAAATACGATCTGCCATACTTAGCTACGTTATATGTCCCACCCCTATCCCAGCCTCCACCCTTCAAGGAAAACGTTCGACCTTAATGAGGCTAGAGCTAAAGAAAGCCAAGCCATGAGCCCCATATTAAAACACTGAACTGTCTTCATATCCACTTTGAACTCATTTGGATTCTCTGTGTGAATCTACTGGTTCGGGCAGCTTTGTTTTCTTCAGGCGGTCACTCACAGGAGGCGGTTCTGAGAAAGGGGGGTGGGGCAGCAGCAGAGAATACCACAAATGCTGTGGTCAAGTTCGACCACTCACTCACAATTGTAAGAATTTCTTAGGCAATAAGCTTCTATGTGAGGTGATCGATGTGAGCCCACCCCTTGATGGACAGCTAACTGGCTTCGGTGTAGTCACATGGCCTCAAGGCAGCCACCCCAAGTCCTACTGCATGAAGCTGAGCTGAACCAACTCCCAGGAATGTGAACTAAGAAACAGGAGGAGGCATCTGTTCATGGGAATGGAAGGTGAGAGTTCATAAGGCAGAGTGGGGCTGGAGCCGCCTTAAAAGTCTTGTACCAGCTGGTATTTTGGTAAGCAGAAACTGAGTTACAGATGAGGCAGGTCCGTGGAAAGGAGAGTAGAACAGTCCCAAAGTAAAGATGGAGACCATGAGTTAGCAAAGGGAAAGAGGTCATTAGAGCTATTTCAGACTCTGGTAACTTTCCATTCTAGTTCCAGGGACTTTATGATCAAGCCCCTTTTATTCCCAGAGTGGGAATGCTGGATCATACGGGAATTCTATTTTTTTTTTTTTTTGAGGAACCTCCATACTGTTTTCCATAGTAGCTGTATCATTTTACACTCCCATCAATGCACAAGCGTTCCCTTTTCTCCACATTCTCATCAACACCTGGGACCTTTTGTCTTTTTGACAGTAGCCATCCTGACGGGTGTGAGGTGATATGTGATTGTGATTTTGTTTTGCATCTCCCTGGTGATTCGTGATGCTGAGAATCTTTTAATATTCTGGTTGGCCACTTATCTTTCTTCCTTGGAGAAATGTCTATTTAAGTCCTTTGCCCATCTTTCATTCAGG
>CM052889.1:67972168-68104078 GCA_028534135.1 Potos flavus
TCCTAGGGAAGTCAGCTGTAAAAGACTACACGGGTTAGAATGTCACTTAGACTATGATGGATTTCTAACTTTACTATTCTTTGTCAATGTCCCCTACTAACTACTTAAATTACAACATTGAGTAATTTCCCCCTGTAAAACTTTTCTAGTGTTTTCCATGGGTTAAAAATGGCATGTTCGGCACAGCACAGTATTCTCATCCATTCACTGGCACCCATTTGTGGTCTAGAATGCAATGGGTAAGGGGTGTGGGGGACAGAGGGAGCAGGGGGAGGAATGCCAGCATCTCTCCTACAGAGCAAGGTAGTGTTCACAGCGATTTCATTTGAGGGATGCCTCCAGTCGTTTTAACACTAGTAACTTCTGACATATCCTGCAAGGGACACCACCCAGGAGTTGGGAGGGGGGGTTTCTTGGTAATGAACCTTCTCTACTTTTCTAGGAGCATGGGATCTCCTTCTCTGGGTCCCCAAGGAATCTCCCTGGGATGCCTTTTAACTCACTGGAAACAATTTGGATTGCAAGATTTAAGAAAAGACTGATCTTCTATAACACTGAATGGCCTCAGTACTCCTTAGGAGTCAAGGAAAAATAGCCCACTAACGGGACATTAAGCTTCAGTATGATCTATTAGTTAGATCTCTTCTGCAGGGCAAATGGATGGAGGTACCCTATGCTCAGGCCTTCATGACCCTAAATCAGGACCCCGACCTAAGGGCCTCTTGCAGAATGTGTTTGGCCACTAACCAGGCAGGTAAACCCCCTCCTGATATATTGGATGATAATTGTCTAAACAGGCCTCCTCCTAATAAACCCAGGTTGCTGGAGGAAACAAGCCCTCCCTGATGAAGGGGGATGCTGACTCTCTCTCACTGTTCCTCCTCTTAATAAACCCAGGTTACCTCATGGTATGTGTGGGGGCTTCTCCTTCATTCCTTTCCTGGGTTAATGGCTATGATAACTGGAGCCAATTGTCTCTGGTTAGTCTACCCCAGGACGGGGACTTTAAGGAACAGTCAGTCAAAAGTAGCTGCCAAAACACCTTTTGTTTGGGGGAAGTTCCCAGTCTCCTCTGGCCCAACATGGATTGCCTATTTTTATTTGTTGGTGGGAAAAAACCCTGCATCTGCTCATCTGTCCCAGCTGATGAGCTTTAGAAGTGGGAGTCCTCGTTCTCTGCCCTCTGGGCTTTTATCCGCCTCCAGCCCTGTTGGTGGCACCTCACGCCTCTTCTGCCTTCCCCCTCCCCCCATCCTGTTTCTGCACCACCCTGGGCGTGGCCTGCACAACTGCCTCCAGCACCATTAGCTCCTGCTCCCATCCTCACTATCAAGGAGCGAAGAGTTCAACCAGGAGAATAGAATTCTTTAAAAAGTGATACGAGAGGTGCCTGGGTGGCTCAGTTGGTTAAGCATCTGCCTCTTGATTTCATCTCAGGTCATGATCTCAGGGGCCTGGAATTGAGGTTCCTGTCAGGCTCCCCGCTCTGACAGTGGGGAGTCTGCTTGTCTCCCTCACTCTCTGCCCCTCCCCCTGCTCATGATCTCTTTCTCTCCCTCTCAAATGAAAATAAATAAATCTTTTTAAAAAGGTGATTGAAAAAGTCAAAAAGCTAACATTGAATGAACACCTATTATGTGCCCATTACTGTGCCAGACACGTTAAATATATTTTCTTTAACTTTCAAAACAAGCCTGCAGGTATATATTATTTCCATTTTCTAAAGGAAAAACACTAGGGTTGATGGAGATTGAGCTGCCCAAGACCAAACAACTGGGTGAATGGCAGAGGCAAGACTTTACCCCACGTGTGTCTCATTCTATACAGCTCATGGTCTTGCAGTGTTCTCTCCCAGCACACACTACAAGCAACCACAACCAAGTACAAACTCCCTGTCCAGACTTCCAGCCACAATAGCAAACCACGGCTGAAAGTTGTCTTAGCTTAGACATAATAGAAGTTAATATTTTTTACTTGCGTGATATTCCAAAGCAGTTTTCCCAAATAGTAGGGCACCTTTTGCCAAACAGAAACTCAAAAACCCAGAACTTTCTATCTCCTGGTTTCACCATCTACAAAACCAAAATGGCCCCAAGGTTACCAAGGTGGGAAAAGAACAAGAAGGATTGTGGGTGGGAGGTATTTATGGGCTGCATAGGGGGCAGGCCACATCATTTCTGTTTACATTCCACTGGCTACACTTCAGTCACATGGTGATGCCTAGTGCAAGGGAGGCTGGGAAATGTGGTCTATCTGTGCCTAGAAAGAAAGAAAATGAATTTGGTGATCAGTCAGTACTCCTGCCACACTGCTTCCAATAAATCCATTTATTCTGGTTGTATCTTTTGAGTACTTGCAAAAGTTCACTGAAGCTTACCTTCCCTTCTGGAGCATTCAAAGAGCTTTTATTCATGTGCCTTACAGTTTTATATTTACATTGATAGCTATTTAAAGTCTGTATAACCATTTGACACTATCATTATCTTGCATGCTTCACAGAGGCTGGAGTCTCAGGGAGAGACCTGCTTTCTTTTCCATGGATTAGAAATGAATACAGCCCCCTATGCAATCTTGCCAAGGACTAAGAAAACGATATAAAGAATGAAAAGCTTTCAAAAGGAAGATATTACTCATGTAGTCATCCAGGGCTAGGTCTGCAAAGAAGATATGAAAATACCATAAGCCCATTTCAAGCAAATGTCATCCAAGACTCTTAAGAGGTTCCCTCTTGTCAAGTTTCCCTTTATGACACATTGAAAATTTTAGGGTACATCAATAAATCATAATTTGCCATTTCCTTCCAAAGCCCTCCTTGTTGTGAATTTCCGAGCAGCTAATCCTTAGAACAGTATCTTTTAGAAGATTTTACTGGGTATGTCTGGGTTTATTTTATGTTGCCCTTTATAGAAGAAGGAACTCTTTCCCTATACCCTACCAGTAGAGGATGCACAATGAAATGGGATGATTTGGGTTTTTTTGGTTTGGTTTTTTGGGTTTGTTTTTTTTTAACCCATTTGGGGAATAAATTACACACAGCCTTAAATCCCTCTCCTACAAGGGGAATTACTCGAACTGTATTTCCTAGAATACTTTTCCTATGGACGTTAATGTATGTTCTGGAAGAAAATAGGAAGCAAAGAAAGGATTCTGGAGCTAAACAGGGTGGGACAAACTGGGTTAAAGAAAGATAGAGGTTTCTTTACTGTAGGACTTTCAGAATTGTTTGTATGTTAATTGTGGACTGAAAAGTGGGCGCAAGTTGACTCTGAAGATGGAAACAGCTGTTATCCTTTCAAATAGACATAAGATACCTCTAAATGCTTTGCATTTACCTATATATCATTCTTCTGAGTCTGAAAAACAAAGGCTCAAGATATTCCTAGATGAGATATGGGATACATTTTCTGATCACCCACTGTAAGTCAAGGACCTGAAAAAGACTCTTAATTCTATTAAGAACAGCAACTTTGGGGCCAAAAGACCTGGGTTCAAATCCTTGTTCTTCCACTCACCTGCTTTGCAACCTTGGGCAAATTAACTAGTCTCTCTGAGTATCACTTCTTCATGTTCCATTTCCTCACGTGTGAAATGAGGATTATAATAGTACCTACTTTACTGGGACATTGAGAGAATTAAGTGAGATGAACTCTGGAAAATATTTAGTAGGGTTCCTGGCACACAAGGGTTAACTCCCCTCCCAAAATATGAGCCATTTATCGTCACTACTAAATGACAGTATTTAGCATGGTATATTTCCCAGATTTATATGGGACAGGAAACTTTTAACACAGAATGTACATTCACATCTCCAGGAACTCTGCAGAGCCAAGTTTGGGAAATGCTAAGTAAGAGGGCATCCTATGAAGATAACATCCTATGATGATGATAGACCACAGGGGAGTTTAGGGACCCAGAGGGGGTACACTCAAAAGCTTAACGTCATGAACATATCTCTCTAACCACCTTTCAAAATCCGAAGTGGTACATTCTAGAGACGGTGCCCACTTCCCAGGTCCACCCGCAAAGTCCTAGTGTTGGGGGCCTTCTACTCACCAAGTTCCAATCCCATCCAGGATTTACAAAGTTTGGGGCTGACCTTCCTTTGTTCAAAATGAGGATGAACACCACCTGGCACTCTCAGAGCCCAGGGACCACTGAATCCACCACTACATCTACCACTGAAGTCAATGCTTCCCTGTTTCCTCCTGGAGCTTATTCAGCTCCTGGGGTGGAGGGCCGTCTTCCCCTCTGAGCCTGCTCCAGTTTGTCTACTCCAGGTTCTATGAGAGATGAACTGCCACAAAATGCAGTTACAGCAATTTGAGTTTCGACGCATGTCCATAGTAAAATCATTATAGTCACCTCTCTCTTGACCACTTCTGATATGCCAAGGAGTGTATGAAGCACCAGAAATGCGCCATCTCATTTAATCATTACAAGAACTCTATAAGGTTTAAGGTTTATTATTGTGCCCATGTCACAGATAAAGAGAGAGAGGTTCTAAGAGAAAAAATGACTTGCCCAAGTTCTCAGGGTAGGTTAGGATCTGAACCTGGGTTAGGTCTCCTGAATTTGGTTCATCAACTTCACACCATCTCCTTTTTCTCATAGTTTCCCTCTCTCTCCTCCCTCTTCTCTGCAGTGATCTCCAAGAAAGAACTGGATGGATTTAGGCAAGCAGGGGGAATGCCAATTGGACATCTTGGTTTTCAGAAAAACAGCTTTCTGCTCACTGATGTTCAACAAACTGGCTTGCTTCCAATATCAGAAACGGTACTTGGTGGGTTACTCAAGAAAGCCAAAGTGAAGAATCATAAAACATAATGCATTCATACCTTAGATGTTTTAGTTTAACCTCAAACAAAGCAATGTCATTTGCTCACCAGTCTTTTGAGGGAGGAGAAGGTCTTGTCTTGAAGCACAGGAGCCTTAATGGAATTCCCTTCTCTTTTTTTGGCATAAATCACAACCATAATGTATTACTTTTGATACCCAATTCCAATCTCTTTGGAGTGGTGGACTGTAAAGAAGGCATACATGAAGTAAACTGAGTGCCGCACGCTTCTAGATTTTCATGATTTTCTTTTTTTTTCTTTTCTTTCTTTTTTTTTTTTCTTTTGCTAATCTCTTAGTTTTCCTCCCCTGGTTTGACAGCCTCTCTTTCCAACTCAACTTTTCAAGCCTTTCCAAAGTATTTAACATAGTGTTCATGGAAACAACTCCTCTCTTTTAACTCTTGTGTTCATCTGTGATTTGTAATATTTAAACTACACACTTAGAACAAAACGCAGGAGCTGCGATCTTCCCCCAGATATCTGTCCAGCTTAGTCCCTCACCTCCTTCAGATCCTTGCTCAAATGTTATTTTCTCAGTACAATAAAATTGTAATGCTCCCTTCCTTGCTTACTTTTCCCTCCAGCACTGATAATCATGCAAGATACAGAATAGCTTATTTCTTGCATTTATTGTTGTCTGACCTCATTAGTATGTAAGTGCCATGAAGACAAAGATTTTCGTCTGTTTTCTTTGCTTATGTATGTCCAGAGTCTCACACAGAGTAGGTCCTCCTTAAATATATACTGAATGAATGAACAAATGCTCCAAAATGGTGGCTGGGATTACAGCTGATACCAAAAACATCTTGAGAACCTCCGTGCTTTAAAATGAGCCACTGAACTTTGAGGTCAGACACTCCCCCTCAGAGGCTCACTGAGAGAAGTACATCCTGACCCCACAATCCCCAACTTTCCCAGTCTATAAAAGAAGACAGCCACAGCATAATAGTAAGCAAGGAAAGGTGACCCCCAACCCTCCCTATGATGTGAGGTGATGCAGGGATTTTTTGCCCACCCTGAGGTCAAAGGACAGGGAGATTTTCTCTGTGCTTTGGTTTCCTATAAATTTTCTAGAATGTGCCTCGATATTATTTTTTTCATATTTATCCTGCTTAGGGTCTGTAGGGCATCCTACGATGGCTTGATACCTTTCTTCAGTTTAGGGAGAAGTCTTAGTCACTATCTCTACAAATATCTCTTTCTGCCACCTTCTCTTTCTCTGTCCTTGGGACTTGAGTTAGACCTTCTCACCTGCCTTCTCTTCTGAACTCACCATCCTTTTGTCTCTCTGTTCTTGATTCACAGTATTTTCTTTGAACTCATCACATGCATAGTAAGCAGAGCTATTCTCAAGTCTGTCTGAAAACTTCAATATTTGGAGGTTCTGGGGGTCTGTTTCATTTGCTGTTTCTGCTAGTTGTTATTTATTTTGCTCATCTCCTCATGTGCCTGATTATGGTTTTATTGCATGCCAGACACTGCATTTGTAAACCTGTTTGTGGAAATAATCTGAGGCTTTAGGATGATGTCATTTTCCTACAGGGATAATTTATATTTGCTTCTTCTGGGTCCCCATAGGAACTAGCAGTCTGGGGTCACCACGATACGAATGCAGGGATTGAGATGAGCGGATGCCGAACTACAGTCCCTCCAAGAGCCTGTCTACTTCCATTTCACCTTTGCCCCTAGGGTGCAGCCCTTTCGGATTCCAACCAAAAGTAAGGAGGGTTCACCAAGGCCTCCTTCCCTGGATAAGTATGGAATTCCAATCCCTGCGCCCTGACCCTGTGACACCGCTGAAATTCCCACTTAGCCTCTTTGCCACTCATCGTGCCTGGAATTGCCAGATACTGGTCATCTCCCCAGACCTCTCGCCTCCCCAGACTCTAATTTTATGACCTCTTAGCTCTGTAATGCCTTGAAGCAGTGTGTGTGTGTGTATCTTCATACGTGTGTATATGTGTGTGCATGTATATATATTATACATATATAAGTTATACATATCTGCCTAGTGTGGGGACAGGTCCAAATTACCTTGCCTGCCATTATCAGAAGCAGAAGTGTCCTCCTTACCTGTGTCAGGGCCCGGCTAGGGTGAGGCAAGAGAGGCACTAGGGTGCAACCTTTGAGGATGCACTCACTCTCAGGTTTGTACAAACACAGGCGTGGGGCCTAAGAGGGAGCACATCCTTATCCTGTATGCCCCAACACCTGGCTTGCCTCACCTTTGTCCCAGTCCTGATCTACATATGTTTGCAGAGGTTTAAGTATCTGGGCAGACACTGCTAAGTGAATTTACAACTGGAAAGGGGGCTAGGAGATACAGACTTGACTTGTTCTTTATTCACTTCTAAATTGTTTGGCTGCTGTTACAAAACCAGACATTATGGCTTACTATATGCTAAGTGCCTGACATGCATCATCTCATGCAACCCTCATTGCAACCCTGAGTAGGTGCCATCTTTATCCCCAGTTTGCCTATGAGGAAACAAAAGCACACAGAGATTAAGTGACTTGTCCATGTTCCCCAAACTGAGAGAGGATGGAGCCGGGTTTTGAACCCAGCCAGGTTCCTAAGCCTCCGTGTCTAACCGCTATACACATAGCCATCCATTATGGATCCTATTAAAAGCGCTGAATTATGTTTGCAATTTAAAAATATGGCGCAATCTAGGGGCGCCTGGGTGGCTCAGTGGGTTAAAACCTCTGCCTTCAGCTCAGGTCATGGTCTCAGGGTCCTGGGATCGAGCCCCTCATCGGGCTCTCTGCTCAGCAGGGAGCCTGCTTCCTCCTCTCTCTCTGCCTGCCTCTCTGCCTACTTGTGATCTCTCTCTCTCTGTCGAATAAATAAATAAAATCTTTTAAAAAAATATGGTGCAATCTAAAATCTAAAATAATATTTTATGCATATCGAAAAATCTGAATTTTTGAAATAGATACAACAATTTAAGAAGCAACCCTTTTAACACAGGCAAGTGGTACTAATTTGCATTGAATTACAAAATAGTAATGGTTAAAAATGTAACATTTATGATATTCTTTTATCAAAAGTATAACATCCTGTGAAAAGTAAAAAAATAAAATAATATTTTAATTACTAGTGTATAAATATATTTTATATACCAAAATATGTATATTAAAAGGCATTCTCATGTCCCAAAATGTAGGGCTTCCAGGCCATCATGCAGCAGGGAAAAGCAGGGGGTCACAGCCCCTCCACAGTCCCTCTCTGGCCTTTTCACGCTCCCCAGCACAGAGGAAAAATGGCCTGGGGCCTGTTCTCAGACGTGTCCAGGGCCCAGACTACTGCCCGGGCCACATCGGTCTGCCTTTTGTTACCAAGTGAACTCGGGCCTTTGTCCACGACACGGTGCCCGACTCCCATTACTCACTCTGTCCTTTTCTGTCCAGCTGTGCCAATAAAATGATTTATCAGCAGGAGCTCAGGACAGGCTGCCAGGTTCTGGGCAGAGGAAGGATGCATGGGAACCGCTCTATGAAATAAAGGACTAGCACCCAAAGGACACACTTCGCAACCTCAAATGCCTTCCCCGCAAGTTCTGGAAGTTGCGATCATTCATTCATTCATTCACTCATTCATTCAAGAAGTATTTATTGAGAACCTAGAGCCAATCTAGGGCTGTGGAATAGGGTGCTCAACAAGGGAGGTGAGCTCTCTGCCCCCTGGGAGTTCACAGACCGATGGGAAGGCAGGCAAAGAACAAGTTACAGGTATATTCAAGTGAGAAGGTGGTGTTACTAAGGCAAAAAGCAGGGCCTCAACTTTCCCAGGGGTAGAGAGGTCTCTCTGAGGAGGCGATTATTCCTTAGCTGTGATCTGAAGGCCGAACAGGAGTCAGCTCCACCAACACGGAGGGAAATCATGCCAGGTGAAGAACACAGCACAAGCAAAGTTTGGAAGGAGCCTGGTCCTCAGAAGGAGGATCTGTAAAAGGCAGTGTGGCCAGGAAGCAGAGAAGAGTGTGTGAGCAGAGAGGAGGAGGCTGGGCAGGCAAGCAGGGACTCAACGCTGAGCAGTCTCACAGGCCTTGTAAAGAAGTTGGTCTTTATGCAAAAGAGCTTACGAAAATCACTGGAAGATTGTAGACAAAGGCATGTCGGGATCCTGTCTGCATTCTAGGAAGAACACCGAGGAAAAGAGGTTAGGAGGGGACGACCTATGTGGTATGAGAAAAGCCATTTAGGAACCCCAAACAGTGCTTTGTAGATGATCAGCAGGGAACAACCACTTTCCCCCCAATCCATCATAAACCTGTGCTTTTGTAAATTACAACACAAATTCGCTTGGATGTCACAGCAATATCAAATTCCCAGAAAAGTTATAAACCACTCCCAATTTCTCGACTTACTCATTATGAACCCGTAACAGTTTGCTGACTATCACTAGGACCTAGGTGACAGTTTTGAGTGGCACTGGTGTCGCATGAACGAGGTCCCCAAAACAGGCTCAGTTGTCCTAGGAGAGAACGACTTTATTTTCTAGAACCTGGCTGGGTTTAACACCTGGCCTCTGTTCAAACTCATGTAGGAAACAGTCTCAGGCCTTCAGAGTAAACTTACAGGTTACTACTCGTATATATTTGAGTGTTTACTCTCCTCCCTCCCTCCTTGCCCTCCTCCTCCCTGCCACATGCCAGGGAGCTCATGCACACTGCAGCCCGGGTGGTCTCTGTGGGGAAGAGGCTGCTCCATATGATCCGTGTTTGGCTCTGCCCAGTGCCTGTTTCTGTCCTGGATGTAACTTGCCACTTCCAGTCACTGAACTCGTCTTTGGTCCTGCGCTGACCTTTGGTCCTGCAGCCTCTTCTAGAAGGTCCTTAGCTGTTTAGTTCATCAACACATCCTCTGCTGCACGAGTCACATCATCCTGGGCCCAGCTCTCCCTCCCTCTGTCCCTTCTTCTGTCCCTTCCCTGGGCTGACTCCCTTCCCATCCCCCTTTCCCGGGGCCACACACAACCCCCTGCTTTTGGCCAGCTTCCCTTCGCCCAGCACTCCTCCCAGACAACCCTGACCTTTAGCTTTCGAGAACAAAGCTGCTGAGTATCAGAGAATCAGCAGGCGCACACAAGACACAGGTGTCCCTTGACCCTTGGATCCCTGTACTTAGAGTGTTGTCCCAAGGACTCAACCCAAGGAGGTGGAGTGAGCACCCTTATGTAAACTTCTCTCTCTTCTTCCTCTTCAAACTCACCCCGAGGTGGCAGGAGGGGAAGTGGATCCAGCTAACGTTGATTTCCTGAATCTTTCTCTCTCACAGCTAGACCCAAATTCAGATTCAGGAGGTGATACATCATCTCCCTTATCATCAGCTCCGATTCTGCCACCCACTCCCTGGGGTGAGCATGGGGGTGCTGCTTGCTGGTACTTCCAGTTCTTCTTCTTCCATCGTTCCTCTGCTGCTGTGAATTGAACGTGGTCCTACAAGTGCCTGTGGCCAGTAAAACGGGAGCAGAAGTGAGAGCCCGCACTCCTGCAGCAAGCACGTGGGAGCTGGTGAGCAACTCTCCTCCTGCAGCAATCACGGAAGCGCGTCTGCTTGGGTTGATATGGAAGATTCCTAAGCTCACAGCCACCAGGAGGACAGCGCCTCCAGAGCATCACCAAGACCGCAGCCAAGTTTGCATGAGTGGAGAGTAGGTTTCCATTCTGAACCCACTGGTTTTCTGTTACAGCAGCAAAGCATTGCCTAACTTGACTGACACATCACGGTTCTGGCCCAAACAGAGGATGGCAAAGGCAAAAAAAAAAAAAAATCAGTCCCTAGCTAATATCTCAGCAGGTCACCTATCCAGGGGCAGTCGTGGCCATTCGCCAGGCTACAAATAAAAATGGTGGCAGCAAAGATGGCAGAAGTGGCTGCAGTGGACAAATGATGACAGATCAGACTGAGGGCGATGAGAAGAAGGATATGTCAGGTCATGTCCTGGGTTCTGGCTTGGGAAACTGGAGGAAGTGGCAGAGCCATTAAGGGACACATGAAACACTGAAGAATGAGCTGACCGCACATCCCCGTCCCAGAGGTCGGAACATGGCAGGTCACAACAGTTGGGATGAACCATCTTCATTGGGGGTTCTCTTCTGATCCCAGTTTGCAAGCTTGAGGATGAGCTTTCTCAGTTATGTGGCAGACAGACGCTGAGTGGGACAGCCAACAAGAAGGACTCTGCTGTAATCAGTCCCATTTATAATCATCAGGAAAATAGCAAAGTACAAGGAAGAATGCTGTACTCCAGAAACCACTGGCATTTGAGCGCCTGACAGAGCTGCCAGTGCTGAGGGTTTGACGGATGAAGAAGACCGAGAAGAATGTCTGACTTAATTGTTTATTGTATCAACTAATTACATGGTATTCATTCATCAGCACAGGATGGTGAGAGGGTCCCCTAAGCTTGAGACCCACACACGGGTCTTGGTTCCAACTCTGTCATTCACGACCCCAGGCAAGGCACTTCCCCCTAGCCCCGGCTCTCCCTAGCTCTATAGTGCCAAGGTCCTTCACAGAGGTCCTATGCACACCTCAGGGATTCATGAATGGGACGGAGGGAGCCCCAGAAATTATAGTCAGAAAGTCGTTCGAATGTGCAGATGTCTACATACTGGAGAAGTGGGTCTGTGACCTTCATCAGATCCTCAAAGAATTCCATGGCTTGCAAAAAAATTAAAAACCACTGGAAGTGGAAATGGACATACCAGAGGATTGTGAGGAATGAGGTAGAAGTTGGCAGGAGCAGATTCGCTTCTAGTTCTCTCTTCCAGGTGTCTCCAGGCCAGCCAAAACACCAAATACCGAAATACTCAGGAACGGAGCAAGGAGAGAACTGAATCATCTGTGCACTCTTCATCCAATAGGTATTTATTTGTTGAACACCTACTATGTGCTGGGACCGGAAACAAGGTGTGTTGCAATAAAGAAACAATGAATGGGAGAGTGGCAAAGGGGTGTGTGTATGTCTGCATGTGTGTGTACCTGCATGTATGTATGTGTGTGTGTGTCTGTATGTCTGTGAGACTGTGCCTGCATGTGCATGTGTGTGTTCACATCTATGTGCTTGTGCTTTATGTCTGTGTATACCTGTGTGTGTGTCTATGAATGTATGTGTGTGTCTGTGTGCCTCTGAATATCTGTGTGAGTGTGCCTGTGTGTGTCTTTGTATGTGTCTCTGTGTATGTCTGTGTGTATATCTCAATGTGTGTCTATGAATGTATGTCATGTGTGTTTGTCTCTGAATAACACAGAGTGTTATTGTGTGAGTGTGCCTATGTGTGTCCATGTCTATGTCTGTGTGTATCTGTGTGTGTGTGTCTGTGTGTATGGGTCTATCTGTGTGTGTGTCTGTGTGTATGGGTCTGTGTGTGTGTGTGTGTGGGTCTATGTGTGTGTGTGTCTGTGTGTATGGGTCTGTGTGTGTTTGTGTGTGTGTGTGTGTGTGTGCCGACCCTCGGAGCAGCTGTTAGCTGGGAGCCCCATCGTGTGCTCTTCTCCACAAGAGCCCGACTCTGAAAAGTGCACATCACAGTTAGGCGCAAGTGACACTGGGGCTGCAGGGCAAAGGAGATGCCCGGGAGGGAAGGTCAGGAACGAGAAAGTACCCATGGTCCTAGGATGCAAAGCTGGCTTACCGGGCCGAGCGGTCCTACCCCCTCCTCGGGAGGCTCCTCTCTCCACCACGGCTGGGAGCCAGCACTGCATTACCAGGACCTGAACGCCTGCCGGAAATGGAACCCCAACATTTCCCCACACCTGCCTGGAAACCCTACATTATTACCTAAAGTTGGGCCCGCAGAAATCCAGAGTGAGGGCCACATCTATTTATGGCAAACTGAAAAGACTTTGAATACAGATCTTCCTGGATGTACGATGGGATTACATCCTGATGAAGCCATCGTAAGTTGAAACTATTTTAAATCAAAAATGCCTTTAATATACCTAACCTACTGAACATCACGGCTTAGCCTCGCCTACCTCACACATGATCGGAACCCTGACATTAGCCTACGGTTGGGCAAAATCGTCCCACACAAACCCTGTTTTATACTAAAGTGTTGACTAGCTCATGTAATTTATTGAACGCTGTACTGAGAGGGAGAGATGGAATGGCTGCTGGTGTCATCGGTCGTTTCCCCTCGTGACCGTCCCCAGTAAAAAGCCCGGGGACGCTACGTCTATTTGAGCCCTGCGAGGCTGGGGTGGCGCTGCACAGAGACTCAGGGCTCCGACGTCGGAATGAACAGGTCTGAACCAGCGACCAGGGCATGCCTCAGGCCCCTCCTCTGTCGAATGGGATTAAGGAGAGTACCCACCTCCTAGGGTTGTGTAAGAATCAAATGAGTGAAAACGTATAAGGGCTTGCAGTAGTGACGAGCACATAGAGAGCACTAAATAAATACCTATTATTATTATTATTATTGTTGTTGTTGTTCTTCATGAAAAATGGTTTCCTCACAGTCATCAGAAACTGTGCACTGTTGGAAGAGAGAGAGAGAAAGAAGGCGAGAAAATAAGATGTTCCATATCTTCCCATTAATGATAGCAGGCAAGAGAAAGGTGAATCAATTTTTATGACACATTAATATAAATATTTTATCATATTAAAACTAGCTTGGACTTTCTCTAAACTGTAAGGCATTTCTTTCTCTCTTCTAAATTAACCATGCCATGTTTCACTTGGAAGGAAGAAAGAAAGGGAGAAAAGAAAGGGGGAGGGAGGGCGGGAGCAAGGGAAGGGGAGGGAGGGAAGTGCTTTGCAGAAATCTGCGCCCCACATAGTGACTGCTGTGTCCACGCATCACCTGTGTGGTGTCTTAACGGCTCCCGAGCATCTGCAGCTGACCAGTTTCCTCCGGCTGCCCGCAAACAGCCCCATGAAGCCTGTATTCTCAGCTCCATTTTCCAGATGAGGAGACTGAGGCTTAGGTTGAGTGAATAGCCCATGGTTACCCTTCCCCAACCAAACGCCCCCGCCCGGACCCAGCTCCTCTGATCCCCTGCCCAGGAGCACTGGGCCCTCCTCCCACCACCTCTAGAAATTCTTTACTTATTCATTCAACAAACAATCCTCAGAGTCCTGCCCCATGCCTGGCCTTGCAGATACCGAAACAAATGGAGGCAGCATGTAGTCCCATCACAGGAGGCATTTCAAAGGGCTTCCTCCCAGAGTGACCTTCTGGGACATGAGGAATCCCAGAGCCGTGGGGTCGTGCACTCCTGTGGTCAAGTCCTGTCTCCTCCACATCCCGCTGGGTGATCTTAGGCACCCAAATGACCTCTCCGGGAGCCACTTTCCCCAGATGTCAAATGATGATAGTACCTGCTTCACAGGGCTGTGGCAGTCTTCCACAAAGCAATTCTTGCAGAAACACTCAGCCTGATCTGGGAGGGACTCCTTCGGAGAGGCAAACTGGAGAGATCTCCTCCCTGATAGGTCTGAGGAGATGTAGACAACCAGCAAAGAGTTGGGGGTTGAGTGTGGGGCAAGCACACAGATAACAAAGCCAAGGGGAAAACGAGGCAATTGTTAACCTGAGAGAGAAAGAAAGGTGTCGCAAAAGGGGAAAGCAATCTGAGCTGGCTGCAGAGTCAGCAGCGCACCCCATTTACCGTTAGGGTAATACAAACACTGAATATTGATCCAACAGAAACTACAAAGGATCTGGGGGAGGGGGAGGGCGTCACATTTAAAGGCAGATGCAGGTGGGGGCACAGAAAGGAAAGAAAGCTAAGTCCTCGCTTTCTGTGGAGAAAAGCCAAGGGACAGAGTCTGGAATGGAGTCAGCAAAAAGGTACAATACCAGTAGGCTATTTAGAAACCTGTAGGTAAACAAAAAAACCCACCTACAGGGCAAAGGTGGCGGCTTCCGGGGAGGGAGAGGGGAGAAAGGGGCAGAGGGACTGCTGTTTTGTACGTGCTTTGCAAAACTATTTGAATCTAAACCAGGTTTTCTCAACCTCAGCACTGCTGACATTTGGGACTAGATCATGCTTTGTGTTGGGAGCATCCCTGACCACAACCTACCAGGTACTAGTAGCAAACTTACCACCCTCACTACCAGCACTGGTTTTGACAACCAAAAAGGTCTCCAGACACTTCCAAATATTTGCTTGGGGCAAACACACCTCCCCTCTCCCACTGAGACACACTGATCTAAATTAAGTATGGTGTAACTTTAATTTTTAAAAATTCTTTTATAAAATGCTTACACAGCGACAAATGCATGGTTAGCACATTATATAGGACTATGATAGCCCTGACCTTGCCGGGGCTGCTTTCTAAAGCCACCCACAGATATTCCTGCCATGCCCCAGTGAGCTCCTAGTCCTTCGTATTTGAAGACAATACCACTGCTACTAATCATATTAATATTGACAGCAATAACAGTATACCATGGCTGGGGCTGGCAGAGTGGGGATCCCAGAAGAGAGGGAGTGCATTCACATTTAGTCATACCCTGTTGCCAGGCTAACACTGCCATGATCAGTGTTAATTTCGTCCTCATGAAAACCCAGAGAGGGAGGACAGAGGATTCTTCCTCTCATATTACAATGAAGAAACTGGGAATCCGGGAAGTCAAATAACTTGCCTAAGGTCACACAGCTAGGAAGTGGAAAGGGCTTAGTTCCAAACTTGATTCTGTCCAATTCTGAAGCAAGCCAGTCCCCACCACACTCGGGAGTCCCAACTCTTGCAGTGCATCAGAGTCAACGGAGAGATTTTTTAAAAAATAATGATGCCACGGATGCCTGGGTGGTGCAGTCGGTTAAGCATCCAACTCCTGGTTTCGGCTCAGGTCATGATCTCCAGGTCGTGGGACTGACTCCCACGTTGGGCTCCAAACTCAGCACGGAGTCTGCTTCAGATTCTCTCTTCCTCCCTCTCTGTCTCTCCCCCTGCTCATGCTCTCTCTCTTGCTCTCTCCTCTCTCAAATAAATAAATAAAATCTTTAAAAATATACAATAAATAGAATAAAATAAAATAAAATAAAGTAATGATGCCCAAAGGGGATTAAGAAGTACCAACTTCCAGGTACAAAATAAATAAGTCACGGAGATGAAAAGTACAGCACAGGGAATATAGTCAGTAAGACTGTAATAACATTATTTGGTGACAGATAGTACCTACACTTACCGTGGTGAACAGTGAGTAATGTACAGAATTGTTGAATCACTATATTGTATACCTGAAACTAATATAACACTGTACGTTAATTATACTTCAATAAAAGAAAAAAAGAAGACTCATATTCCTCCCACTGAGATGATACGACAATTAATATCTTGCCATATGGCAAATATATGTAAGTTTTTGTACCATTTGACAGAAAGTGGCAGAATGACTACCTTATTTTCAAATAACATGTTTTTCTGACCATGTAAGTAAAATACGCTCAGTACATAACTCTTATAAAATGTAGAAAAATAAAAAGAAAATAACATGGTCCCTCTCCAAAATAGAAAAGAAAGATAAAGAAAAGAAAGTTCACCCCTAACCCAGTCCCTAGCCAAAAAGTGATACCCAGACTCTAGTCCAAACCAATGGATCAAAATCTGTGGGGGAGGGGCCCACACATCTCAATTCTTTTAAATTGCCCTGGGGTGACGCCGATGCACAGGGCACCAGGAAAAGAACTGCTCTGATCTAGATGCAAATGTAAGGTGCATACAGACCCTCCAGGAGTCTTGTTAAAATGCTGGTTCTGGTTCAGCAGGTCTGGGGAGGACCTGGGACTGCATTTCTCTCTCTCTCTCTCTCTCTCTTTCTTTTTTTTTAAGATTTTATTTGTTTATTTGAGCGAGAGAGACAGAGAGAACAGGAGCCCGGAGGAGAGGGAGAAGCAGGGTCCCCACCGAGCAGGGAGCCCTATGCGGGGCTCGATTCTGGGACCCTGGGATCATGACCTCAGCCGAAGGCAGACGTTTAACTGACTGAGCCCCCCAGGCACCCTGGGACTGCATTTCTAAGAAGCTCCCAGTAATGCTGCTGCTGGTACACAGACCACCCTTTGAGCACCAAGAAATGAACGTGCAGCCTGGCCTGTCTTGATAACCCTGCCTGCCAAATTTACCTTAGGCATTTCCTAGGCTAAGAGGGAAACTGGAATTTTTTTCTCCGGGGAAGAGCACCAGTAACAACCCCATTTACTGAACAGTTACTATGTGCCGAAGTCTGTGCTGAATATGCTTTCAATATGAATATGCTCTTTTAAACTTCCCAATAACCCTGTGTTGTAGCAACTCCTGTTACTCTCGTGTCACGGGTGATGCAAGAGGCGCAAAAAAAACTAAGTTGCTTTTTCCAGAGCAATACGGTTAGCAAAGTAGTCAAAATTCATACCTGAGTCTGTCTCAGGACTCTTGATCCCTGCTTATCCTGCCTACCCTAATTCAAACCCATTCTCCACCTACACTGTACAACTTTAGGGAAGTCACTTGACCTCTCTGAGCTTCAAATTTCCCAATTGAAATCAGCATAAAGATCATCCCTGGAAACCTCACATCAGAATAATGTTCATAGCAGCAATGGCCACAATCGCCAAACTGTGGAAAGAGCCAAGATGCCCTTCAACAGATGAATGGATAAAGAAGATATGGTCCATATATACAATGGAATATTATGCCTCCATCAGAAACGATGAATACCCAACTTTTGTATCAACATGGACGGGACTAGAAGAGATTATGCTGAGTGAAATAAGTCACTAAGCAGAGAGAGTCAATAAGCAGAGAGAGTCAGTTATCATATGGTCTCACTTACGTGTGGTGCATAAGGAAAAATATGGAGGACATTGGGAGAAGGAAAGGAAGGGTGAATTGGGGGAAATTGGAGGGGGAGATGAACCATGAGAGACTGTGGACTCTGAGCAACAAACTGAAGGTTTTGGAGGGGAAGGGGAGGTGAGGGGTTGGTTGGGTGAGCCTGGTGGTGGGTATTGAGGAGGGCACGTATTGCATGGAGCACTGGGTGTGGTACATGAACAATGAATCTTGTAACACTGAAAAAATAAAATAAAAGTATTTGGCGAAAAAAAAAGAATATCTTTTAACATCAAGTAAGACCACATCCCTGAACACACAGCACATTACAAATGCCTGTTCAGAGAATGGGGGTTCTGTTTTGTTTTTAATCTTGAGCAGGTGTGTGGAACCCTGGCCCCCGGGGAACACAACTGTGGGAGGGGCTGGGAAGCAGGTAGGCACATCCACAGAAGGAGATAAGGTCTGCATCCCCTCCAATGACTAGAAGCCTATTATGGAGACATGGCTAGAGAAATGCTATCTCCCCACCTGAAGTAACGGCCGGTTTATCTCTGGCAGTGACTCAGCCTGGGCAGGGGGGCAAAGGCAACGGGGCGATTACTCACAGCACTTCCTGGTCTCCAAGGACGCTGGAGGCACCCCCAGCCCGTGTCTGGTGGGGCTGAGCAGTGCGGGCCCTCAGAGCAATGAGATGAGGGGCGCCTGGGTGGCTCAGTGTGTTAAAGCCTCTGCCTTCAACTCGGGTCATGACCTCAGGATCCTGGGATCGAGCCCCGCATAGGGCTCTCTGCTCAGCAGGGAGCCTGCTTTCCTCTCTCTCTCTGCCTGCCTCTCTGCCTACTTGTGATCTCTCTCTCTGTCAAACAAATAAATAAAATCTTAAAAAAAAAAAAAAGAAATGAGACGAGTTGCAGGTTAAAAGTCTTTGTCAGGGTACAAGCTGTATCCAATATGGAAAATGATGGAGGGCTCGGTCCAGCACGTTCTGGCTGTGGGAGCCTGGGCAGGTCACTGTACCCCTCAGAGCCTCAGCACCTGCCTCAGTACAAACGAGGCAGTCTCAGCTGATCTGCCTTCCTCCTGGGGTTGTTTGAAGGTTTTCCAAAAGGCAGTATGCATTTTGCACACACCTGGTGATATTAGGCACATCTAGATGGTACATGAATGGAGACATTATTATCCCCATTTATGAATGGAGACTGATTTTATGTGCTTCAGGAATATATATATATATATATATATATATATATATACACACACACACACACACACACACATATTACTTTGTTGATCTCTATCACCTTCTTCTGCTTTATTTTACCTCAAATCACATTATCACCACCTGACATTGTATAAACTTATTAATACATTAATTGTGTGTCTCCTGCCACTATGAGATCAGAGGTTTTCTCTTTCGGTGTACCAATGTACTCCCAGTGCCCAAAATAGTGCCTAGTACATGTAGCAGGTGTTTGATAAATATTTTTGACTGAATATCTAACCATGAGTTTACTGATACTGTTGCTTAGGGTTGGGTCAAGGTTTTATGTTTTCAGCTTTGGTTTTTAAGTGAGTAGATTTAAAGAATGCAAAAGCCGAAAGTCTGGGGGACCAGCAGGTAATAGATGTGGAAATGCTTACCCACTGGCTAGCCCCGCCAGAGTATCCGAGGTCATCAACATTATTGGCAGCAGTGATAGCAGTGGGCCTGGGGGACAGAGAGCGACTCAGGGTGAGTGCCAGGCCCAGGTCACTCACTTGCAAAGTAAAGGAATCCCTCTTTGTCCTGTCTCCAAGGTCCTCTCTGTGAGAACCATGTGAATTAACCAAGCAGAACTGTTTTATACATCTGCAAGAGTTACGGACATGGTGGGCGAATTCTGTTCTTATATAAACACTCTGGGTGCCACCCAACCTGACCAGAGCAATGTCATTCCCATAGCAGGTGCTTTCCAGAGGAGTCTGCAAGGGTGTGGAGCAGAGCCAGACCTGGGCTCAAGTCCCAGGGCTACTACGTGGTACCTGTGTGATCTGAGCAGTCTCTGGACCTTATTTTCTGCACTCAATAAAAGTTTTCACTCCTTGTCTATAAAACAGAGATAGTACAGCTTCCCTGTAAATGGCAAAACAGCTGTTCTGTAAGTGACAGCAGTTAGGTCCCAGGTCCCAGTGACAACCTATGATCCTCACGGTCCAATGGGGAAACTGAGGCACGGGGAGGTGGGGATCATTAGGATCACACAGCTTGTAAGAGGTGAAGCCTTGCCTCAAACTCAGGAAGTCCGATCTCCAAGCTCCAAGGCCGTCCACACTAAGCTACACCGCCTCCCTTTAAAAAAGGGTCTGGGTGTCTATGGCTGATGCCTTCATTCCTTCATGGAACAAATGTCATGGATGGGGTGCCAGGATGGATGGATAGATGACATGCAGCCGCCAGGCTAGTCAACAACTTGGACAGGTTCCCTGCCCTCACGGAGAGGGATTCAAGAGTGGAAAATACTACCAAGAACAAATGGACATGGGGGCTCTTGCTGACAGTCACAGAAGCCCTCTCAGAAAACTGAGCGAGAAGAAGGGATCTATCTTAGGGGAAGCCTTCAGGGGGGGATTCCAGAAAGAGGGAACAGCTAGTGCCAAGGACCATGTAGGGGACGGACTGGGCCTATTCAAGGGACAGAGAAAAGGCCAGGGTGACTGAAGCCCAGGGAGAGGGAGAGTGATTCCAGAAAAATCAGGAATGGCAGATAGGAGCCAGATCACACAGTGTTTTTATAGGCCGGAATAAAGAGTTTGGGGTTTGTTCTAAGTGCACTAGAAGGCTTTGGACGCTTAAGTAATCGAGTCACACAATCTTATTTACAATCACTCTGAGTGTAGATTAAACAGGGGGAAGAGTGGAAGCTGGGTTATTAGTAATGAGACTCCTGCAGTTATTAATTCAAGAAATGGTGGCAGACAGAAGGGCTTCATGTCCACCAAAAGAGGTGTACAGGAATGCCCATAGTAGCATTACCCATAATAGCCACAAACTGGAAACAAGCCACATGCCAATCCACAGAAGAACGTATGAACAAATGCAGGACGTTTATATGGTGGAGTACTACACAGTGGTGAAAAAGGAAGACCTCCCAAACATAACATTGGGAAGCCAGACAGAATCATACATTCTGTTTGATTTCATTTGTAGAAGTCAATATGGGCAGAATTAACCAGCAGTGAAAGGGGCTGGGGAGCAGTCACCCCTGGGTTATATTGACTGGGAGGGAGCATGAGCGAGCCCAAGGGGGTGGGTGAAATGCTGTCTACCCTGATCTATGTGGTGGTTATATGAATGTGTTGCAATATAAAATCCATCAAGCTATGTACTTATAATCTGTGCTCCCTATTGTGTATGTGTTAGACCTCAATTTTAAAAGAAAACATTTAGGGGAAACACCTGGGTGGCACACCCAGTTAAGTGTCCAACTCTTGGTTTTGGCTCAGGTTGTGATCTCGGGGTCATGGGATCGAGCCCTGCATCAGGCTCAGTGCAGAGTCGGCTTGGGACTCTCCCTCTCCCTCTGTCCCTCCCCTCTGCTGTGCTCTCTCTCATTCTCTCTCTCTAAAATGCATAAGTAAGGTCTTAAAGAAAAAGGACATTTAAAAAGAAAAAAAAAATATTCCTCAACTAATACAGAGCAGAATCCACAAGTCTGTTGGAGTCTCCCAGTTCTGTTCTATTCTCTCCAGGCCACAAATCCACATGAAATATTCCAGTAATGCCCCCAAATTTAGCCCTAATAAATATATAAATCACACATACACACAAAAAGAAGAAGCTGATAGAGTGGCTCAGGCTGGCGGCAGAGAATGAACTCAACAGGTGCTCTGGAAGTGAAACTGGCCTCCTGGGGCCCGGGACAGCTCTGTCGCATGACATGTAAGCAGCCCTCTCTCCCAGAGCGGAGGCTGTCAGCCAAACGCGGGGTGACTCCTCCGCACCCACAGCCCCCAGGGACAGGATTCCCCAAGAGTTCCGGAAATGTCTGGCAAGAGGTCCAGAATGGTGAGCTCCAGCTCCCCCACCCCTGCCAGCTGAACCAGGAAGTCTCGAGCGGCTGGGGGGAAAAAAAAGAAAAAAAAACCCTGCCCGGTTTTAAGCAACATTTGATCTCTGTCGACCACAGAGCTGCCTCAGAACTGGAGCAGCAGAGGCAGACTCAACTCCTTCTGCCTAATTTTAGACCCAGCAGCCTGTACTGCGTTCCCTCCGTGTCCCAGCGAGAGGACTGTAGGTTGGACTCCTGTTGCTTGGGGAAGCCTCCAGAAAGGGTTCCCACAAGCCTGCGGATGATGGGCAGGGAGGTACTTTGCTTTCTTGCAGTTAGCTATGTGTCTTTGATGTCCTTTTAAAATTTTAGGAAACTTTTAAAGATCAACAAGAAAAAAATACATATATAGATAGACTATATACAGACGTGCACACACACACAAATGATGTCTCTTCTCAACTGCCTTTTTTCACTTAATAACTGATCTTAACTATCCTCTAGTGTCATTTAATAGACTTCAAGTGCATCTGTTTTATTAGCTCCATAGGAACATAATAATCGATAATGCCAGAATTCATTTGCTGCACACCGTTCTAAGTGCTTCTCATGTTTCTGAGCCTTTCATCCTCACCTTAGTAGTAAGGTCTATTATCATCATCCCCATTTTATATGCAAGGAGACTGAAGCTTTGCCCAAGGTCAGGATATGGCCCTGGCTTCCATGCAGGCACACCTGACATCCAGGCCTGTCCCTTACCAGCACATCTGCCTGCCTCAGGATCCCGCCTGACAAAGGTGCTGGAGCATCCTGAGTCGAGGGGCCCCTCATCGAAAATCCAGATCGAGTCTGTGTTTTGCTACTTGTTATACAGGTGGGCTTAAGAACATCCTTGTGCACAGCTAGCTAACTAGGGGTCAGCGTGACCATTTCCACAACTAAATGCTTAGTTGTGAGACAGCTGGGTGGAAAGCTATGCCCCTTACCAAATTAACTGCCCTCTGTAAAGGCTGTGTCATTTACTATCCCACCAACAGTATGGGAACTGTCTGCCTTTAACGACTCCTCCTGCTTTTAAAATCTCAGCCAGGAGTGACTCTCCATCACCTTCTCTGTACTCTTCCCTGAACACATGGATGCACCACTGAGGGGGACCTGGGAGACTGGGTGTGTGTGTTTTATCCTCACTGCCCCAACACAAGCTCCTGGAAAGCACAGACCACAACTTACTCATCTTTTGGACTCTCCTAGCCCCAGGGGCAGCCATCTGCACTGGGAAGAGGTCAAGTACCTGAAGTAAAGGACAGAGTCTCACCTCCCAGCCTTTGCATGTGCTGCTTCCTCTGCCCAGATCACTCCCACTCCACTCCCCTAGTTATCCTCACTGGCTTGGCGCTGGCCTTGCCACCATCACCACCTCCTTCCCTGCTCCCCTGGCTGGCCTTCCCTGCTCCTCCAACTGGGCCTGGGTGCACCTCCACAGCCGCACCTTTACCCCCAACATAATACTGACCACACTACGTTATATCAAATGTCTTCCAATCTAAGCCACCGCCATATTGCGTGCAACCCTCAGAAAGACTCTGGCGCAATGCTTTTCCCATTTTAAAATTACAACTTTACTAAGATAGAATTCACATACCATACAAGTTGCCCACTGAAAGTGTACAATTCAATGCATTTTCACAGATTCACAGACTTGTGCAACCATCCACAGTCCATTTTAGATGGTTTTCATCACCTCTGAAGGAAACCCTGTACCCATTAGCTGGCACCCCGTTGCCCCTATCCCTTCACCCCTACCCGATCATAAGCAACCACTCATCTACTTTCTTTCTCCACAGATTTCCCTATTCTGGATTCTTTTTTGGTAAGAGAGAAATCATGTAATATGTGAACTTATGTGTCTGGCTTCTTAGCATAACATTTTCGAGGTTCACCCACATTGTCGTATATATCGGTACTTTATTCTTTCTTATGGGTGAACTAATTCCATTGTAGGGAGAGAGCACATTTTATTAATCCATTCATCAGTGGATGGACATTTGGGTTGCTTCCGCCTTTTGGTGATTGAGAATAATGCTGCTCTAAGCATTTGTGTACGTGTTTCTATGCAGACATAGTTTTCATTTCTCTTGAGTATATGCCTAGGAGTCCCAGTGCTTTCTTATCACCAAGAATGCTTATTTCTACTTATTTAAAAAGTGCTTTTAGACTTATTTAGACATCAATGTTTTATCACATATCATGCTGACACATAACTTTAAAAAAAATAGAAGCAAAATATATTGGCTAAGATATTCTAAAAAATGTCTTCAATACAAAGTCCAACCCTCTACATCATTTTTTAAATCATGGGTGCCAGTGTCCAGGTTTTTGTACAAGCCGTCATCCTCTGTGCCATTAAGAGCATTAGAGATGTGAGAATTCTTAAAAGATATAACCCCACTCCAGGCAAGGCTCACCTCACCCTCACTGCTGCTGGTCAATGGTGGTTTTACATCGTTGATTATAAGATCCATCTTAGAGATGGTTAATATGGGAAGAAATGTGCATCTTAGAATTCATGAAATAAAGTCATTTCCTGCCTGCTTGCCTGTATCCCACACAAAAGACTACGTATCTTGAGGACAAGAACCAAGCTTTTCCACCTTTGTATTCATTCATGCTTGTAAGTCAACAGAAATATGCTAAGTGCCTAGCCCACGTACTATGCATGAATGAATGAATGCTTTGGAAAATAAAACTCACTCACCTCCTACTTGGGGACCATCATCAATTTGTTCATCTCCCTGGGCTGTTACCTGATCTGTGAGATGAGGGTAGGGTAGTGCTGAGACTGAAAACAAAGTCGTGCATGCAGGGCATCTAGGAGAGTTCCTGCACACGGCACACTACTTAAAAATATTTGTGGAATGAAAGAATAAGTGAATGATAAAACAGTTACCATTGCAGCTAAAACTGACTGCATATTTGTCTGTGGGCCAGACCTTGTTCTCTGTGCTTTATGTGTAATAACTCCTTTTGCTCATCCTTCATTTAATCCTTACAAGGATCCCACAAGGTAAGAACTAACATTCTCCCCAGTTGACAAATGAGGCACAGAGGGGTGAATGAATGAATACAGGAATGAACGAATGACTGCTGACCTACGTTAAAATCCCAGACATTCAATTTCTAGAGGGTAAACCTCGTCAGTCTCCTTCCCATCTGTAAAATGGGGAAGTAAATCACTTGTAGCTCACAGGTGGGTGCTGCAGAGGACGTGCTTCCTTGTGTGATAAGCACCTGACTCAGGTGCAAATGGGCAAAATGGAGGCTGACCCATCTGCTATGAAAAGCACTTCACTGCTTGGCCAGGTGACCTTGGGTAAGTAGCATAACTCCTCTGACCTCATTTCCTCATCTGTAAACCACCCCACATCCCCAAGGTGGCGGATGCTTGAAATTACCACCACAAAGCCCCTAGCTCAGCTACTGACTGCTTAGATGAAGCTTCACACTGACAAGTGGTCCTTATCCAGCCAGGTCTGCTTTCCAGGAAAGCTAAACAGCCGACAGCTCCTCTCTTAAGCCGAATCCAACATGTGCCTGCAGCGCCAACCCTTCGAGCTGTCAGACAGGCTGGGCAGAACCCAGTGGGTGCACTCTGCTTCCCCCAAATGAATAAATCATTACAGGAGAGAGCTATGCATCCCACCAGCATCCATAAGGACCTGAATTATATATAATGAAGCAGCAAAAGCAATTTATCCCAGGCACGTGCAAGTCATAAAATGGGAGTTCTCGGGTGCTGGAGACAATTTTCAGATATTGCGGTTTTTATCAAAGCAATAAGGCCCACCCAAGGAGCACCCTGCCCCACGGGTGTGGGGATGCCTTAATCGCGTTTATTTATTATCAGAGGAGAGAAATCTAACTCTCTCTCTCTCTTTCTCTCGGCTCTGCCACCTCCCCCACCCACCACCCCAGTGTGCCGCCTGCTTCTCAGCTCAGGGGTTCTGGGATCTGGGGATGAGCTGCCAAGAACAACCGCCCTTCTAGTGGGAACCATCTGCTGAGAAGCTGGAGGTGGGACCAGGTGTGCTCCAAATCCCTGGAGGAAGAGAAGGGAGGGAAGAAGGGATTGCAAGAAGAGAAAATGGTATGGTAACAAAAGCTCTAAACCAGAGCTCAAAGGCTCCCACCTTTGCCACAGGCAGGGAAACTGAGGCACTGAAAGGTCAAGTAACTACGTGTCCAAGGTCACACATGGAGAGAGGAGAGGAGCTGGCACAAGCCAGTTGGGTTCGATAGACGTCCAGCGGCTACTACGTGCTGGCAGTATGTATTCGCCATAGGGCTGTCCCTGCACATGGGACTGCTGACTGCCTCTCTGTCTCCATTTCCAATGGCTGTCGTGATCCCTGGGCTTCAGCTCACAAGCCTGCCTTGCCGATGATGCTCAGATGTGCCAAGTACATTCCTATCTCAGGGCTTTGAGACTTGCTATTCCTTCTGCCTGGAACACTGTTCCTCCAGATCTTTCCACAGCTGACCCCTCACCTCCTGGTCTCTACTCAAATGTCACCTTCTCGGACAAGACTTCCCCAACCACTTTAACCAAATTCGCCAGCCCCTCCATACCACGATGCTCCATCCCCTTGCCACATATTGTATTTTCCTAAAGCAAACATGGAGATGGAGTGCGGCGTGTAGAGGGGAAAGCAAGTATTGACAAAAGACAGAAGATAAACTATGACATCAGTTCAGCATAGCTTCATCCGCCCTGGCGACAAGCTCTGCAAGCAAGTCTCACCCGCCGGTACATCTGGAGTCAGGCCAAAATGGCCAGGCTTTGGTATCCACCCTCACATAGGCACTGGATGCAGGTTGCCCTGGGAAAGGTGTGAGCTTGGGCAAGGCGGCTCTCTGCGGCCCAAGCAGACCCTGAGGAGAAACAGGTGGCATATCTGCTGACCACACTCCCCACAGCTGGACAGCAAGTCCTTCCTCGATGAGGGGATGTGGGTGGCACATCCCCATATCTACAACGCCCCTTATCCTGTTTTATATTTTTTCCCCAGCGCTTACCACCACCCAACATTGTATATAGCTACATATTTACTTGTTTGTTGTCTTTTATGCAACTTTCCATGAGGTTTTCAAGGATACAGGCAATGGCTGTCTTGTTCTCCTTTCCTGGAATAGTAGTTGGCACATAGCAGATACCCAGTAAATATTTGCTTAATTAATTAATTAATGCCCTCCACTGCTCCCAATTTAATAGGAGAGACTGATAAGTGAGCAATTATATTTCGGTGGTGAGCATGACTGGTATTCCAGGGCAGGGGGTGGTCTCTAACCCAGCCTGGGGTGGGCGGTGTCCAGGGAGGGCTGTCTGACTCCAAGTCCACTGCTATTCCCACTACACCAGGACAGGATGCGCAAGACAGATTCAGCCCTTACTGCAGTCGGGGCTACCCCCTCACCTTAATACGCTGCTCCTGGTTTCTTAGTCATTTTGTGTTTTTATATATTGCCTCTCCGACCATGTTAGAACTTCTCTGAGCCTCCGAAGCATGTCTTGCATTTCTTCCTTTATCCCGCTCAATGCAACGGTGCTGGTTTGGGCATTACTGTCAGTCCCTGAACCATTACTGGGTCTATGGAAAGGGTCTTTATGGATGCAGACAGCATGGGTGTGGGTAACCAGGTTTCCTAACCTCCAGTTTGGACATAAAGTCTGTAGAGATATTGCTCGGTGAGTACCACACCCAGCCAGATACTGTGCCAAACACTCTGCGTACATCACACCCGTCAATTCTTATGACAGCCTTGCAAGGTAGAGGCCTGAATATTGTCTCCATTTTAGAGATGAAGAAACTGAGGCTCAAAGAGGGGAAAACATCTGCCCAAGGTCACCCGGTCCGTATGTGGTAGAGCCAACAGACACACTTGAGCTGATGATGCTCTTAACCATTCACTGACCTTTTGAGGTTAATGAGACAGACTAGTTTAACTCATAACAGAATCATAAAACCTAGGTGGTAGGCTCAACATCTCCATCAGCCTGAAGTCACCAGGGTTTCTGTATTTCTGCAGGGAGCAGAACAAATGGCCACTCAGCTGTATTCAATATCATCTCTGTAGTAATTCCAGATGTCTTTGCTCAGCCGTCTGTTGTGTCTCCACCAGAAGAAAGAACCAGCAAGCTATCTCCCAAAGAGATTCATATGATAGCATGAAGGATAAGTGACTGCACCCAGATTCTTACAAACAATGGAAACCTGTCTCTATCAACACACTGAGGGAGGTATCATCCCTCAGGGTTAGACTCACATTAGACACACTTTGAGACTGATGTATAAACCAGACGACAATATATTTATTTGCAAAGAGAGATTACTACTGTGGAGATTGGTTCAGAAAATCTATACAACCAGTACTTTCTCTCCTGGTAAGCAGACCAGCCTGGGGAAATGAATAATAATATGGTTTCTTGGTGTATAAAATTGGGACAAGGAGAGATGGATGCATTCATTTCATCTTAGTGGCAATAGACTGAAATGGCTGGGAACAAGTGCTTTTTTTTTTTTTTTTTTCCCAGATAGAATCATAACTATCACAAGTCAACTGGCAACAATATCTACATCCATCTTGTGGTAGATTTTTGGTTGCTGCCAAAAGACCGCTGTCAACCTCCTTTCTCATGCCTGTTTCACGCTATAGAGATTAGATAAGCATACATTCACTTTCCTTGGAACTAAGGGTAGTCATCTCTGGCCAATGACACATAATGGTAAGTCCTCTGAGGGGCTCCTGGGACGATATCTGGTTTCTTGGCAAAAGGTACAGAGGCAAGAGAAGAACTCAGAGGTACTAACTCTTTCCCCTTCTTTTTGCTTTAAACGTGGATGTGATACTTGGAACTGCAGCAGCTATCTTGCAACCATGAGGAAGACGAAAGCCAATTCGCTAAGGATTATGGTACAGAAAGGAAGAAGGAACATGGGATCACTGATAACATTGTTGACCTACTGCTCTAGAATTGAAACTTCCTACAACCAGAATTTCTATTAGAAAAGTCCATTAAATGCCTTTATTGCTTAAGCCATTACTGTTTCAGTTATCTACTGCACTATTCCAAATCACCCCAAAACTTAGTGGCTTAAAACAACCACGATTTATCACCTCTCATGATTCTGTGAGTTAACCAGGCTCAGCGGGGTGGTTATTCTGCCCCATTTGGGGTTGCCTGGAACTGCAATCATCTGGAGGTTCAAGTGGGAAGAAAGCTCAAAGCAGCTCACTTGCATGACTGGCAGCTGGCTGACAGCTCAACCCTTCTCCATAGGCTTGGGTTTCTCACAGCATGGAAGCTGGGTTCCAAAAGGGAATCTTCCAGGTGTGCAAGAGTAGAAGTTTCAGATCTTTCACAGCTGAGCCTTGGAAATGACACAGCCCCACTTATATTTCATTCTCTCTTTTTTTTTTTAGGTAAGTCATGGGGTGAGCCTGGATTCAGGGGGAAGGGAAGGAGACCCTGCCTCTTAATGGAAGGATGGCAAGAAAGTCTCAGCCACCTCTAAAGGACCATAGTTATCAATCTGCTTTTCCATGGCTTGTATTAAAAGCAGTTCTCTACATCAAGCCTTGTCACTGGAACAAGAAATAGTCAACGATCAAGAGTCCCTCTTCACTGAAACAAGCTATAGTGGCTGCAGTCAAGGTTGGCATTTGCAACTCTCTGTCCTCCAGGCTTCTGCGGCAGATTGTGATGGATACAGCCTTTCTTTAAATATGTTAATAAGTTCAATCACATGACAGACAAGTCTTGCAGGCCTCACCATCCCGTCTCTTTAAGGTGACTTTGCATTGCTCTGCTTTGATCTATAATGTATTGACTTCATGGTGTAACTCTCAGAAGGCAATCTTCACTCCCTGTGCTTTCCAAGTGCTTGAGAAAACACTGCTGCAGCTCCCTAGACCTGGCAGCAACCTTCATCAAGACCCTTGCCCTATGCATCACGGGGTTGTTGAAAGACTCTGATGAGATGAGAGCTGGAAAAGCACCTCGAAATCATTAAGAGGGATTATTGTTATCCTAATCAAATAAGCATGTTGTGTCAGTTATGGCTTTTTTGGTAGCAAGTGACATAAAACCTGATTTGAACTAGCTTAGCAAACAGGAACAATGCTGGCTGGGAGTCCAAGGGAGTCTTGCCAGTTTCAGGTATGGCAGGATCCAGCAACTCAAACATCGTCAACAGGACCTGTTTTCTCTCCACCTCTTGGTCCTGATCTCCTGTGGATTGCTTCAGGTGGTGCAATGGCTGCAAGCAGCTACAAGTACACATCCTGCTGGGTTCACTTTCCCTAATTCTTGAAACAAAGGTCCTTCTCCCGACTGTTACTGGCCCGAGTTGAAGAATATGCCCAATCCTTTAACCAATCCTTTTATGGCCAAGTGCACATAATGAGCTGACTGGCAGGCCTGGATCACATGATGACTCTAGATCTGATAGGATCGGTTCCATCCACATTTGTATGGATTGAGAAAATCTGGGGCACTGTCACCAGGAGAAGGATGAACAGCTGCCCACTGTAGATGACATGGTAGAAAACCATTGGGTAAGGTCTCTGGAGCCCGAGTTATCACCTTGGTCCCAATGGATTACTCGCTCTTGCTCCCGAAGCTTGCTTTTGGCCCATCACGACCTCGGGGACTCTCTCTATATTGTGTCGATTTACTATCAGGTCATCATGGTATGCTACTAAATCTGACTGTATTCCTTAGAGACTCCTGAGAGTGAATGTGATTAGTGCAGCTCATGTCCTTTTCATAAAGTCTTGGCCAGCCTATGGCATAGCTGCCCCTGTGTCACGGGCTACCACTGGTCTAATAACCTATGACTGGGGAGGGAAGATGCATGGTACAAAACATGGCTAACTCAGCAGGTAGACCACGAGTGAGCAGGAAACACAGAGGTGACGATAAGCAGGGAAATGGAGCCATCATGGCAAGAAGTAGAAGGGAAGACTCTGCAGCTCCATGAGAAAAGGCAGGAGGGACTCCCCCACCCCCGCCTCCCCGAGAGAAAAATGAATCCCGGTAGAAGACATTTAGCATGACTCACTTAATACTGAGCCCAAATTTTCATAGCAAATCATGGGGGAGAAAAGGGGTTTGATTTGGAACTTTATCTTGAAAAACAAAACTGAGCTTATCATCATAACAAAATGCAGGTTACCATTTCAACTATGCATGAATTCTTATGAAGAACGAAAAATGAATTAAGTACTGAATTTTTTTTTTTTTTTTTGGTATAATTTTTGTGACAAAATCCTTCACTTCAGGTTTGGTTTTCACAGCATGATAGCAAAGAGGTCATTTAAAAAATATTCAAGGGCTTTACCAATTTTTCCTAAGGCCCACTAGAATCTTTTGATATTTAAATCTTTCTCTTTTGAAGTTGCTCACCATGTCACTTTCCTTGTCATTTTTTTTCTTCAACCGTTAACTCTTTTCGCGTTGATACGACATTCAAAATATTGAGTAACCAGCGTGATACAGGCACCCATGGGCCAGAGGAGCAGTGACCACAACAGCCGGTGCAGCTGACCCTGTCAGGTCCAGATGAATATTGTCCTAAGGCCACCTGTTCTCTTGGGTTGTCTGGGATTTTTCTGTTCTTTAAGCAGGTTTCAACACCACTTTCACAGCTTCCTGGAATCCTGCGTCTTGGGCAAGACTTTAAATCGACCATTTGCCGTGGGATCACATTGCGTACACACCAGGGTCCAACAGTCAGTGAAAGACTGATTCTCTTTGACGGGATTTGTTGGTTGTAAGAACCAGCAATCCATTCGAGAACATGTGATGGGCATTCACAATTCAAGGTGTCCTTCGGAGACACTGAACCACAAGGAAGTTGACACGGCAGGAAAGGACTCAAGTTAGGGCACATAATGGAATCAGTAAAAGCTTAATAACTGAAGTTGTATAATGAATGAAAAGCCTTTTAGTGACAAAGTTTTGCCTTTCTACATAACTTCATCACGTCATGGGTTCAGATGATAATTACTCAGTAACAAAGACCCCCGAATTCTGTCTGTGAACTGGCTTGCATGGACTGCCCTTTCTTGCAAACCACTGAGTCCTACCAAAGACCAGCAGGATTTACAAATGGGGTTTACCAGATGGTTTCCACAGAAATAGCAGAACCACTTGGAAAAAAAATACGATGACCATGTAGTATCGGTCTGACATCCTCTGAATTTGTTTCCTAATAAAACATTCAAACATCAGCCTGCATTTCAAACTAGAAATCCTATTTATAAAATTCAGGACAGATCTCTAAGCTGTAGACTTCACACCCCCGACTCAGACAGGGACGGCGCTGCCTAGCTAATCGCGGAACAGAACGCACCGTAAACACACAGGAGTGGAAGGAGCAGACGAACTGACGAATTTCTCCATTGTGTCTTCTTGCTGAGGCTCTGGCATTCTGATTCTTAGCCTCAGGAGTCAGGGTTGGTGTGGGTATAGGCCATTGGGTATTTTCCTGCCCCCAATTTTGAGGAACAACAGCAATTACTTCATGTTCTGCAATGTTAATTAACTTGTGTGGGTCAAAGGCTCGCCCAGATCGGAAATAGTTCTGAAAATGGACTCATGAATTCTGCGGACTGTGAATTTTCCTTAATTAACATATTAACACACTTCCTTCCCCTGCCTCAAGTCAGAGCTTTTCAATCTTGGACTAGAAAAGCAGGACAATCTAGCTGTCACGGGCTCTCCAGAGGGCACAGTGATAAAAAGCTGAGGTTCTGCAACCAGACAGGTGTGGATATCAATCTTGATTCTGGGACTTGCTGATTGCATGCTCTTGGGTAAATCACTTACCCCGTGTGGGCCTCAGTTTTCTCATCTGTAAAATGAGGAAAATAATAGTATCTACCTCATGGGGTTGTTGTGTTAAATGTTTTGATAAGGTGCTTCTAAGGCATCACAAATGTCCAAAAATTATTATGAATCTGACCCAGTACTAGACAATCTCTTTTTTTTTCCTACCGAGTGTCCATTATTTTTTCCTATTATAACAGTTCCTTGGGTGTCCTTTGAGTAACCACTCTTCCTCTCTAGAGTGGTTCAAGGGATACGGAATAAATTCACCCTGATTCCAAGGCTGAACCTGTGTGTTATTTTGCTAAGGCTACATAGACTGGGTGGCTTAAACAAAGAAATTGTCTCACAGTTCTGGAGGCTACAAGTCTGAGGTCGGGGCATCGGCAGGGCTCATTTCTTCTGAGGCCATTTCTCCCTGACTTGCAGATATCCTTCCTCTCCCTGTGTCCTTTCATGGTCTTCCTTCCTTATGAGGACTCCAATCGTCCCCCCTGTATGACCTTATTTAACCTTAATTACCTCCATAAAGACCCTATCTCCAAATACACTCACATGAAGTCCTCGGGGTTAGGATTTCCACATATGAATTTGGGGGAGTCACAGTTTGGCCCATAACAGCCTGACCTAGATCCAGCCAAACCATTCCCCTCCCCCTAGTCAGAGCGATTGATTCAATACTAAGCACTGTTTTAAACTTAAGTACAGGGAATTTCTTCATCTGCAAGATGTGTGCTGCAAAGATAACGTGGAATGGAGCTGCTGTCGTCACCATGTGGAAAAGGTCAATATAGAAGAAAATACAAAAGAGAAATGGAAAGAGAAAGACTGAGTCCTGAAATTATCATCTGAGCCCCTAGATCCTGCTGAGCCTGAAGCTCCTTTGACAGTTCACACACAGAATCCATTAAAATCCCCTTTGATGCTTGAGCCAGTTGGAGTTTCTGTCACTTGCAACCAAGTGAAGTCTTGACAGGGATAGCCCCTACTTAATTATTAAGGAGCTTATAGATCCCAGGGAATAGAAAGGGAGAGGATCGACAAACAGAGCTGGAAAGTGGAAGGAATATTTACAGAACAAATTAGGCGGGTAGCCATAACCATATAATGCAGGAAGCAGGGTGGATTTAATAACAGATGTGTATTCCTTTAACCTAACCTAATGTAAGACGGTTTGACTCCACACAATAGTGAAGATAAGGAGTTTTTCACTAAACCATAGACTTCTCAAAGGCAGCAATATTGTTTTGTTCAGATGCAATGTAGCCCTAGTCCCCAGCATGAAATGGGCACTCAAAAAATATTTCCGGAATTGGATGGGCTTACTAAGGAATCTTTTGCATTTTATGATTCAATATAGATACCCTTAAAATAATGGATTTGCCATAGTACTATATTTGCACTCATTGCTAAAGAGTTACATTGATAACCATATAGCAGCCAAGTATTAATTTTAACAATGTCTAATAACTCAAAAAAGAAACTTTCAAGTGTGTCCCCTCACCATTGGTGGACCGTAATTGGCCATTTCTTTACCCATCAACTGCATTATCATTCTCTGTTGCAAGGTGGAACTGCTCTGCTTGGCACCCATTATAGCCCCTTGTGAAAGGGGTTTGGATGGGAAAAGAGAAGAATGTGTATTTATGACACTGGATAAATAGCACGGAGTGAGCAGAGCGTGACCTTGCTCTGTGTGGATTATTATGTGGATTATTGCACCACTGGAGAAGAACTCTGGACTTGGGTGACTCTGAGTTTCTACCAAGCTGCTGGTAATCCGCCTGTCCTCCCCTCTGGAGAGAGATGACTCCTTACCCTGGAAAGGAAGTACATGTCTCTGGGACATGGGGTCACCTCCAGGTTTACTGCCTCCAAATGTGAGCCAATATCCTCCAGGAAGAGAACAGAACTTCATCATCCTGGAATGTCTCCAGGGAGAGAGAGGTTCTCTACCTTTGCTTTGCTATTCAATCATCCCTAAACTAAGACCATACAAGAATGCAAGAAATCCAGGGAGAATGGTCTCCCAACAAACTTATGTTGAGATGACAAACGGAAGGAACCTAGATTCCTGAGTCACCAGATGGAGGAAAGCCTTTGCCAACCTGCATGACCAAGAAATACGCTTTTGTGATGCTGAACCACTGAGATTTCACGTCTCATCTACCATGGTAGCTAGCGCTAACTATCCTAATAAAGATGACTGTAATGTGCACCAGGCAAATCATATCTGCATGAGAAATAAGAGAGCTAGACACCATGTAGTGAGTTCCAAATGATAAGGAGGGATGAGATTTGGGAGCAGGCAGAAGATTATGAAGAAGTCATCACCTTACCAGTGACAGGGTAAAAGGAAACAGAATTTGAGAGACAAGCCACAGCTGTCCAGGGACATATCCCCCGGGCTCAGCCCATCCAAGTGTCATCAGTCCCTCCATACCTACTCTTGTTCATGAACATTACACTGAGCCAAAGCTGTGAATGACTTTCACACAGTTTAGAGATTTTCAGATCATCTTAAGCTCAATTACAGCTAAACCAATAATATGCCCCAAACATCATTATTGGAAAATCACCAACCAGGCCCACTAATTGTATTTGCAGCTTCTTCATCATATTAGTGAAGTCGTAAGTGCAGCATGCTCTTCCCAGGGGACAGCCATTCACAAGGCCAATTTCCTTAGGATGAGACTTTCATATCACATCAGTCTGAACTAATGCGTCTCGGGAAATAAACTGTCAGATCAATAACATTTGCAACCAGAAAATATTTGGAGCAAATAGCAGAGCACAGCCTGCAGTTGAGACTAATATGATCCTTACCTGACACTTGGAAGCTGTCATGAGTCAGGACCTTTGGGGCTTTCCGAGGGGTCAATTTGGAGATACTGTGGAGACACAAGGAAGCTTTATTATAATACTTTGTGACCTTTTCCTAGGAAACTCACCACAGCATCACCAATCTGAAAAAAGCAAACAACATTTATTGAGCTCCTTCTGTATTCCAGGCTTGATGCCTTGATCAGTGCATGTAATGATAAGCAGTCTGTATAGAGGTCCATAGAGGAGTTCAAATTCTGGATCTAAAACTTCCTAAGGCCAGTTTCTTCACTTCTCTGCATCTCAGTTTCCAAATCCGCACAATGAAAATAATAATGAATACTTTCCAGGGGCGTTTTAGTAACTGAAGAGAATGGATCGTGCTTATTTTAGTGTATGGCACACAGCTGGTGCTCAATAAATAATAGTTATTGCTATGAAAAAAAATTAGTTATTGCTATGACTCTAGGTACCTCTTTGTAATTGAAGTTAAATTATTATTTCCCCCTCAACTAGGCTGTTTGAGGGGAATAAGTTTACTGGCCAATCTAGATTGACCCACATAATCTTTCCATGGAAGTAGAAAAGGCATGACATTCTGTTTTTGAAGTAACAGAAAGAAATTTTTAGCTTCTCTTCTTTAGTTTTTCCTATATTTTCAGGAAAAGTCCTTGATGTAACCTAGCATTCTAGGAATATCAGATAAAGACTGAAAAGCCGGTAAAGAAATACAAAAAGCATGGAAGGCTGAGAAGTATTTAACAATCCAGAGCTGGGCTTCCTTTTGAGCCAGTGAGGCCTGGGACTGAATTCTAGATTGGGCACTTAGTGAAGGTGTGACTTTAGAAAAATAACAGGATTTCTCTGAGCCATGGTTTACTCTACACGAAATAGCAACATTGCCTGCCTCCGGGAGGTAAGGTCAAAACTAAATAAGATGATGGATGCCTGGGTGGCTCGGTCGGTTAAGCATCAGCCTTCAGCTCAGGTCATGATTCCCAAGGTCCTGGGACTGAATCCCCGGGCTTCCTGCTCAGTGGGGAGCCTGCTTCTCCCTCTGCCTCTGCCTGCCGTTCCCCTGCTTGTGCTCACCCTCTCTCTCTGACAAATAAATAAATAAAATCTGTTTTTTTAAATCTAAGTAAGATGATAAATAGCAAAACTGTAACGAATGTTAGTTCTTCCCACCTCGTTCTCATCTCCTATCATTACAAGCCTGAAATTAATTCAGTAAACGTGTACTGGGCACAGTGGTGGACACTGGTGATACTGTGTAAATGAGACTGACAAGGTCACTGTCTTCATGGCCCAGACCACATTCTGGAGGGGAAAAGATAAACTACTCAGCCAATTCCACAAATCAGTGGAAAATTACATCTGTGAAGAGAGCTAGAAAGAAATGATGTAGGGCGTTAATGAAAGTTCGCTAAGACCGCTCCCTGAAGAAGATCCATCTCTCTTGCCCATTCTGGGTGGAAGGGTCTTTCCTAACGGTGAGAGGATAGGAAGTGGCACTGAGAGAGAGTAAGCCAGGGCCCAGATCATGCTGGGCCTTAGAAGGTGAACTGTGGGGCCGCCATGAGGCCCAACCACGGGAGCCACCAATTACACTGAATACACACAGCCCGTGGTGTAGGACCAGCAGCCCTAGGAGGCAACACGCAGAAAACAGAAGCTGCAAGGGACCAGAAGGATAAATAAAATGCAAGTGTGTCAGAGAAAGCATTCAGAAGAAGAAACAAATTACGGAATGTCCAAGTGCAGCTGTGATGGCGTCATCGTGGCAGGCCAGCGTTCCCACCACCTGTAACTAGAAAAGCCGGATGGGGCACAAGACAGTGAGATGAGCCTGATGTTGTACACATCACTTTTTCCCTTGGGACACGGATGACTCTTAAGCACCATTGGGGTGAGAAGCTCAGAGGCAGAGCAGAGGGTAGCTGCTGAGTGGGACAGAAGCTAGGGCGCCTGGCTGGCTCACTCGGCTAGGCATCCGACTCTTGATTTCAGCTCAGGTCATGATCTCAGGGTTGTGAGATCCGGCCCTGCAGTGGGCTCTGAGGGGGGCATGGAGTCTGCTTAATGCTGGTCATGGAATCTGCTTAAGATTCTCGCTCTCCCCCTCCCCCCACCCCCCATAGCTCCCACATACTCACTTTCTCTCTCAAAAAAAATAAAATAAAAACAAGAGATAAAAAGGCAGAGAAGCCATCAGAGTGGTTAGGATGCTTCATGAGGGCAGGAGACAAAAATGTGTACTTGGGGATGTCAAAACAGCTAGGGGTCAAAGGTCCAAAATAGTCCTCCCAAGGAAAGGAGGTAATGAGAAGTGATCCAAAAACACTATACATATTCCCCACCCCCCCCACCCCCGTTTGTGCTGTATGAGGCAAGCAGTTTAGGATCAAAGCAACTATATGAGAGCTGGCCTCTCAACAAACATGACAGAAGCAAAAAGGCAATGCAAGGAGGTGATGTCCAAGTTAGAGTTCTACACATACTGAAAATAACCTTCAAGGATGAAAGTAAAATATTTTCAGACCAATTAAAACTGAGAGAATTTGTCACCAGAAGATCCAACTAAAATAAATACCAAAGGGGGTTCTATAGGCAAAAGGAAAACAATCCCAGACAGAAATGCAGGAAAGATTGAAGAGCAACAGGAAAAAATAAATGTATGAGTAAATCTAAATGAATATTGAAAACATCAGCCATAATTTCCTGTGGAGTTTCAAATACATGTACATTTAAGTGAATACAATTAAAAACACAAAAGGCACAAGGAAGATAAATTAGACTGTAATAGGCCCTAGAATTGTCTGGAAAGTGGTGAAAATACTGATTTATATTAGTCTCCAATAAACAAAGGAGGAATGTCTTAATTTCCAGGGTAACTACTAAAAGAAGGCTTAAGTAACAAGTTAATAAAAGAAAAGCTGGTTTAATTTAAAGTTTTTTTGATTGGTCCAAATAAAGGCAGGAAAGGAAGAAGGGAGGAAGCAGAACAAACAGAAGGAATAGTAATATTGTGGATATAAAACCGAACATAAAAATAAATAAATAAATAAATAAATAAATAAATAATAAAACCGAACATATCAGTAATTATAACACATGTAAATAGACCAAATACTCTAATGAACAGACCCAGTCAATCAGACTATATCAAAATGAAACAGTTATATACTCATATGAGATATACCCTAAACATAAGGACACAAAAAGGTTGAAAGTAAAAGGAAGGAGAAAAAATAAAACACTAACCAAAAGAAAGCAATACAGTTATACTATTATCAAACCAAGTAAACTTGAAGGCAAGACACGTAACTAGCTATGAAGAGGAAAATTCCAATAAAAAGGTTAATCCATCAGGAAGATAGAACAATTTTATATTCATAGGTACGTTGTAATATCATACTTTCAAAATATACAAATCAAAAATCTAAAAAGAAAAGTAGACAATCTGTAAGAGTAGTGGAATATTTTAACAACCTCTCTCAGGAGCTAATAAAACAAGGAGACAAAAAAAGTGGTAGGAGTATAAAGATCTTAGCAACATGATTAATGAATTTGACTTGTCTGACATTGGACTCTTTAGCAAAAGATTGGACATAGCTTTAAAAAAAAAAAAAAGATTAATGAAACAGGGGATAAGTCAGTGGAAAACATCCACTGCACCCAATGATAACAAAATACACATCCTTTCAAGTGCACATGGAACACTGACCCAACATGATTGGAACACTGGGTCATAAAACAAATGTAAACAAATTGCAAAGATGAATATTATCCAGAATATATATTCTTACTACAGGGCAATTATGGCAGGAATCAATCATGATAACTTAAAAAATCTCTTAAAACCTGCTTGCAAATTGGGTCGGGGGGAATCACAGGGGAACCTGGGTGGCTCAGTAGGTGAAGCGTCTGACTCTTGATTTTGGCTCAGATCATGATTTCAGGGTCGTGAGATCAAGCCCCAAGTTGGTCTCCATGCTCAGCAGGGAGTCTGCTTGAGATTCTCCCTCTCCCTCAGCACCCGCCCCATGCTCTTTCTCTCTAAAAACCAAAGAAATAAATCTTTTTTAAAAAATTACACCAAAAAAAAATCACAAAGGAATAGAAATATTTTTAACTGAATGATAACACAAATAAGGAGAAAGTATGGTAAGTAGCCAATACTCTTGTTAAACAAAAACTTACAGCTTTAAATGCATATACCAGAAAAGAAATGAGGATGAAATCAATAATATAAATATCCATCTCAAGAAGTTAATAAAAGAACAATAAATCAAACTCAAAGAAACTAGAAGAAAATAAGATAAAAACAAAAATCAATTAAATAAAAAAGAAAACTTACAATAGAGAAAATCAACAAAACTCAAAAGCAGTTCTTCAAAAAGGCTAATAAAAATTGGTAAGTGCCACATAAGATCCTATGGGCATGGAAAAGATAATATTATCTTTAGTATTAATGACACAATATTACAAACAACATTATGCCAAAAGAATTTGACAATTTATTTTTTTAATATATTTTTTTGAATTTCAGAGAGAGAGAGAGAGCATACAAGTGGGTGGGAGGGACAGAGGGAGTGGGAGAGAGAGAATCCACAAGCAGACTCCCCACTAAGTGTGAAGCTCAAAGCGAGGTTCAATCCCAGGACCCTAAGATCATAACCTGAGCAGAAACCAAGAGTCAGCTGCTTCACTGACTGAGCTACCCAGGCGCCCCAGAATTTGGCTATTTATTTATTTATTTTTATTTATTTGAGAGAGAGAGTGAGAGAAAAAGAACACAAGCAGGGTGAAGGGCAGAGGGAGAAGCAGACTCCCTGCTGAGCAGGGAACCTAACGTGGGACTCTATCCTAGGACTCTGGGATCATGACCTGAGCCGAAGGCAGATGTTTAAATGACTGAACCACCCAGGCACCCATAATTTGACAATTTAGATGAGACTATACAATCTAGAAGAACATATCTTACCAAAATTGACACAAGCAGAAATAAAACATCTGAATACTTCCATATCTATTAAAGAAATTGAATCTGTAATTAACATTCCCACAAAGAAATCTCCAGGCCCAGAGACCTTCATTTGTGCATTCTTCCAAGCATTTAAAAAAAGATGTAATACCTCACAAAACCTCTACTAGGAAATATAAAAAGATGAAACATTTCTCGATTCATTTTTTGAGGTCAACATGACCTTGATACAAACACTCAGATACCAAAACTTGACAAGTAAATTACAAGAAAAGAAAATTACAGTTCACTCTTTCATAGACCCAGATACAAAACTCCCAAACAAAATATGATGAAATCAAATGCAGTACTTCCATAAAAAGGATGCTATATCATGACCAACTTTGGTTTATTCCAAGAGTACAAAGTTTGTTTTGTGTCTGAAAAGAAATCACTAAAATTCTCCATATTAATCAAACAAAGAACTAAAAAAAAAAAAAAAAGGATTCATCTCAATAGATGAGGAAAAGCATTTGAAAAGAGTCAAATACTCATTCATGGTTAATCTTAGCACACTAAGACAATTTTGATAAAGGGTAGCTACAAAATAACTAGAGCCCTCACACATAATGGTGACATATTGAACATTTCCTCTCTCAGGCTGCGAATGAATTAAGGATGCCCGTTATCACCACTTCTACCCACCACATCAGAAGTCCTGCAGACTAGCTGTTCAGCCCATGCCCTCCTCCTCCTCCTTCCCTCCACCCAGGTAAGACCACTCTTGCAAGTAATTTGTAGCCCACACCTTCCTGTTCTCCATCACTAGTGAACTGGACATTTCTATGGCAGCCACACCTCTAAAGAGGTCTGAATCTCAACCCTGGCAGTGAGGAGAGGGTCCTTCTAAGTTTACAAGTATCTTCACTTATTCACTGCCTTCTCCAGTTGCTCCTCTGTACCCTTAGAATCATGTTTTACCGTTTGAAATAGCTACCCACCTTTTTACTAGTTGTACTAGCTAACATATTTTCATGTGAAATTTTCCCTGTTCAAATTACTGGTCTGGTTTCTCTCTTCACTGAACCCTGACTGATACGAGACCTAAATAAATGCAGAATAATGTTCATGGATTGAAAAACTCAATATTGTAAAGTCATTCTCCCTAAATTAAGCTACAGACTTAACAAAACCCCAATCAAAATCCCAACAGGTTTCTTTTTTGTTGGAATTGATATGCTAATTCTATAATTTATATGGAAATAACAAGGGCCAAGAATATCCATGACAATCTTGATGATGTCAAGATTGGAAGATTCACACTTCTAGACATTAAGAATTATGATGAGGCGCCTGGCCAGCTCAGTCAGAAGAGAATGTAACTCTCAATCTCCAGGTTGTGAGTTTGAGCCCCATGTTGGGTGTAGAGATTAATAAAAACTTTTAAAAAAAGAATTACGATAAAGCTACAGTAATTAGGGTGGGGAGGCAGGGGTGGGTAATGGTGCAAAGTGAGACAAATGGATCAGTGGAAGAGAATACAGGGTCCAGAAACAGACCTACAATATACTGTTACTCGATTTATGACAGACACTACTAGAGTGCAGTAGGGAAAGACATTATTTTTGAAAACTGGGGCTCAGTCAATGGAAATCCACATGGGAAAAAAAAAAAAGAGTCTGGCTTCACTCTGTATACAAAAATAAATTCCAGGTGGATGTAGACTTAAATGCAGAGGTATAACAAAAAAGCAAAAGAAAAAAAATCAAAGAAAAACCTAGACTAGGCAAAGATTTTTTTCTACAGGGCTTAAAAAGAACTTTCCAATTTAAATGATTCATAAATTAGACTTGGGGAGCCTGGGTGGCTTAGTCAGTTAAGCGTCCAACTCTTGAGTTCAGCTCAGGTCATGATCTCAGGGTCCTGGGATCAAGCCTCGCGTTCAGCTCCATGCTCAGTGTAGAGTCTATTTGTCCCTCTCCCTCTGCTCCTTTCCCTCCACTCTCTCTCTCTCTCTCTAATAAATAACAAAAAAAATCTTTTGAAAAAATAAATAAATTAGACTTCGTTAAAATTAACTCATCAACTCATCAATAAGATACTGAGGAACCGCTAAGCTGTTTTAAACAGTGGCTGCACCATATTACCTTCCCACCAGCTGTGTATAGAGGTTCTAAAGTCTCCACATCCTCTCCAGCACTTGTTTTTTTTCCTTTCATCTTTGTTTCTTTTATATTATGGTCATCCAAATGAATGTGAAATGGTATCTCCTGATGGTTTTGATTCACATTTCCCTAATGACTCACAAAAGAATGAGGACTCATCCACGCTACGACTTAAACCTAAAAAACAGTATATGAAGTGAAAGAAGCCAGGCACAGTAGGCCACATATTATATGACTCTATTTACAGGAAGTGTCCAGAATAGACCAATCCACACACACACAGGAAGTAGATTAGTGATTGCCAGGGGCTGGGGGAGAAAAGAATGGGGAGGGACTACTTCATCAGGTTCTTCATGGAGTGATGAAAAAATTTTGGAACTACACAGTGGGGACGTGCTTATGCAACATCGTAAATGTACGTGAAACCACTGAATTGTACACATTAAAATGGTAAAAATAATAAATTGTATGTGTTTGTATTTTACTACAATTAAAAAAAACCCAAACACCTCATGAGAGGTAAAAGGGCAGACTACAGGGTGGAGGAAGATATCTGCAATACACATAACTAACAAAAGGTAATCACCAGAATATACACAGTCAAATATACAAATCAATAGAAAAGGCAGACAAACCCATGTTTTAAATGAACAAAAGATGGGGCGTCTGGGTGGCTCAGTCGGTTAAGCCTCTGCCTTCGGCTCAGGTCATGATCTCTGGGTCCTGGGATAGAGCCCCGCATCGGGCTCTCTGCTCGGCAGGGAGCCTGCTTCCTCCTCTCTCTCTGCCTGCCTCTCTGCCTACTTACGATCTCTCTCTGTCAAGTGCTCGCTTCGGCAGCACATATATGATCTCTCTGTCAAATAAATAAAATCTTTAAAAATAAAAAAATAAAAATAAATACATGGGCAAAAGACTCAAACAGGCATCTCACAAAGAACATATAAAGAATCAAGAAACATAAAATGCTCATTATCATTAGTCATTAGGGAAATGCAAGCTAAAATTTCAATAAGAAAGCACTGCACACATGCCAAAATAGCTTAATCCTTTTAAAACGACAATACCAAGTGTTGTTGAAGAAATAGAGTGGCTAGAACTCTCATTCATTGCTAGCACAATGAAAATTGATATGCTCACTTTGGAAAAGTGCTTGGCATCATCTAATGTAGTTGAACATACATACACCCTATCATCCAGCAACTCCACTCCTCAAAATAGCCCCAAACCAACCCAATGTCCGTCTGCAGCAGCATGAAGAAATACATGATGATATATTTTTAGAAATTTTTTTTTTTAATTTTTAAAGATTTTGTTTATTTATTTGACAGAGAGAGAGATCACAAGTAGGCAGAGAGGCAGGCGGAGAGAGAGGGGGAAGCAGGCTCCCCGCTGAGTAGAGAGCCCGATGCGGGGCTGGATCCCAGGACCCTGAGATCAGGACCTGAGCCGAAGGCAGAGGCTTTAACCCACTGAGCCAGCCAGGTGCCCCGATGATATATTTTTAAACGGAATATTATAGAGCAGTAAGAATAAACTACAACTCATGGTTCACCTCCCCCTCCGATTTCCCCCCATTCACCCTTCCATGAGAGACTGTGGAGTCTGAGCAACAAACTGAAGGTTTTGGAGGGGAGGGGGTTGGGGGGTTGGGCGAGCCTGGTGGTGGGTATTGAGGAGGGCACGTATTGCATGGAGCACTGGGTGTGGTATATGAACAATGAGTCTTAGAACACTGAAAAAATAAAATAAAAGTAATTGGGGGAAAAAAAAAGAATAAACTACAACTTCGTGAATAAAATTCACAAACATAATATTGGCCAAAAGAAACCAGATAAAAGAGCAAATTTTATATGAGTCCATATTTATGAAGTTCAAAAACAGGTCAAAGTCGCCTATGGAGATAAAAGTAAAGACAGAAGTAAAGGTTACCTGGAAAAGGTCACAAAGCCATATCTAGGGCACTGGCAAGATTCTAGTTCTTAACCTGGGAGGTGATTACATGGGTGCATTCATGAATTCACTTGTCGGTCTCCATATATTTGTGTACTTTCTGTTTGAATGTTATACCCTAATTAAAATGTTTTTTTTAAGTGGCTGGATAAACAAATTGTGGCACAGACATACAATTGATTCCTACTCAGCAATAAAAAGGAATGAACTATTATCATCTGTAACAACTTGCATCAATCTAAAAGGCATTATGTTGAATGAAATAAGCCAGTCTCAATAGTTACCTACTACATGATTCCATTTACGTGACGGTCTCTGGAAAAAAACAAAACAAAACACTAGAGGATGGAGAAGAGGTCAGTGGTCACCATGGGGTTAGTTCTGGTTTGCAAACTGGTCCCTGGAAATGCCAGGCAAGGAGAAGCTAAAGAAAAAGTGAACGAGACAGTTCTTTGTATGATAATTTTGTTAATGAAAAGTGCAGGCTTTGCAGCCAGAATTCCTAGGTTTGAATAACATACTAGCTATTTATCCTGTGATAGGTCACTTAATCTTCCCATTTCCCAATTTCCCCGTAAGAATAATGGAGGTCATGATGGCCATCCCCCCCGCAGGGTTGCTGTGAATATTAAATATGCTAAAACATATAAGCATTTAGAACACCTGTACGTAATAAGTGCTCAACAATATTAGTGATCACTACTAGTACACATATACACCATGTGAAATTTTTGTTATAAAGTGTGCAATTTTTTAAAAGTATTACTTCTCAATAACCCAAATGTTCATTAGCTGATGAGTGGATAAACAAATGTGGTATATCCACACAATGGAATATTATTCAGAAATAAAAATGGGGTGCTTGGGTGGCTCAGTCAGTTAAGCTTCCAACTCTTGATTTTGGCTCAGGTCATGACCTTGGGGTGCTGAGATCGAGCCCCATGTCAGGCTCTGTGCTGAGCGTGGAGGAGCCTCCTTAAGATTCTCTCTCTCCCTCTTCCTATGCCCCTACTCACCCCCACACATGTGCTCTCTCTTAAAAAAATTAAAAAAAAAAAAAAAAAAAATGGAAATACCGACCAACCTACAACATTATGCATTATGCCAGGTGAAGAAGCCAGACACAAAAGTCACATATTATATAGTTCCACCTATATGAAATGTCCAGAACAGGCAAATCCATAGAGACAGAAAGTCAACTAGTGGTTGCCAGGGCATGGAGAGAGATTGGAATTAGGATTTTCTGCTGATAGGTATGGAATTTCCTTTCTGGAGTGAAAGAAGTGTTCTGGAATTTAAAATGGTAATGGTTGCATAACTCTGTAACATACTAAAACTTGCTAAATTGTATACTTTAAAAGGGTGCTCAATTAGGGGTGCCTGAGTGGCTCAGTCAGTTAGGAATCCGGCTCATGATTTCAGCTCAGGTCAAGATGTCATGGGTCATGAGATCAAGCCCCACATTGGTCTCCGTGCTTAGTGCAGAGTCACTTAGGACTCTCTGCCTCTCCTTCTCCCTCTGTCCCTCCCGCACCTCCCCCCTTTCTCTACTAAGTAAATAAGTAATCTTTCTTTAAAAGGGTGCTCAGGGTGCCTGGGTGGCTCAGTCGTTAAGCGTCTGCCTTTGGCTCAGGTCATGATCCCAGGGTCCTGGGATAGAGCCCCGCATCTGGCTCCCTGCTCAGCGGGAAGCCTGCTTCTCCCTCTCTCACTCTCCCTGCTTGTGTTCCTTCTCTCGCTGCGTATCTCTCTGTTAAATAAACAAATAAAATCTTTAAAAAATTTAAAAAAAATAAAAGGGCGCTCAATAAAGTTATTATTTAAAAAATACTAATACTTAAATATAAGCTCACTGTTCAGTCAACTCTGTCTACTTGCTGGTCACCTTATACTGTCTGTAGAACTTTTACATATAGTTTGGTTATTTTATTTCTTAGTAAATTATATCTATGCATTCTTCTATAATAAATCAGGTTACAAATGACCACAGAGATTTAAAAAAAAAAATCATCTTGATTTTAAAAGATTTATTTTTAAGTGTCCATGGACGTGAAATGATGTTTTAAATGACTGAAAATAGTTTTAAATAGTATTAAGCAAAAAGAGGTGTGATAAAACCATTTAATGGTTGTTAATCTGAATAAATAGGTTTTAAATCATAAAGTGGCACTTAATTGACCTGCAATAACTGGCTTGTTAAATCTAAATTAAATCATTATCTGAGGCACTTAAAAGAAAAAGTAGAGTTCTTAAAGATTTGCAGAAAAAAATTAGTTAAGTGTGAAAAATAGCAATACTAGTTGTATACTGAACCAATTGTTGAAGAAGCCTCTGGTCTTTTAAATAGGGCTCCGATTCCACTGTGTGTGGAGGGAGACGTCCCCCCCACCACATCCAACAACACATCCAATAATTCAACTCAATTCTGACACTATCTATCTGGAGATGATAATTGGTTTCACAGGTTAAAGGTTCCCTGCCCCCAACCACTTCTGACACTAGTCGCTAGCCCAGATTGTTACCTGTACTTCCCACCTACTGGCTATAAATCCAGAGTTCAACTAATGTGCCAGAGCAGCTCACAGAACCCAGAGAAACATTTTACTTACTGGTTCACAGGTTTATTATAAAAGGAGATTAACTCAGGAACAGCCAGATGGAAGAGATGCATAGGGCAAGGTATGGGAAGAGGTCTCCGAGCTTCTCAAAGGGCACCATTTTCCACAAATATCCACGTGTTCACCAACCCAGAAGTTCTCTGAGCCCTGTCCTTCTGAGTCTTTAAGGAGGCTCAATTACATAGGCATGATTGTAAATCACTGCCATTGGCAATTGATTCAACCTCCTGCTCCTCTCCTCTCCCAAGCCCAGAAGTGGGAGTAGGAAGGAGGTTGTTACTGAAAGTTCTGACCCTCTAAATTACCAGGTTGCTTTTCCTGGCAACTAGCCCTCATTCAGAGGTAGGGTCCAAAAGTCACTTATTAACATAACAAAGACACCTTAATGGCTCTCATCACTGAGGAAACTGCTAGAGTTTTTAGGAGCTCAGTGCTAGGAACTGGGACTAAGACCAAAATATCTGTTTGTTATTATAAATCACAATATCACACCATTGCATTACTCACATGTCCAGTATGGTTTAATAAAGTCTTGCTACATATAAAGAACACTTGCTAGATGCTGGAAACACAGTGGTGGAACAAGAAGAGACGGTGTCGAGCCTTTTGGGCCTTCCAGTCCAGCAATTGGCACTGTCCAATAGAAAGAGAACATGAGCCACGTCCATAACTTTAAATTTTCTACTGGCCATGTTAAAGAAGTAAAAAGAAATCACTGGGATTCATTCTAATAATATGTTTCATTTACCCCAATACTTCCCAAATATAATTGCAACATGCTACAACATACAGAAGTATAAATGAGATCTCTTACATTCTTTTATTCATACTGCCTTTGAAACCCAGTGTGCAATTTATATTCAAGGCACATCTCCATTGAGACTAGCCTCATCTCAGGTCTTCAACTGCCACATGTGACTGGTGGCCACCGTACTGGCCAGTCCGGGTCTAGCCGTACCACCATTTCATTTTTGTTTTGTTCTTCCTTTTTCATTCTGTTTTCCCTAAATTCTCAGTATGTCATCTGGATCCTGGCTTTACGGTTAGAATTAATATGGAAAACAGAGCCTGCACATGAAAAAGTACATATCACCAATCAAATTTTATAATAATTTATATAAGCATCGTCACACAATATACTCATTAAATTGCCCAATACTTGGCATCTTGTTCGGCTGTTGCATTTTTGGTACCAGGCACTGTAGATATCCAAAAAATGTTTATGGAATGAGTGCTATCTCAATAAGTGCTGTGAGTTTCTAGAAGAAGGAGTCCTGGCTGGAAGGGGCTGTGAAGACTTCTTGAAGGACGCATTTATTCATTCGACAAATACTTACTGAGCAACTACTCTGATGGGTTTGGAATGGGCCTAGACACATCAATAGGACTAGAACAATTAAAGTAATATCACTTGGTTGGTTCCCCATGTTGATCCAACCATTGCTTCACAGACTTTTTAAAAAAAAACACAGGAACCACGACAGTATTTCTTTAAACTGACTCACATCTTTTTAGTAAAACTCTAACTTACAAATTCTAGCATATAACAAAACAAAACAAAAAACCACTATTCCTTGCCATTCTTAGAAGGGAACTGCAAAAATAAATAAATAAATAGAATGTACCCAATGCTACTAAATTCTCTATAGGTAGAGTTGCCCACTGAGACTCTCGGGCTATGCCCTGCTTTCTTTTCTTGTTCAAAGGTAGACTAGCCAATGTTAGAGAGGTGTCAGAAACATATTAGCACGGTGCTAATACTTTCTCGCCTCTATAATCAGTAGGCAAGTCATTTGAAAGGAGAATATGTGATTCAACTGTATGTAGTGTCCAGTGATATCTAAGTCATCCTGGGCATAACCAGAGGTACACGTACCATACTTTGATCAAAGAACATGAGTGGCTTCCAGAAGGAGACAAAGCAGGGGGCCTGTTTTATAAGTGAGCAAGAACACATCTGCCTCTAAACCACACTCTCAGAGACACCATGACCTTCGAGGCACATCCTGTTTCCAAAGCAAACACACTCTCCTCTTTCTCTGCAGTTGGAGGGTACCCCAATGTTCACGCCGCAGAATTTCCATAAACTATATTCCTACTGTGAAGTCTGGCTAGAATTCCTTTTAAAGAGAAGCAGTACAGCGCAATGGTTTAAAGCCCAGGCTTTGGAATCAAACAAACCCAGATTAGCATCAAACTCTGCCACTCTATAGCTCTATGATGGCAGTCAAGTGACTTTGCTAAACCCATTCTCTTTGCATGTAAAATGGGAATAATAGCCCTTGCTTGCAGAATTATCGTGAGGATTAAATGAGACAATATACATAAAGTACTCTGCACAGTCTTGACACTTTAAAAAACACTCCTTAAGTGTTTCTTGTTGTAGTTGCTGTCGTTATTCTGATGGAAATTCTTCTGTACCAACTAGGGTTCAACCAGAGAAGCAAAACCACTATGAGATGATAGATAGATAAATTTTCACATATTTAAAAAATATGTAGATATAGAACATATATTTTAAATATACATAATAATATATACTTTGCATGTGAAGAGATTATGTATAAATATATGCAAAACAAAAGGGATTTGTTGCAAGGAATTAGCTTCATGCAATAGTGAGGGCTGATTAGGAAGTTGCTGTAAGGTTATTGTCTTCATATCTCACGCCTGAGCTTGAAGTCCTTAGGCAGGCAGTCAGAAAGAGAAGAGGGATCTAAGAACATGCTGGAACACCATGAAGGCAGACTGAAACCCAGCAAGGTTCCTGGTGCCTCTGGTATTAGCGGTCTGAGCAACCTGAGGAAGCTGGGCCTTAGTCACAGAGCTGAACACACACACCTGCACACGTGAACGCACACAGCTGAACACACAGGAGTTGGAGACGCTGAAGGTAAAGCAGTTGCAGGCCCAGCTGCTGCCCCTCATGCCCCCAGGATGATCAAGCAGATCAGCAATAACATGTATGACCTCCCCTATGTCCTCTGAATCTCCCAAGAATCTCCCCAGAGGCTCACCCAATTTCGACACAAACAAGAAAAGGACTGTGGGGCATGTAGTTCATATCACCCAAATTGATGGACAAAGCCACCACCCCATCTAAAAACAAAAGAATTCCCATGGAGGGATTTTCACACTGGAGTGCCAAGGAATGTTACTTGCCCGGCTGTGGTACGGAATAGTGTTTTCTAAACAGTCATGCCTGATGCGAATCTTTCTCTTTCTCTCATATATCATTCACAAATCCATGCGCTGGTGTGGAAGGATCTCTGAGACCTCTTGTTAACTGGAAAGAGCTTGCCATAAAACAATATGCATAATAAAATCCCCCCTGAGGTTAAACACACATGTGCACATACCAAAAAAAACCAAAACTGTTTAAGTGTACTTCATATATGTAAGTTCAGAGAAAAATGAAAGATCCAGTTGGAAGAGCATGTGACGCTTGGTCTCAGGGTTGTGAGTTCAAGCCCCATGGTGGGTGTCGACCTTACTTTAAAAAAAAAAAAAGAAAAATGAAAGATCCAGAATGATATATACAGTGCTAACAGTGTTCCCTTCTGGAGAGGGGGAGGAAATTGGCATGGTGGTGAATCTGTAGAATCTGTACATGTCTGATTGGCCCACAAAAATTTAATTTGAACTAAGGTTGATTTTATAAATTTATATGAGTTACCATAATTTAGAGATCACAAGATTTCACATAAAAATCTCCAGTTCTTGGAACACCTGGGTGGCTCAGTCCGTTAGGCGTCCAACTCTTGATTTCAGCTCAGGTCATGATCTCGGGGTCCTGGGATGGAGCCCCGCATTGGCCTCCATGGCTTGGCAGGGAATCTGCTTGAGGATTCTCTCCCTCTCCTTCTGTCTCCCCCTGCCACACCCCTGGCCAAAATAAATAATTTTTTAAAATCTCCAGTTCTGGATTTTTTAAAAAGATTTTATTTATTTATTTGACAGAGAGAGAGACAGAGGGAACACAAGCAGGGGGAGTGGGAGAGGGAGAAGCAGGCTTCCTGCTGAGCAGGGAGCCTGATGCGGGGCTCTACCCCAGGATCCTGGGATCATGACGTGAGCCGAAGGCAGACGCTTAACAACTGAGGCACCCCGGCGCCCCTGGATTTTTTTTTTTTTAATTGCAAGGTCCAGCAACACTAGGCCCCCAGCCTTGTGGCAACACTGGGCTGCAGCGAGTTGTAGCAGAGACCCTGGGCAGAGCACAGCTGCTCCAGGTCTCCACAGTGGCCAAAACTGGTTGCCTGTCCCACTGCTCTCCCATGTCTGGTTAAAAACAAGCCTGATTTTGCTCCTCTACTGAGCAGCCACATGCCCCTCCTTGGTCCTGGGTGCAGATGTAAATCTTGCTTGTCCTAAGTCAGTTGTGGTGGGCACATGTCCCTCTCCAGAAACTTGCTCAGGCTTAGACATGTGACACAGACCTGGCCGGTGGGACCTGAGGTGGGGCTCCTGGGAAATCATTCCCTCACTGATTAAAAACAGAGATTTCAATCAACAGAGAACAAAATCTCAAATTCATTCACTGGAATGACAATGTGGGAATATGGGTAAAACGACTCCTTGGTGACACTGAGCTGCCAAATTAGCCACTCTGGCACCACCTCCTTCCTGACTTCTCAAGATGCAACATAATTCTTTCCTGCTATTTGAACCACTTCTGGTAGGGCTTTCTCAAAGGCCAAAGGATCCTAACTGATATCGACCTAGTCTCAACCCTGCAGGCATACAACTCACTAGTCCCCAAATGTGCCACCCACATCCTCATCTTTATGTTCTTATTCTGCCCCAAGCATCCTCCCTCCACTCCCCCAACCTTACATTCCTGGCTGCCAAATTCTTAGTCCCCCCGAAGGCCCAGGTTAAGTATCACTTTTTCTCCCATAGTTTCTTCAATCTCCAGCTCTGGGCCAACTTAATTGCTCCCTCTTCCATGTTCCCATAAAATCTCCATTCCAGCACTGTCTTTCCTGAACTTTGTGAGTCTATCCCATACAAGAACTATGCTCCTAGTTTTTAGTTCCTAGATTCCTGGGAATCTTTGAATTCCCAGCAAAGGTTTGCAGAACTGAATCAACATCTTAGGCACTATCCATGACCGCCAGCCTCACTCAGCTATTCATTCATCCCAATAAAGATTTCCTGTGCGCTTAGTACTCTGTGTTGGGCATTGTGCTAGGCCCTAGGGTTTCAATGGGAAATAAGACAACTGACCAAGCCTTCATGAAACTCAACCCTTAGTGGGAAAGAGAGACAAATAAAAATATCATGTGATATATGCCATGAACATCTAGACTCATACCCAGAAGTGGGACTGCTGGATCGTAAGGTAGTTCTATTTTTTATTTTTTGAGGAACCTCCATACTTTTTTCCACAGTGGCTGCACCAATATACATTCCATACCAACACTGTACAAAAAAAGGTTCCCTTTTCTCCACGTGCTCCCCAACCCTTGTCATCTTTAGTCTTTTTAATCATAGATATCCTAACAGGTATGAGGTGGTACCTCATTGTGGTTTTGATTTGCATTTCACTAATGATTGGTGATGGTGAACACTTTTTCATGTACCTGTTGGCCATCTGTAGGTCTTCTTTTGAGAAATATCTATTCAGGTCCTCTATCCATTTTTTAATCAGGTTACTTGGGTTGTTTTGCTAGTGAGTTGTAGGAGTTCCTCATATATGTTGGAATATGAACCCCTTAACAGATATACGGTTTACAAGATTTTCTACCATTCCATAGGTTGCCTTTCCACACTGCTGACTGTCTCCTTTGCCATCCAAGTGCTTTCTAGTTTGATGCAATCCCAACTGTCTATTTGGCTTTTGTTGCCTGCGCTTTTGTTTTGTGCCTTTATTTTGGTGTCGAATCCAAAATATCTAGTGCTTAGACATTAGCTTGATTGTGGTGATTATTTCACACCATATATGTATACCAAAACATCAAGTTGTACATCTTAAATAGATAAAATTTTCTATTTGTCAATTACGCCCCAATAAAGCTCAGTAGGGTAACCTAGTTGGACCGTGAGCGCAAAGAAGAGATGCTGAACCCAAGCATGAGAAGGCAGGAGATAGCTCCTAGAGGGGTGCTATCCAAGATAATACCCAAAGGTTGAGTCAAAGAAGCTTGAATTGTCCTCCAGGTAGATGGAAGAGCATGTACAAAAGCACAGGGGTGAGAGCGAGCAAGGAAGCTTTAAAAAGTTCCGCCTAGCCAGAGTGAGAAGGCGGCTGGGAAGATAGGTGGAAGGTCATATTGTGAAGCATGTGGCAAAGCCATAGTAAAGCATTTGGTATTCATCCTAAAGGCAATGGGGAGCCATTTAAAGGTTTAGGCAGGAGAGTGGCACTCTCTAGTTTGGTATGGAGATACGGTGTGGTTGGACTGGAGGCAGGAATGCTAATTAGGTGGAAGAGGATGGTGATGAAGTATCGGAAGGTGAACAGAAGAGAAGAGAAGCACACAGCATATCCATCAGAACCTAGAAAACTATCCAGCTGCAAATCACTTCCCCAACCTGGGAAGACACACACACACACACACACATACACACACTCACACTCACACTCTGCTGTTATTCAAGGAAAGTCTGAAGAATCTTACCACATGTTGTGTGAGGTGACAACAGACAAAATTACTTGATCAAATAAGTTTTGGAAATTCGAGGTTAACCAAAGCTAAGCAGATGTCTTTATTGCAGGCCATCTCAGAAGCTTTAATATGCTACCGTGAATTTGCTAAAAAGAAAATATAATAGGTGACGTTTTTCAAATTTAGTTCAGTATGGACTTCTCCTTCAGTCTTTCCCATCTCGGAGATAGGATCTTAATTCATTCAGATCAAAAAGGCAGGGAGGGTAAACCTTGATTCCTCTCTCTTTTCCTCACCCAACACAGTGAGTTAATCAGCAAGTCCTGTAGGCTCAACTTTTAAAATAAATGACAAATGCAACCACTTATAATCACCTCCATTGCTACCCCCTGGTTCAAATCACTATCATCTCTCACCTGTACTATTTCCACACCTCCTAACTCCACTCCAGGCTTCCACTCCTCCCTACAGTCTGCTCCCGCAACAGCATCCAGAGTGATCCTTAGGAAATGTAAGTTGGATTGTGTCACTTCCCTGCTCAAAACCACCCAATGGCTTCCTATCTCATGCAGAGTAACATTCAAATGCTTTATCATGGCTACAGGGCATTGGGTGATCTGGCCCCCTGCCCATCCTGTGCCTTCTCCCCCATTTCGTCCACTCTGAGCCACATTCTGTCCTACCGTTCCTGAAATCCACCAAGTCATTCAGATCTCGGGGTTCCACACTTACTGTTCCCTCTGCTCACCACATTATTCCTCAAAATCGACATAGGACTTGCTTTTTCTCATCATTCAGGTCACCATAGATAAATGGACTCTACCTCATTTTAAAATACATCTCCATCAGCTAGAACAGGACCAGGCACATGGCAGGAGCTCAAAAAGCACTGAATGAATGAATGAATTTATATTTGAATAGCATGGCACCAAATGACTCACTATTCAGGAGCACACCAGGCTGGATGAATGTGATAAAATTTCTTTCCTCTTACCGCTTTCCGGATGAGAAAGAAAAAAAAAAAAAAAAAAAACCCAGTCGCCATCCTTCCCTTTGGTGGGCTGAAACTATTTTCTCACATCAGCTTCAGTTCATTTTACAGGAAGAAAAAAGCACAGTCCACCTTCTTCTGGTTAATTCAAAGCTCCAATATTGGCTGACAAATGATGGATGGTTCATAACAGCCCTTGTCTTTCTTGTGTTTTTGGCACAGACCTCAAAAAATATTAGAGAGGAGGAGGAAGGGATGAAGAACTGATCTACCAGGTCAAAGACTCTTGCTCCTTAAGCCTGGAAAGCCCACTCCTTGGCCCTAATTGCTGCATGACAACTCTCAGGATTCTCCAGGTGCCTTTAAGTGTCCAGCACTGTGATAAGCCCAGAGGAACACAGATGAAGGCAAAGACAGGATCCTCAAGGAACCTACCTGTTGGATCATCCTCTGTGGATGATCTCTTGCTACTTCAGGGGCCTTGGGAAGACGACATACTTTTTGACTCATTTGGTTCATCTATAAAAGAGGGCTATTATTAATCCTTGCTTCAAAGAGTCATTGCAAGAATTTAAAAAGACACACACACATCAATGTGCTCAGCACAGAGTCTGGTACATACTAGGAACCAAAACGGTCAGCTACGAACATTAATAATATGATAAGTGTCCTTCCCCTAATGCGCCAAGCCTCAGTTTCCACACCTTTAACATGGTGGTAGGGCTAGGGGAGGGGGTGGTTCATGGTTTGTTTGTTTTTTAACTGAAGATTACACAAGTAGTTCTGTCTTTGCAGCATCTTAGAATCACTTGGAGAGGACTCAAAGCTACCAACAGTAAGGCTCTCCCCGCGAAGGTTACTCCCAGTTACATGACACTCTCTGAGGGTGGAAACCAGGCATCAGTATTTTTTAGTTCCTTAGGTGATTCCAAAGATGAAATGAATTTGTAAGCACATAGATGTTCTACAAATGTCCCTTCCTTCCACCCCTCAAATGACTCAGGGGAAATGAGTCCGTGGTCGGGGCTGAAATCTTCACCACTTTTATGATTATAGGAAGAGAAATGACAAAGCTTTTGGAAATCAAAGAAGACCTAACTTCACAGACCCAAGAGGTTATTCAAATTGTATGCAAATCATAAGTTAGTATGCAAGTGCTCTTGTGGCCCTTTAACTATTTTATAGGGCCCAGATGAGGCCCCGGGAAGACTTCCGTTGGACATACCCACATGAAATGATAGCTACAAGAGAGAAAGTTACTGTCTCAACAACAGATGTTCCCCAAACAAGGAGGCTCACTTGAATATGAGGAAAATGGAGAGACTCTATGAAGAGGAAAAAGGGCTTATTTGGGCTCTAATAAAAGAGTAGCTGATCTTTATCTAGGGTTTAATTATCCCAAAACTAGGCCCTACCTCTTCTTGTTTCAAGAAAAACATCTGAAAGGCCTGGTGCAGGGGGACATTAAATTATTAATTGCACAAGGTGTTTTTACCTTGCTTTTATCTGTGGCTTTGGAGGCACTTTATAAATATTAGCTAATTAAGCCACCCAACAGCTTTGCAAGGAATGTATTATTATCCTGATCCTTCAGATGGATGAAACCACCTTTATTAGAAGACAGTGCTAATCCATTATCCCAGGATTAGCCATGGCAGTTGTAGCTGAATCGATGACTGCATTAAGAATACAAGACTCCCTTGCTCTCTGCATTCATTCATTCGTGTAGTCATTCATTCAGCAGCCATTTCTTGAGGGCCTACTATGGGCTCCGGGCTTGCTGGGGAGATGCTAGACTCTTTGAGGACAAAAACTGGGTCTTCATCTTAGCTACATTCTTAGGGCCTACAACAGTGCCTGGCACATAGTAAGTGCTCATGGCACGTTGATTTTAAAACAAAATGAACATACATGAGTGAGACACAATCCCCACTAAACACACAGAGCCTGTGAGGAGGGCGTGAGGGGACCCCTGCTTCAGACCTCACTGCCCTGCCTTTATAACAGTCACTGCTAGTTACTGTATGCCAGGCCCTATGCTAAGTGCTTTAGGCCCACTAACTCATTCCATCCTAAAATCAACCCTAAGAAGCTGGGAATGGGATCTCCATTGGAGAGAGGAGGAAGTTGAGCCTTGAAGATATATTAATGGAAGACTGCTGGAGTCCAGCTGCCCCCCATGGGAGTCCCAGCTCTGCCCCTCACTAGTTCATGATGTGGAGCACATTTCGTCCTCTGTCTTAAGCCTCAACTCCTCATCGGTGAGAAGACCTGCCCTAAGAGAGTCATTGGAGGGTTAAATGAGATCATGTAGGGCCGGAACTAGGAGCAGAACCCAGCATCCACCAAGTGCAGAATAAATGTCAGCACAGCATCTACTCAAGACTGTGCCTAGGGGTGAAACCGACATTTAAGCCCAGGTCTGCTACCTCCTGTGATCGACCCACGGCAGGCTGCTGCTCAGCGCCTTCTCCGCTTGGCCAGTGACCCAACATCCCAGGATCGTCTGTGATAGCCCGTGCTCCTGTAGCCTGCCGTCTTCTCCTCGGGCCCGCCTGCTCTGCGGGTCTGGTTCTCCCGAACACAGTTCTGTCACCGGGATGGTCCAGACATCAGCACCAGTTTCCCCTAAGCACAGGAGGCATTCACAATCTGCCAAGCCGCCACCCTCCTACCCAACTTACCGTTGGGGATCTGGGTTCAAAACTGAACCCCGCTACTTCTTTGCTGGGGGGGATTATGACACCTATTTCTCAGGGTTGTTCCGAGGAGTAAATGCAATTCGTGAACACGGCTTAGCACAGTGGTGGGCACAGAGAAGCACTCGATGAATGTGAATTTGTAATGCCAGTCCTCAATTAGTTGTTCTAAACCAGAGGTAATTTTTCTCCCTAGGTAGGGTTGCCTAATTTGGGGGTGGGGGTGTGGGGTGGTGGTAGAACAGGATGCCCAGTATAAGCAATTATAATATTGGGGTGGGGGGCAGAAGGAGATGGAAGAGAGAATGTTAAGCAGACTCCCTGCTGAGTGCAGAGCCTCAATCTCATGACCCCGAGATCACGACCTGAACTGAAATCAAGAGTCAGATGTTTAACCAACTCACCCACACAGGTGCCCCAACAATAATCGTCTTTTAACATAAGTATGTCCAATGCAATATTTGGGATATACTTATACTAAACCTTATTGTTTATCTGAAATTCATATTTAACTTGCCCTGTGTTTTATCTTACACCCCTACCCCCAGGAAACATTAAGCAATGTCTGGAGCTACAACTGGCACCTGATGGGTAGAGGCCAAGGATGCTACTCAACATCCCTTGAGGCACAAATATGCCCCCCAGGGCTTTTCGAACCCAAATGTTAACAGTGCTGAGATTGAAAAGCCCTGCAATAAGCAATATTATCGTAATAATATTCAAGGGGAAAGGTTTGAATGAGCAGGACCTTACACCCCTATAATGGGTTGAATTTGGCCCCAAAAAAGATATGTCCAAGTCCTAGCCCCTGATACCTGTGAATTTATTTGGAAGTAGGGTCTTTGCAGAAGCAATTGAGTTAAGGATCTCTAGATGAGATCATCTTGCATTTACAGTGGGCCCTAAATCCAATGACTGGTATTCTTATATGAGAAAGCAGAAAGGGGGTGCCTGGGTGGCTCAGTTGGTTAGGCGTCCAGCACTCTTGGTTTCAGCTCAGGTGGTGATCTCAGGGTCCTAGGATCGAGCCCCAAGTCTGGCTCCCATGCTCAGTGGGGAGTCTGCCTGAAATTCTCTTCCCCGCCCTCTGCCCTTTGCCCACACACACACATGTACATGTGCTCACGCTCTCTCCTTGTCTCTCAAATAAATAAATCTTTTTTAAAGAGAGAGAGAGAAAGGAGAAGGAAATATGAAGCACAGAGAGAAGGCCACGTGAAGGCAGAGGCAGACAGGGCAATACGGAAGCCCCCCACCAAAGGCATGCCAAGGGTTGCCAGTGGTTATCAAGAGCTAGGAAAGACGCAAGGAACATATTCTCCCTCAGAGCCTCCAGAGAGAACAAACCCTACGGACACCTTGGTTTCAAACTTCTGGTGTTCAGAACTGTGCAAGAATAAATTCCTGTGGTTTTAAGCCACCGAGTTTTAAATAATTTGTTATGGAAGCCCCAGAAAACGAATACAACCCCCTACGAATTTAAACTCAAGCACCCCCGCTCCTTTCTTTTTCTTTCTTTTTAAAAATTTTAATTATTACGGAATGCCTCGAGCCTACCAAAAAAAGAAAAAAAAAAAGGAGAGACTAATATAATGAGCACCACGGACTCATCACCCATCTTGGGAAATGAAGCTTTACATTTACTAATGAAGCCCCAAAGGCAGCCCCATCCCAGCGCGCTCTCTCCCCCAAGAGGCAATCACTCTCCTGAACTTGGTGTTAATCATTCCCTTATGAGCTTTTACCTTTACTACATATGTATGAATTCCTAAATAACAAATAGAATTCTGGGACGCCTGGGTGGCTCAGTGGGTTAAAGCCTCTGCCTTCGGCTCAGGTCATGATCTCAGGGTCCTGGGATCGAGCCCTGCATCAGGCTCTCTGCTCACCAGAGAGACTGCTTCCCCATCTCTGCCTGCCTCTCTGTCTACTTGTGATCTCTCTCTCTGTCAAATAAATAAATAAAATCTTAAAAAAAAAAACAAACAACAAACCAAATAGAATTCTTTTGCCTGTTTCTAAACTGCATAAAAATGGTATCCAAGAACATGTGCCCTTCCTCGGCTTGTATTTTTACCGGACTTTCGGTTTCGAGATACATGCTGATGGCGTGCGGTTCAAATCCACTTATTTTCACGGACAGTTCCACTCTGTGCATATTATCACAAATGTCCTGATACAGTCTCCTGTTGATAGAACTTTCAGGTTGTTTTTTTGGTTTTGTTTTTCTTTTGGGGTTTTTTTCCCCAATATTTTGTGGTTGTTATTACAGACAATGCATCAGCGAGCCTTCCTGTTTCCTGGTCTGCGTGTGTAAGAATTTCTCTAGGGTTCTGTATCTCAAAGTGTGGCATGAGACCGGCTGGTGAATAATGAAATCATTTCAGTGGCTTTGTGGTCAATGCTGTGTTTTTTCGTTTTTGTTGTTGACAAAAGAAAAGAGAAAAGACTAGGAGTGCATCATATAGCAAGAGTAAGTATTGCTTCATAAAACTTTTGTTTTAATTATAGATAAGTGCATTGTGGGTTGCCATCTAGAATTTCTTACTGGCAGTCAGAGCCCAAAGAAATTTAGGAAACAGTTCCCTTGGGCCTTGCTAGTCAAACGGTGGTCCAAGCATCACCGGGGAGCTAGCCAGAAATACAGAATCTCAGACCCCTGCAGGACCTACTGAATGAGAATCTGCATTTTAATAAGGTCCCCGGTGCTCCATGTGCCCACTGAAGTTCGAGAATTGGTTCTCTAGGGATATACCAACAAGTGGAATTGCTGGGTCATGGAATGTGCCCATGTTTATTGACTTCATTAAATATTGCAAAAATGCTATCCCGAGTGTTTACACTAAGGGTCTCCTTGATAGATCCACTCTCCATGTTAGAGCTCATAGTAAGATTCCATTTGATCAAAGCACCCTGCAGCCCCAAATTTTTATTTTCATTTTTAAAAAAAATCACAGTCCAGGGTGCCTGGGTGGCTCAGTTGGTGAAATGTCTACCTTTGGCTTAGGTCATGATCTCAGGGTCCTGGAATTGAGCCCCACATCAGACTCCCTGCTCAGTGGGGAGTCTGCTTCTCCTTCTCCCTTGCACCCCCCTCCGCTTGTGTTTTCTCTCTCTCTCTCTCAAATAAATAAAATCTTAAAAAAAAAAAAAATACACCTCAGCCTTCCTTTCCTGTTTTCTTGTGACTCCCTCCTTTTCCATCCCTCCTGGCTTTCTCTGGGGAGTGAGGGAAGCCTGGTATAAACAAAGCGAGCTTCTAGGAGAAGGGGGGGGGGCTTCACCCAGAGAGGGAACAGGGACAGCTGCTCTCAGTGAACCAACTGAGATATTGAAACACCTCGTCCTGGAGAGAGACCAGCCCTGGGAGAAGGTAACAGGCTGGCTCTCCAGCAGCCCCTGGCTTTCCTCGAGAGAAAAAAAAGAGAGCCACAGCCCTTTTCAGTGAAGCTGACATTGTTTCCTGGCTACAGCAGCCCTACTCCCGGATGCAAAGTTTAATTTGATTTTTTCACTCGAGTAACCAAAGCATTTCTGACGCATTGCTTTTCATGAGGTCCTGGCACTGCATCAGCTGAGCCAGTTCCTTGAGCCTCCCCTCTGCTCTGGGCTGAATTTTTCTTTTCCTGGTGCCTGGCTTCCTTATGCAGTATTCACTTCCTTATGCAGAGTCAATGCACTAATACACCCCTGCTCTGACAGCCACCACCTACTGGGAATCTACCATTGCCCTGGTCCTGTGCCAAGGACTTCCGCACACTACTGTCCCCATTTTATGGCTGAGGTCATCATTCCAAGACGCAGAATGTCACATTGAGGAAATGGGAATAGGTCCATCAGAGTAGTCCACCCCCAGCCACAGTGATTGGTTCAGAAATTAACGTAAGACCCACGTTGGTCCGATTAGACACCATTATGGTATGAACCACTGGCAAAAAGACCCACTCTTCCCAGTGGGTTTGCTGAGCTGGTGACTGGTACCCACATCACTGCTGGAGGCCAACTTGCCATCACCGAATGGCAGAGAACACAGGAGCTGCCTGACAGCGAAACCAGCACGGAAGAAGACACAGTGCAATGATGGAAAGAGACTGGTGACATTTAAACTCCTGGATCCAGCTATGCCTAATTCCCCTCAACTTTGCCATTTTGTGAGCCAAAAAGTCTCTTTTCCCCTTGAGCCAGGGTTTCTATTACTTCTATTACCTTGGCCTGGGTTTCTATTACTCGCAACCAGGAGAGTCCTGTATGCCAGTTCCTATGGCTACTGGATGTGATGACAGGAGATCATGCTGTGGGGCACTTAGCACAGAGTCTGGCACATAGCAACTGCTCAATAAACGACTCTCTTTGTCATCCCAGCCTGAACCAGCTCATCACCGTCAAAGTAATTAGCAGAGCAGCGGCCATGACCCTGAGGATGGAGCTGCTGACTTGGCCTGGCACATCCACTTACTTCTCCCTCACTGCCTCTCGGCTCCCTCTGCAGAAAGCTCCAGTGCCAGATGGCTTGGGGAAGAAGGTGACAGCTGAAAGCTGGTGCAACGAGGGGGGTAGCCGCTTCCGATATACAGAGAGGTCTTTGGAGGGGTGAGAGGTGGGTAGCAAGGAGACAGTGAAAGGCTAAACAAGCCTGAGGGACTTCTGAACCTCCAGATCTTCAGCTGCTGGAGGTTCACCCTTGGCATAGGCGGGTACCCCAGGCTCCCTGGGCCCGGCGACCTCATGCCAACCTCATCCATCTAACAGGGGACCGAGACAACCTCTCTGTCTTCTCTGCTGCCTGCATCCTTTCCTGAATCACATCCTCGCTCATTTCTTCCCAGTGAGTCCAGGGCATGTTGCTGAGGGCGGTACGGGACACCGCGAAGGTGGCTACTGTTACTGACAGCATGCCAGAAAGACAGCAGAGCCGCGGGGCTGCTTCTTGGCTTCTCCTTCTTGATACGGACCAGGATGAGAGAACTTCTCATCTGCCCCATCTTCTCACTGGCACCCAGTCCTTCCCTTGCCTCCCCTCCTTCACTCTTCCTTCATCTCTTTCCTCTGCAGGCAGCTGTAGACTGTTCCCACGATAGTGGACACCAGACCCCTTGAATCCCTTTTATACCCCCGAGCTTCTGTGCATTTCTGCCAAAGCCTCACACCTGTGACCTTCTTCAGAGCACTGTCCTTGAAGTACTGGAGCTGCGTCCCCCACTGGGAGACCCAGGAGTCCCTGTGAATTTATACACCCAGGGAAGCCCCATTGCCAATGACTGCTTCCTGGGTACATACGGCTAGTTTCAGGGTCTTGAGGTAGGACATATTCTTTTTTTTTTTTTTTTAAGATTTTATTTATTTATTTGAGAGAGAGAGAGAGAGCATGAGTAGGGTGAGGGGCAGACGGAGGAACAGGCTCTCCGCTGAGCAGGGAGCCCGATGTAGGGCTTGATCCCAGGACTCCAGGATCATGACCCAGCCGAAGGCAGACGCTTAACCGACTGAGCCAACCAGGTGCCCCAAGGTAGGACATATTCTTGAGGTGTAAATTACGCTCCAGAGCTCCTCACAGGATCTGACTAAGGCTGGGACTTCACCTGAAGTCATACCCTCACTAGACTCCCTCCCCTTTCCTTAGCCTGATGCCCCAGCTCCCTTACCAGTTTCTCCTATATGCATTTCTTAATCAATTACTTGCCCACAGATCCTTGTCTCTGGTCTGCTCCTGGGAGAACCCAGCTAACACACCTGTCCAAAACCCATTCCCTTAGAAAAACTGCCCTTTCCCACTCTTAGTCCCTGTGGTTTGTCTAAAGCTGATGACCCCACTCCCCCAGCATGACTGAAGGACATGCCCCAGACCTGGACAATCACCTTACTTTATCCACCATGACCTCAATGATTGGTTCAGGATGGGACATGACCCAAGGTGATACACTAGGACTCAAGGCCATGGGCTTTGCTATAGCTATAAGGAAAAAAACCCATGATTCCTTTGGGTTTGTGGGTAGTTTATAAATCTTGAACTACCAAGGATCAACTTGCCACGTGGAGGAGAGGAACTTTCTGGGAGCAAGGCCAACATGAATGAAAGCAGAGCTGAGAGTGTCTGGAGTGGGACCCATGACATCATAAGAGCACCTGAATCCAGCTATACCTGAAGACCTAATCCATGGATTTTAAGTTTTCTGATGCTGCAGAATCTCAATCAGCATCCGTCAACATTAGTAATAACATCTATTTGCTGGGCACCAGTACGTGCCAGGCACTATGCTAAATGCTTTCTACAAATCATTTCTAAACCTCACAAGAACGTTGTGTACATTATCATTTCCCATTTACAGAATCAGAAACTGAAATCCAGAGAGGTGAATCAGCTGTCCCAAAGTCACACAACTGTCATGTGACAGAGCTGGGACTTGAATCCAATTCCCCACAGCCCTTCTACCAAGTGAGTGCTCAATCAATGTTTTTTGGTTTGAATAAACTTAGCTTTCCAGCCTCTCCAAAACAGCCAATGTGTGGCACATGGATGTAGTAAGTTTGGACTGCCTAACAGCGGAGGTCACCATGTTCATAAAACCATGCCCATAACATTGAACTAGGCACATCTTTCTGTCCCAAAAGCATCCCCCAAACACTCCCCTCAGGGCCTGCATGCCCACCCTAGAAGTTGAGCCACTCCTTGACTCTCAAATGCTGTTGGCTCCCCACACAACCCCTATGAAATAAGAACCATTATATTCCCACTCTTCAGATGAGGACCCTGGGGCTCAGGTAGATGAAGTCACTTGTTCCAGATCACGCAGGGGCTTTAGCAGAAATCAAGACCCTGGGGAAAAGAGACTCAGTGGGACTGTATCTCCTCCTATCCATGGTCAAAGAAAAGGGAACAGTAAATGCTTGCTGCATGCATGAATGAATGGGTGAATGAATGAGGATGGAAGAAGAAACAAACATGTGCTTTCCTACTTTCAATATTTTTAAGAAGGTGAGATATGGTCATGACTGATGAGAAATAACCCTTTCAACCTACAGCTTCCTCACTTGAAGCTCTAAGAAAAGGGCCGGGGGCTGGCTTGGTGTGGGAGCCAAGAGAATTAAGATTCTTGGCTTAAAAACTCTGACTGCGCCTTTATTTCTACAACATCCCACTTAATGATGCAACAGAAAAACCAAAGGCCTTGGAGGTAAATCTGGGGTTAAATCCACGATCTGCCAATTATTAGCTGTGTGACCTTGAGCAAATCACTTGGCCTCTCTGAGCCATTTCTCTCATCCATAAAAATAGACAATTCACAGATGCATTTCCCAGGGTTGATAAGATAAGCTGCATACAGGAGGCATTCATTAAACACCAGCATCCCCCTTGGCATTTTCCTTACTCCCCTGGGAATTTAAGTCAGCGATGACTAGAACCCTTTCCAGATATAAAGAACTGAATATTGCCAAAGCTGTTTCACATAATAGCCTCCAGCTGCCTCCCTGGGGAACTGGCGGCTTAAATGGGACACTACCTATGAAATGCTTTGAGGGACTTGGAAGAAAAAGGGCGAGAGATCCGGAGGGTTATTATTACACATGGAAACGAGAGAGCCGGAGCCCACACACGCCTCTCTTATAATCAAACTGACATTGAGGTTTACAGTGCATTGAACACTGCGTTCCAGTCCGGGGAGCTAAAAATGGAAATCTGTGAAAACAGCAGCTGGGTTAAAAAGAGAGCAGGTCTGGTGTGCGATTAGCGGGCTCCCGCGGGCAGAGAGCAGAAAGAGCGCCAGGCCCTCACCACTGGGGCTGAGGCAGCAGCGGGCCTTCTGAAGGCTGGGACACACGCTCCACCTGCCACAGACCTCTGCATGGGCCCAAGAGCCTTGCAGGACTCTTGTAAACAGCCAAGCCAGGGCCGCAGCCTGTCCTTGTGCAAGATACTTCACTGCTCTGGGTCTCAGTTTCCCCATCTGCAAAGTGGAGATAATCTGAAGATTGTTATGAGTGTTTAATTAGTTCATAAGTGAAGGTGCTTCACAGAGTGCCTTGTGTATAGTAAGCTTTAACAGATGTGAGTTTATACTGCTGTGGGCCTTGTTCATCGCTTAGCCCCACCTGGATCAGCCCCTCCCCCCACCATCCTATAAGCCCAAGTTCAAATTCCATGTTCTGATAAAACCATACATGTGCTGGGAGAGTCACTCATTCATTCACTGGGCACCAAGCATGGGCCAGAAGCTGACCCAGATCCTGAGTCTACAGCCATGAACAAAACAGACAAAAGTCCCTGCCCTATGGAACTTCTATTTTAGCGCCTTGTCATATTCTATATTAATGTAATTACACAACAATAAACATTTTTTTTTAACCTTCAAAGACCTTTTGGCTTTTTTCAGTGATTCATGAATTGGGCAGCGCCCCATGGAGCAGACATTATTAAGTGTGTCCCTGTACCTCTTAGAATCAGCTCATTTACTAGGAGAATCCCTGCATCTACCCTTCAAATATGCAAATCTTCCTGCAAAACAGGCTGCTGAGCTGCCGCAGGGCATGAGGTGCCCCAGCCCTCTCCCTGAACCACTCAACTGCTCCCTGTTCTGGAGGGAAAAGAAATCTAGCTGCGTGGAGTTGAGAAACCAGGCTACTCATAACTCACACTTCTCTCCCCACTTATCCCCAGAACACCAGCTTCTGCTAAAACAATCCTTTGTGCAAGCTTGCCTCTCTGCCTGCGTGTCCCCCATCACTCTGCACTCGGGTGACATTTCGGCAGCCTGATCAGCCCCACCCAGATCTCGCCCCAGAGGAAAGAGGCTGTTTTCGGTGTCTGGCGGTGTCTGGCACAGGTGTGTACCCTTTGATGGAGTTGGCCTTGGGGACCTGAGGGCAGATGTTCTAAATGAACAGCACCCAACCACCAGCAATCATCTTGGCCTTTTCCGCTCCCAGCCCCGGCAGCCCTCAGGGAAAAGGAGTCTGCACTCTGAACACGCAGGAGGGGAGGCTGGGAAGCCCGAGATCTGCCTGCAGATGCAAAGGGGTGTCAGAGCCGATGAACTTCAAGCCTCTTCAAGGGGGTATTCTTTGTCCTCACAGACAACCTAACAGAAGCCATGCAACAGGATCAGCCCTCCCGTCTAACACGGTGGCCGCGGACTGCGGAGTGTCATTACCCTCCGTGAAACTCACTTTCCCTGTCTGCAAACTGCAACCAAACCTTACAGCTTGTCCTGAGAGACAATGAAATACTGGTCATGGTGGTATTCTGCAGCCATCGTCTGCTAACTGTGTGACCAATCCTCTCTGCGCCTCAGTTTCTTCATCTGCAACATGGGTTTAATGGTAAAACCTTCACTCAGAGTTTCGTTGTGAAATGAGTGAACGAGGTCAGTAAGAAATGTTGGGTTTAGAGAACGATTAAATAGGATGATCAAGCCTCCTGGTTTTGCTCACATCTGACTGGTGGGAGCTCTTGGGAAAATCGCCAGCAAACCAGGACAAGCTGGTCACTCAAGGCTTCAATGAGGGAGAGCAATGGCTGGCACCTAGTGAGATTTGAGAAGCATTAATGAGCTCAATGTGTGACGCTCAAACCAATGAGCTCAGAATCTAGAAGCTCCCAGATGGTTCAGAACCAGAAGACAAAACCCCTCTCCTCCATGGTTCTCAATCCTACCTGCAGATTGGAATCACCCAAGGTACTTCAAAAATTCCCCATGCAGAGCCTCCAGCCCAGACTAAAGAAATGAGAAGCCCTGGTGTGGAGCTGGGCGGCATTGTTTTACCCAAGTCCCCTGTGCAGGCAAGGATGGAGACCCCTGCTCTCCCACCCACGGCAAGAGTCCTTGCATGCCGACGGGGTCACTTTGGGGGGACCCCCCAAAGGTAACCCCCCTTATTTAACCAAGAATGTTATGAGCATTAAAGGAGAGAAGGTGGCAGCAAGCAAGAAGCTCAGTAAGGAGTGGGTTTAGGACTATTTGCTTTATCAGCACAACGAGATTATTCAGTTATTCAGGAGCCCAGACTCTGGAGCCTGCCTGGATTCCAATCCCAGCCCTGCCACTTTCTAAGTGTGTGGGGTTGAGAAAGCGACTCTGCCTCAGTGTCCTCATTAGTAGAATAAGGAGGTTAAATTCTTGGCTCATACCAAAAGGAGAACCCTCTTACACTGTTGGTGGGAATACAAGCTGGTACAGCCACTCTGGAAAACAGTGTGGAAGTTCCTCAGAACGTTAAAAAGAGAACTACCCTATGACCTAGCAATTGCACTATTAGGTATTTGTTCAGAGGATACAAAACTAGTAATTCGAAGGGGGCACATGCACCCCTATGTTTACAGCAGCAATGGCCACAACAGGCAAACTATGGAAAGAGCTCAGATGTCCATCGACAGATGAATGGATAAAGATGTATGGACTATTACTCAGCCATCAAAAAGAATGAAATCTTGCCATCTGCAATGACGTGGATGGAACTAGAGTGTATTATGCTAAGTGAAATAAGTCAGTCAAAGAAAGACAAATACCATGATGTCACTCACGTAGAATTTAACAAAACAGATGAACATAGGAGGAGGGATGGAAAAATAAAATAAGATAAAAACAGAGGGAGGCAAACCATAAGAGATTCTTAACTCTAGGAAACTGAGGGTGGCTGGAGGGGAGGAGGATAGGGAGACGGGAGTGGGTAATGGGCATTATGGAGGGCATGTGCAGTAATGAGCACAGGGTGTTACATGCAACTGATGAATCACTAAATTCTACCCCTGAAACTCATAATACACTATGTGCTAACTACATTGAATTTAAGTAAACTTTTAAAAAAATTCTTGCCTCGTAGGGTTGTTATGAGTTTTAAAGGAGTGAAGGCAGGTGGGCACTGAATAAGAACTGAATCAGTGAGGTAAGGCGTATTATTATTCCTCATCACACATCAATGAACCCATTTTGCAGATGAGAAAATTGAGGTTTAAAGGGCTTGTCCAAGTTCACCCAGCTACAAAGCACTGGGGCCAGCAGCTGTCAAGTCTGGATCATTTGCTTCTTCTCACAGCGTTCCACCCCCTGGCCACATGCCCTCCTTCTCCCTGGTCCCCTGTCTGTCTCCTGTGATCTTCCCACCAGTCTCAAAACTTCAAGTTCTGGACCCTGCAGCCGTTGGGAGACACACAATGCTAATCAACCAAAATGAATTCTAAGTTGAAGATGCAAATAAAAACAGGGTCCCTGCAGCCAGGTGAGTTTTCCTGGTGAGAGCCTCAGAGCCTATCTCACCACCTTGCCCTTCCCTGGGGAGAATCCAGACCCTGTGGATTCCTGATGACAGTACATGCCAGGCCTGGTGTAAGGGCTTCACACATATTACTCATTTAATCCCCGCAGCATCCCAATAAGGTAGGTTGCAGTAGTATCCCCATTTCGCAGGTAAGCGCACTGAGACTCCCAGAGCCCAGGAGCTCTGACTCTGGAGCTGCGTTCTTAACCTTACCCTGCCTCCAAAGGCAGCCAAGAATCAGTTCCCAGTGGACAGGGAGGCAAGAGTGCAAGTCAGAAAGAGAGTGGGTGTTGACTGTGCGGGTTTTTGTTTGCTTTTGTTTTGTCTTTTTGTTTCCTTTGTTTTGTTTTCACTAGCTCCATAAAGAAACCCTGGGGCCAGGAGTAAAAGGGACAAGAAACCGTTTTCAACACAACACAAAGAAGAGCTTTCCAATCTTCAGGACGGCCCTTAAAAAGAAAGGTTGCCTTGGCCTTTAAAAGCACGTCGGTATTGCATGGAGCACTGGGTGTGGTGCATGAACAATGAATCTTGGAACAATGAAAAAATAAAATAAAATTAAAAAAAAAAATAAAAAGCATGTCTGAAAATTATTACATGTAGTTAGCCCCAGGGAGGTGGGAGCAGCAGCCCTAAAGAGCCAGCTTAAAACTTCTAAAAGCCCTGAGATCTGGGAAAATTATATAATTCAGTTTTTAAAAATCCAGAAAATAAGCATAAATACTGACAAATGCTTTCTTTGAAATATCAAATTATCTGTCTCAACAACAAGAAAAATGGAAGGATCCTCCCACCCCTACCCCTTTAGACCGCTGTTTGGATAATCCAGCAGGAGGAAGTGGAGACACCTTTATTTCCTATTCCATAGACATCCCCCCTGGTTGGCTTTTGGACAATGAACATGTACTACTTTTGCGGACAAAATAATATAAAAACTATTTTAAATGGTTTCGAAGGGTACTTATGATAGGGGAATATTGATGGTGTCATGATAAGTGAAAAATGGCAAACTTCACAATGTAACCTTTTTTCTTTATTTTTATTTTTACATACTTAAACATTAATAGTAGTTGGTGGATAATAGTATTATGGGTGGTTTTTATTTTCTCCTTTATGCTCGCCAATATTTTTTCCCCCTACAACCCACATGTATCCACTGTGTAATAAAAAATAAAGGTGTTTTTGAAAAGGAGATGACCCTAGCCAAGGAGTGAGCTTCCATGGCTAGAAAGGTTCACGCAGAGGCAGGGAGGGAGGGTGAGGGGGTTCTGCCTGGGGAGAGGTTGGAGATTTGAACTCATGGAGTCCCTGCTGCTTGGATTCTGAGGTTTACAGAACCTGAACAGCCATGCCAATGATGGGCGTGCTGATCAAAAAATGGAATGACACAAGAGGAACTGGAAAATGAAAAAGACGTTGAGTTTGACATGATCTCACACATCCGTACAATTGGAGGTTACAGACCTAGGAATCAGGGAAAAGAGCAGGAGTTGGAAAGTTAAATTTGGGGATTTTGTTAAAATCCAAAGAGCTACGCAGAGAGAAAAATCCTCAGGAAGAGAATCCTGCCTGGCACTTCTCAACCTTGCATCTTAGCATTGACTGTATCAAGTAAGTCAAAACTTCTGGTCATCGGGCCTGTGCATCAGCATTTTAAAAATAATAGCCTTTTTTTAAAGAACAGTTTCAGGTTCACAAGTAAAGGTGAGCAAAAAGTACAGAGTTTCCACATATGCCACACACACACACACACACACACACACACACACACACGTACAGAGAGCCACCACAACCATCAAAGTCCCCCACCAGAGTGGTACATTTGTGACAGTCAGTGAACCAACACTGACATTATCACCCGACGTGGATTCCATTAGAGTTCACTCTCGGTATTGCACATTCTGTATTTTTGACAAATGTTATCAAGACATGAACCTCAGATTCAATGCGATCCCCACTGAAATACCAATAGCATTTTTCACAGAACTAAAACTAAGAATCCTAAAATTTTGTATGGAACCACAAAAGGCCCCAAATAGCCAAAGCAATTCTAAGAAAAGGCTGAAGGTATCATACTCCCAGATTTCAAACTATACTACAAAGCTATGGTAATCAAAACAGCATGGTCCAAAACAAAAACACAAACAAAAAACCAGTATGGTCCTGGCACAGGAGCAGGCATACAGATCAATGGAACAGAATAGAGAGCCCAGAAATAAACCCAAGCTTATATTGTCGATTAACCTATGACTAGGGAGACAAGAATGCACAATCAGGAAAAGACAGTCTCTTCAACAAATGATGTTGGGAAAACCAGTTAGCTACATGCAAAAGAATGAAACGGACCACTTTCTTACACCATACTCAGAAATAAACCCAAAATGGATTAAAGACCTAAACGTGAGACCTAAAACTATAAAACTCCTAGAAGGAAACGTAGGCATTAAGCTCTTTGACATCAATCTTAGCAATATTTTTTTAGATCTATCTCTGCAGGTAAGAACAACAAAAGTAAAAATTTTAAAATGAGACGGACTATAGCCAGACGACCAGCTGGCTCACTCCATGGAGCATGTGTCAGGGTCATCAGTTCAAGCCCCACATTGGGTGTGGAGCCTATTTTTAAAAATAATATTAACTAATTAATTAAAAATGGGACTACATCAAACTAAAACGCTTTTGCACAGCAAAGGAGACCATCAACAAAATGAAAAGGCAACCTACTGATATCAGAAAAGATACTGTAAATGATATATCTGGTAAAGGGGTTAACATCCAAAATATATAAAGAACTCATACAACTCAATATCAAAAAAACAAGCAATCCAATTAAAAATGGGCAGAGGACCTACATAGACATTTTTTCAAAGACAATGTACAGATGGCCAAGAGGCACATGAAAACATGTTCATCGTCACTTACGATTAGGGAAATGCAACCAAAACCACAATAAGATATCCCTCACACCTGCCAGGGTGGATATTATCAAAAGATAAGAAATAACCAGTGTTGGCGAGGATGTGGAGAAAAAGGTAACCCTCGTGCACTGTCAGCAGGAATGGAAATTGGCGCAGCCACAATGGAAAGCAGTATGGAGGTTCCTTTGAAAATTAAAAATAGATTCACCATATGATCCAGCAATTCCACTTCTGGGTATTTATCTGAAGAAAAAGAAAACACCAATTTGAAAAAACATATGCCCCCCGGTGCTCATCACAGCATTACTTACAATAGCCAAGATACAGCAGCAACTTAAGTGTCCATCGATAGATGAATGGATAAAGAAGATGTAGTAGGTACATACATATATACACGCAATGGAATATTACTGAGTCATAAAATGAGTAATACAGAAGGATATAGCTGGTATGACGCTAAATGAAATCTGTCAGACAGAGAAAGACAATTACTGTATGATTTCACTTATTTGTGGAATCTAAAAAGCAAAACAAAGGAACGAACAAAACAAAACAAAATATAAAGAGATTCATAGATACAGAGAATAAACTGATGGCTGCCAGAGGGGAGCAGGGGGTGGAGGGATGGACAAATAGATAAAAGAAATTAGAGGTACAATCTTCCAGTTATAAAGTAAATAAGACACAGGGATGTAATGTGCAGCGTAGGGAACATAGCGATATTACAAAAACTCTGTAAGGTGATAGATGGCAACTATACTTATCATGGTGATCATTTCATAATGCATGTAAATATCAAATCACTATGCTGTATATCTGAAACTAATATAATATTGTATGTCAATTATACTTCAATAAAAAAAAGAAAGCCACGTGTCCACCATTGTAGTTTCACATAGAATAGTTTCCCTGCCCTAAAAACTAGGGGTATCAGTATTTTTTGAAACTCCTCAGGTGACTCTAAGGCACAGCCAGGCTTGAGAAGCACAGGTGTAGCCAGCAAGAAGAATGATAAGCATGAAACCTTGAAGAGCACTTGCTCTTGGCAGAGAGGAAGAAGTGAGGTGTTTTGTTTTAAGATTTTACTTATTTATTTGAGAGGGAGATAGTGAGAGAGAGAAAGCACGAGAGGGGGGAAGGCAGAAGGAGAAGCAGACTCCCCGCTCACTGGGGAGCCCCATGTGGGACTCCATCCTGGGACTCTGGGATCATGACCTGAGCCGAAGGCAGACGCTTAACCGACTGAGCCAGGCACCTGGAAGAAGTGAGTTTTGAAGGAGAAAGATGAATAAAGGTTACAGAGACGGCAGAATAGTGTCATGAAAAGCACGGAAAGAATTTTGCAAAGGAAAAGACAGAATGTGCTGCAGGAGTGAAGAAAATTAAGAATCAGCAAGGAGAAGGAGAATGGAGAGTTGCATTTGCATGATCTTTGGTGGCCTTTGAAAGTCTGGAAGCAACAGAATAATGACACGAATTTACGGGGGGGGAGGGAGAGCACAGTGAAATGGAGGCTGCAAATATATTTTAAAAAGAAAAAGACAAGCAACATGGGAATAAAGTAGCCAAAAAGGAGAGCAAATTTCATGGAAAGGATCTTTCTTTGTAGACAAAGAATCTGTGAAGAGGAGCCAGAAAAACAGGATGAATACTGGGCTAAGACCTTGGAAAGCACTGCCTAGACGTGTGTTGAAGAACACAAGATAGGTGGGTTCACTTGTAGGAAAAAACGCTACTCATATGCAAACAAGATAAGACCTTCATCCAGGCGGTTAAGAGAGGCTGGGACCCTAATACCGGCACAGCGACCTATAACCAGGAGGGGACTCAAAACCCTGAGCTGCTTTCAGAGAAGCACCCCAACTTTGCAGACCTGCAGCTAGGAACAAGCCTCCAAAACATCTAGCTTTGAAAGCTGGCATCCCTTAGCCCCACAAGACTACAGGGATCTGAGAACGGGCTGATGGACCCACCAGCCCAGGCCCAGTGCACAGGAAGCGATGGAGAGGTGCCTGGACTTTTCGTGAATGAGACTCATTTGCTCATCTCAAAGTGGGGGCCTGAGGGGCAGGCATCTGATTTTGCCCGTACCTAGGGGCCTGCTGGCTGGTGGGCACCATCTTTGGCTCTGCCTCTGCCATGCTCCAGAGCACCAACAGCTCCCAGATGGAGCTTTTATGGGCATCCAGTGCCCTAGTATTTGTGCCTGCCCAAGGGACACCCCTTTATCACCTAGCTTTGGAGACCAGAGGAGCTTGCTAGCCTAGGTCCCAAGGGACTGTAACAATCAGAGACACTCCTTGGCAGGCTACCTCCCTCGGAGTACTGCGCAGAAAGCAGACAAACACCCCCAGTCTTTCTGAGAAAGAGGACTATTTGCTTGTGCAGGAGCTGTGGCCTGAAGGGCAGGCTGCTGGTCTGGCACACAGCTAGGCACCAGTGGAGGGGCTCTCAGGGAACACAGGATGGTGGACACATTCTTTGTGCTCTCTCTCTGCCTCGCTCTGCTAGCTGGTATCTCCTGGAAAGGCATTTTATACCCTTGTCTGGTGTCCCAATTTTTGCATCTATTGCTAGGAGACACCTCTACATTGCCTGGTCCTGGTGGCCTAAGGGGCTTACCAGGACTGAATATATTTGCATAATATACAAAAATTAAAAGCTTAAAAGCTGCTGCCTGATGGTCTGACTTCTAATCAGCCTGAGTCCAGGTGCAGACTGAGATCCTGCCCTTTGGGACACTGACATGTCTTGGTACACCCTCGACTGCTGGGAGCCATAAAAATAAAATAGGCTACTTGGATGATCACAAAGGTTTGAGAGATAACCAAGAGCTAGGGCAGGGTTCAACAAGAAGGTTCACATCCTACAAGAGGCCATTCCTTCAAGACTAGGAGAGGTGGCTGGGATCTAATGCATAGCTACCAACACAGAGAGTCAAGCAAAATAAAGAAACAGAGGAATATGTTCCAAATGAAAGGACAAAAAAAAAATGTAATTAAACAAAGATAATCAATTTACCCGATAGAGTTCAAGGTGATGGTCAGAAACATTCTCACCTGTATGACCCTGAGCTGGTGATGTAACCTCTCAGAGCCCTGGTTTTTTCATCTTTACTAAATGGACAAAGCAGCCTCTACTCACAGGGCTGTTGGGAGAATTACATAAGAGACATAAAGCACGAAGCATAGTGGCTGGCCCACGGTAGCTACAATTAATGGTCTGGCCACTAAGCATATACAGAAGCAACTTGCAGTGTGGGTTAGATTCTTGTCTCAGAGGGATGTATGAGTCTCCTCTTGCTGCTGTAATAAATTAGCACCTACTTGTGGCTTAAAACAACTCAAATGTATTATCTGACAGTTGTGGGGGTCAGAAGTATGAAATTAATCTTACAGGACTAAATTGAAGATGTCAGCAGAACTTTGTTCCTTCTGGAGGCGCTAGCTTCTAGAAACTGCCCACATTCCTCGGCTTGTGGCCCCTTTTTCCATCTTTAAAAACAGCAGTGTAGCATCTTCAAACCTCTGTCTCTCTCTCTCTCTCTGACCTTTGCTTCCATCCCTACATCTCCTTCTCTGACTTATCTGTCCCCACTTACAAGGACCCTTGGGGTTATATTGGTCTCACCCAGATGATCCAGTACAATCCTCCATTCTCAAGATCCTTAATCTTCTGCAAAGTCTCTTTTGCCATCTAAGGTTAACATTTACTTCTGGGATTAGGATGTGGAGACCCTTGGGTGGGGGTGGAGGTGGGAGGTTATTATTCTACCTACCACAAGGGACAAGAAAGGAGTCTGTTGTTATAATCGAATAGCCACAGCTAACTGTAATACTGGGAACACTCAGCAGACTTGAGGGCTGGAAGTAACTTTAGATGGTCCAGTTCACTGACACTTACCACATGCCAGGCCCCTCCAGTGGGGCCCCAGGGACTGCTAAAGAAGATGGGAAGATGCAGAGGTGAGGTTTAGGGATCCTCCCCAGGTTACTAACCCCTCCTACCTGCTTTATATATTGGCTTGCATTTTTAAAAATATTCCACTACATTAAAATATTTTTGAAAAGCTCTGATCTAGCCAAATGCACTCATCTTCATGATGAACTGGGGTCTGGGGAGATTTGGTGACTTATACCCCATCAGTCACTGAGCACTGAGCTAAACTGATCAGTTACCAGGCAATCACCCTAGAGGGAGTGGCACATAATGGCAAAGAGCATGAACTTCAGGTGCACACACAAGTTCAAGTCCTACCCAGGCACTTGCAGGGCAATGTGTTTCTAAACCTATTGCAAGGACGGATTAGAGAAATAATGCACAGAAAGCACTTAACGCAGCACATGTCCAATCATGTAGGCTGCCATTGATAGCTAACTGGTATTATATTTCTTATCTACCAAACTATACTGTAAGTTCTTTGAGAGTAGAGCCTGAAGTGATCTGTCTTTGTGAGACAGCTGGGTACCTCGCTCCCTCTGACCAGCTCCTATTCACCACTCAGGTCTCAGCTGAAACATTCCTTCCCTGGAGAAGCCATCCCAGACCATCTAGAAGGCATCGGGTCTCCTACTGTATACTCTCAAAGCATCTCAAATTCTCCTCTGTAGCCTTCACCCTACTTACTGTTAAACAATTATTTATGCAATGATTTGACCCTTACCTTCTACAATGCAAGCTACAACACAAGTTCTCTAGGGAGAGTTAAGCACACCAAATAGTCCATGTGCTCCTTCTACATTTCCCAGCCTGCTTTGCAGTTAGTTGGGGCCATGTGACTAATTTTGGCCCGTGGGTTGAGTACAGAAGTGATACATGTCATTTCTGGGCTGACACACAGAAAAGCTGGCACAGTAACCCTCCAGCCGTTAATTCCCCTATGCAGTGATTGGCAAGGTTCCATCAGCCTGGGTCCCTCAGTGACTACATGGGAAAGGACTCTCTTCTGTTGATCCACACTGGATATGCAGCATGAATGAAGAAAAACACCTTTGTCATTTAAAGCTCCTGGGGTTTCAAAGTTAACTTGTTACAACAGCACAATCTCGCCTATCCTGACCAACACACCACTCTATTCCCAGGATTCACAGTGTTGGGCACAGAGAAAGAGCTCCATAAATACATATCTGTTGAATGAATGAATAAGCCTCTGAAACAATAGGTAAAACCAGAATACATGTTACTTCCTAAGTCAGTGGAAAAGGACAGCTTTCCACCACACACACACACACACACACACACACACATGCACACACACACGCACATGCACAAAAGATCAGACCACTAAAAATTAAAATACCAGGATCACTGTCACTTAGAACAGAGGCTAGAAAGGCAGTCTCTTTGACCTTGGAGCTGCTGGACTCTGAGTCATTGTCGTGTTGCTGAGGGCACAAAAACATTCAGTGATGCTGAGGACAATTAGGTACTCAACAAAGTGATAAAATCCACTACAACCAAAGCCATTAGTCACAGAGCATTATTTAGAAATTGTTGCAATTTATAATATTTATGAATTGATCTGCAGGAACCCATAAACATTGCTCATCAATGTAACTAATTGGCATTTATGAGCTCGTTTGGTTGGTTGATACATTCAGGATGGTGTCATCATGGTTTTGAAGAAAAAAGGCACCCACACATGCTGGGGCCTTTGGCAGGGTGTCGGCATTCTGACAATTCCAGTGGATTGGACAAGGAATTGAGTGAAAGTGGTACATTTATAAAATGAAGGAAACACCAGTATAGAAGCAAGGAAACAGTGAGCTACCACAGAGGGCAAGAGGACCCTAATCCCATTGTTTCTCCATGAGGAAACTCTAAGGACAGGGGCAAAATACATCTTTTCCCTCCTACTCATCATTCAGATCTCAGATGAAATAATCCACCCAAGGAGAGAGCTGGGGTATTTATACATCAACTCCTAAGAGTCATTGGTCGAGGGCTGCTCTTGAAACACTAGGCGTTAATTTTTACCCTCTGGCCCACCTCTCAAAGGCAGTTTGAATTCTGGCCCTTGTGGCACAGACATGGATTCTGGCAGTCAGCAATTGGCTGGAGCACACTGAAAGGTAGGAGGGTTATAGGTCTCTGCTGCATCCACTTCTCTTCCTTTGATCAAAGCAAAGAAACTCACATAAGCCCAGGGCTGCTGAGTGCCTCCACTGTGCCAGGCACTATGTGGGGGGTTGGGGATAAAGTCTTACCTTTGAAAGGCATGACCCTGTCACTGGAGACTCAGAGTCTACAATATAAAAGAGACTCAGTCAATCTCAGTAGAGTGATGTGGTTGTAACAGGGGTGCTCAGTATGCAGTGTAGAGGCTTCTGGCTCAGTCTGGCTGGAAGAGCATGGTAGGAAAGTCTTCCTAAGAGTATAGAAGGCCACCTGAGTCATGAAAATGAGTGTGAGTTGGCCACCTATGGAAGGTGGTGGTGAGAGAGTGTTTCGGACAGAGGAAACAGCATGGGCAAAGGTAGAGAGGCATGAGGGAACATCCAGTGCTCAAGGAATTGTAAGTACTTCAGGAGGGTCGAAAGGGGGATGTGTGTTGGGAAATGATGGGGGCAGTGGCTGGAGAGGTAAGGAAATTGTGACAGGTACACAATCTGAACAGTCTGGGATTCTGATGTGCTAACTGGTTGAGCAGAAAGCAGTCCTGAGTAGGAGTGACTAGAATTAGCATAAACCACCCAGCATCCAAACATCCAAGGGAAGGGGAGTTTGGAAGAGCAAACACAGGACTGGAATTGGGAGAGCAAATTAGCCACGTAAACTTGGCCAGGCCCTTCCCCTCCCTGGGCCTCAGTTTTTCATGTTGCATTTTCACATGCAAGGTCCCATCTTTTCATTCATTCATTCATTCATTCATTCACTTACTTAACCAATATTGGTTGAGTTCCTAGTATGTGCCAAGTACAGAGGATACAGCAGTGAAAAAGTCCCACCTATTATAGAATTTACATTCTAGGGGAAAAAAAAAAACAGACAAGCACATAATATGTCACTTATAGAAAATCCAATGAAGAATACAGCAAGGTCAGGAGTGATGGATGAGCAGGCCTCTCTGAGAAAGTGATATCTGATGAGAGACATCAGCAAAGTAAAGGAGAGAGTCCTGGGAATACCTGGGGAGAGAACATTCCCATCTTGGTGTGTCCAAGGAACAGCAAAGAGAAGAGAGGAGTCAGAGAGGGAGGCAGCAGCCAGGTCACGTAGGGCCCCCTGGGCCATGGTGAGAGCTTGTGAGTTTATTCTGAGCTTGGAAGACACGAGGGAGTCAGCATAGCAGTGATATGCTCTGACCTGCTATTTTAAGTGTTCATGGCAGCATTAGTCACAATAACCAAAAAGTGGAAACAACTCAGATGTCCATCATCTGAAGAATGAATAAACAAAGGGTGGTCTCCCTATCCAATGAAATAATATTCAGCCATAAATGGAACAAAGCGCTAACACGTGCTCTAACAGAGATGAACCTTGAACACCTGATACTAAGGGAAAGAAGGCAGACACAAAAGGCCACATAGTATAAAATTCCGTTTATAAGAAATGCCAGAGTAGGCAAATCTACAGATGCAGAGAGGAGATGAGAGGTTACCAGCGCCTGGGGTGGGCATGCTGCAGGGAGGAGGGAGGAAGAGCTGCTCATGGGCACAAGGGCTCTTTCCAGGGTGACTTTAACATTTCCAGGATCAGGAGTTGAGATGAACTTTCTCTTTAACCCTTTAAAGGGTTCCAAAACATTGCCAGTCTGTTGGCAGAGATATTTTCCCCTCTCTCATCCACATAAAAGACACTCCCCTTCACCAAGCATAAGCAAAAAGGACACATTTATTATAAGAATACTGACGGGTTTTATGGAACAAAAGAATAGGAAATAGCCAGACCAGGAAGAATCAGCAATCTGTGTGTCTCCTCTCTCTCTCTTCTCTCCCCCACTCCTCCTGAAACAGACTGCTCTCCCAGTGTTCTTGAGCAATCCACCATTTTCCATACATTACAGTTTCAGGTACAAGGGACTACCTTTCCTTTCTCTGTTCTCGGGCCAGACCCCCAGGGGACATTCTAAGAGGCCCAGTGTGGGTCTGGGGTCTCTGCCTCTAAGGCCAAAGGCGAGGCTTTTTTCACTACAGTAACAACAGCTCTCTTGGTGCCCTTGGGATTAGAGTACGGGATTGGGGGTGGGGGTGGGCTTTATTCAGAAAAAAGAGAAATTTTCCAGAAATCAAGACTTGTTCAATGAATGACCCTTAAGATCCTTTTAAATGAGGGAAATCTTAAGACAAAGTGTTCATGGTCGAACAGTAATAGAGTGGTTTTTCACGAGGATACGTCTGGCCGGGGCTGGCACCATTCTAGAGCCGTAAGAACAGCGTGGCAGCATTTTGTGCCCAGCAGGACCCGGCAGAGGACCTGGGGTTTGGGGGACAAAGCAGACCTCTAGACCCCTCATCCCAGCCCCACACTCAGAGAACACAGTGACCCCACAGGACACCCACACGAGCCCCGTGATGACGTCCCCTTGCCAGCTCAGCTGAAATGCATTTCTCTGGATCACACAGAGACAGTCCTGGATCTCATCAACATGGCTCTCACTCGAGCCACAGATGGCAAATGGAATGCTCAGCCCCGCCCCTTGCTCCCTGGCCCGGCTGCTTCCACATTCCTTGACAATAATGCTGGTTCAGAAGCTGGCACTGGAGCCAACCCTTGCTAGGCACAGCAGGGTGGGCAAGGCAGCAGGAAAGCTGGCAAGGTGGGAAATGGGGGCTTTGGATTTTATGCTGGCCCCAGCAGCCTGGAAAGTGCTGTGAAAAGTGGGCAGTGGGACTGCAGCAGATGACAGAGCTTTATCAGGTAAGGGGGTGGAGGGGGTGCATGGGAAAATTAGAGCCCCACTTGCCAAGTCTCAGAGACACCTGTGTCTAATTTAGCATAAGGAAGATATTATGAAAAAGGGCTGCCACCTTCCTCAAAGGCAGACTCTCACTCAATCTGGTCCATTCCAGCTCCCAAACCTCTCTAGCCCCACCCCACCTGCTCTAAGCCACCATCATCTCTTGCCTAGAGAGCCGCGACTGCCTCCCAAATTCTCTATCTGCTCCTCGGCCACAACAGTTCATTCTCCACCCAAGGACTGGAGTGATCTAAGTTCAGGTCTGATTAAGCCTCACTTGAGCATAAAAGCCAATAGTGGCTTCCCAAAGGATAGAGTCCAAAATCTTTCACAGCAGCTCACAAGGGCCTTCACGTGCTGGTCCTGACTGACCCCCAACAGCTTCAAGCATCAAAGGGGCTTGGGGTGTATAGCAGATGCACTGGTTCCCTGCCTGGTCCCCTCACCTTTACCATACTCGCCCAACTTCCAATATAGCCAGCACCTGCTCTCATTTGCTTGACAGCTTTCTCTGGTGACTGGAATCCACTTCTGCTCATATGCATGGCAGGATGAAGGGGCCACGGAATTAATGCCTCGCCCTGCCCCCACTGAGAGCAGCCCTCCAACAATGACTAATGGAAGGTGGTGTATAAATATGCCAGCTCCATTATCTATTGGGTGGGACAACTGAGATGCATATTTGACACTGCCCCCCACAGTTCCCTCACTTGCCCACAGTAGTAACTTGTTTGATTTTGCATCCTTCCCCAGTCTCATCTCTCCACTCAACTGGTATTCAGAATTGCCTCCCAGATAAAGCTCTTATAGTCAAATCTTTATTTCTGGGTCTTCTTTGGGGAGATCCCTGAAAAAAACTATTGTTTTCCATAACCAGGTTTTCCAGCTATGTACTTATTTGCACATATAGTAACGAATGTGCCATGTTCTCTGCAGCCTCAGGACCTTTGCACAAGCTGTTCCCTCTGCTTAGCATACTCTCCCTTTGCCCCACCCCACCCCTACAGCACCTTCTATCTCCTGGGTAGATCTTTAGCTCTTATCTTCAGCTTAGATTTACATTCTTGGGTAGAACTTCTTTGACCCCAGCACACACACACACACACATGCACACATACACACGTTTTCATTCCCCTGGAGTTTACTCTCCCTGTACACTATTTCTTTTTCATTTCACTCATCTCACCTATAATTATTCATTCAAAGCCTGTATTCCCTGCTGAGATGTAAGCCCTATAAGAACAAGAACTGTACCTGTGGGATCATTTCTGGATGCCCAGAGTAGAACATGAAATAGATGCTCAAAGTAGAGTCAAATGAATAGTGCTTTGACTTCAAAAAATTAAAAGGGAAGGTGTAAAACTCACCCAGAAAGGGAATTGGAATTGTCAACACATACACCATGGCTCAGCACATACAGTGGGGCAGCTACTTACCAGTGGTTTCACAAACATCACCTTAATTAGCCCTCATAAGTAGATACTGATAAATCCCTATTTGACAAAGGGGGAAACTGAGTCAAAGAGAGGCTTAGTAACTTGCTAAAGGACACACAGGAAACAAAGGGCAGAGCTGGGATTTGAACTCAGAGAGTCTGGCCATCAGAGTGCACATATTTAACCACTAAGCTCTCTTGCCTCTTACCACATGGTGTGACATGCCAATTATCAAGCACTCCACAGCACCTGTATATAGAGCTTCTCCCCTCTCAGAAGGCGTGACATGAAGAAAGACAAACAGAATCACTGGCCCGATGGCATTCATTAACCAGACCAGATATTATGAAGTACCTACTAGGTGCCAAGCACAAGGACAGTAGGAAGGGCAGGTGCTGCGTGAATAAACACACAAATAGGTGTGTTGTTACCAGTCGTAAATACTGTAGAGATAAAGAGGATGAGAAGCACCTAACTTAAACAGGTCAGAGACAACATTTAAATGAAGACCTGAAAAATGAGAAAAGTTCAGCCACCCTAAGGGGGGTGGGGCAGAGAACATTTTCCACCAGACCGTGGGAAATGTTGGCTGTCATTCTAGGTGCAGTGGGAAGTCACTGGAGGGTTTCAGGAGCTGGAGATGGGTTCTGATTTACATTTTCAAACCTCCCCTCCAGCTGCTGTGGGGAGAGTGGGTGGCGGGGAGACGGGAGCAGAGACCAGCAAAGAAGCTGCTGCCAGGGTTTAGGCAAGAGACCACGGGTGGCTCCAGCAGCGCTGGGAGCAGGGGAGATGGAGAAACAGGCCCCATTCTGGATACATTTGGGGGAAACCCACAGCAGAATTTAGTGATGGGCTGAGTGTAAAGGTTGAAGGAGGTGGAGGCATCCAAGCTGGCTTTCAGGAGTAGGTGATAAATTGTGGCAAGACTGGCCCGAGCCTGGCAGCTTTTATAGTTGTATCCAGATAGTCTGTGCTCAAGGCGACATCTTTCCCAACCCCTACCCCCCTTCACCCTAACAACCACATTTCCATAATAAGCCCTTGCGGCATTTTAGGAAAGCTAGAAGGAGCAAGCCTCCAAATAATAAAAGTAAAAACCAAAGCTGGCAGTTTTTGCACACTCCTTATGGATCAGGCATATATTTTATGCAATTCTCCCAAATATCCTATGATGAAAGGCCTCGTATTATCACCATTTTACTGATGGAGCATAGAGAAGTGAACTAATTTTCCTAAGGCTTACACAGTGGATCAGTGACAGAAGAGGGTTCAAACTCAGGACTGGCAGATTACAGAGCCAAATCCCACCCCTTTGCTCCCCGTTTGGAGGACTAGCTGGTGATATTTCTTCCTTCCTGTGGGCCCCGGGGATCCCAGGACTGCCAGTAGTTGTCCGTGAGGCCTGGGAAGACGCCTAGAGGTGCCCCTGCCACCTGGCTCTGAGACCACTGCTTAGAGCCCTGTCTTCACCAATATCCTACAAACACCCCACTCTGTACATCCCATTAATCTCAGCCCAGACTCAGGAAACCTCAACCACAAATGAGCAATGGATACCACCAAACAGAAAGGGAGAAGAATGTGGGCCTGAAGTATCCACTGATTGCACCTCTGTTCTGTTCAAGCACTCTCCTGTCTCCTGTCTCATGAAACTCTTTCATGAACATTATCTCATTCGATGGATGGGTACACAGCACTCTACCCATTCCCACAGATGAGTAAATTAAGGCTCAGCAAAGTGAAATGACCTGCAAGCTCAGAGCCAAATTCTGAAGCCAGGACTTTCAGCCTAAGTCCAGTTGCCTTTTCAACATCACTCAATAGCTTGCCATGAAAACCTTCTCAGAAGTCTTCTTTTTATGGATTTTGTTCTATGTGCATTTTTACCACCTCAGTAGCAGCCAAGAACTGGAGGCGGAGGCGGGCTAGGAGACTAGGGAGACTTGAAAGCAATAAGGGCATGATCCCAAAAGGAACTGTGATTTGAATTGAGAGAAATCGGTTTCCCGTTATCTTTGTAGCCACTATGTTTGCAATTCAGGACCTGATGCCCATGTATCAGGCCAAACACTGCCACTGTTTTCTGATCAAATCTCCTTCCTAGGAAGACACCGTTAAAAACTTCTCTATAACCTATGAGGCAGCCTAAGCTCCTCTGAAAGACCCATTCTTGTGGACAAGCTCACAAAGGACTCCCACCACAGCACAGCCAGAAAGCAGCCACGTTTGCGGGGGGCCAGGTAATGAGATAATGCTCCAAGGCCTGTGTGGAGCCAAAAGGCAACAGGGTGATACTAAGATACCAATCACAGCTCCTGCTGTCCTGTGGGCTGCATGACTGATATCCAGCCATCACACACAAATACAGGCATACTAGAGGTTAACATATTGAAATCTTTCTGTGTACGTCGGCAAATTACCTACTTGAATATGCCTGACAAACTCCATCTAAAACAATAAGGAAATGTGTCATCTTATCCATCAGGAAGTCCATATGTAAGGAGGGTTTCAGGTCTGGTTGATTCAGCTGCTCAAAGAGGTCTTAAATTCTTGTCCCTCAGCTCCATCCACAGTGCAGACTCCATCCAGAGTCTGAGGCCCGCCATGGTTGTAAGATGGCTGTGGATAGCACTTGGTAAGTCTTTACTTATGTTGATGCTTTCTTGCGTAAGTAAGTCTAAGGGGAGGGACACAGAACCTCTCTCCAAATTGTGGACTCTAAGCCCTTTATCATGTGTCCATTTGGACTAGCTCAGTTTCATATGATGACACCAGACATGTAACAGTCACCAGAGAAATGCCGCCAGGGACATTTGGCAATGCTCTGAAACATTTTTAGCTGTCACACTAGGGGTGAGATGCTACTAGCATCTAGTGGGTAGAGGCCAGGGGTACTGCTAAACATACTATAATGCACAAAACAGTCCCCCCCCGCAACAACAAAGAATTCCCTGGTCCAAAATGTCAATAGTGCTGAGACTGAGAAACTCTGCCTTAGAGTAATCTAGATCAGGGTCGGCAAACTACAACCTGCAGGCCACAATTTGGCTCACTGACTGATTTTATAAATAAGGTTTTATTCCAACACAGCCACACTCACTCATTTACATATTGTCTATGGTTGCTTTTACACTACAATAGAGAGTTGTCACACAGCTAGTTGTGACAGAGCCATATTCAATCCCCCACACCACCAAAAGCTTAAAGTATTTACTCTCTGGCCTTTCTCTGGAAAAGTTTGCTGATCCCTGATCTAGGTCTACTCTTAAAGCTGTCATTGGAAAACTATATAAACAAAACTAGGGTTCTGTTAAGGAGAAAAATTTATATTGGGAAGTAATAAACAGTAACCACTACCAGTGTAATTTTAGAGGTCACACACCATAGGGCATAGCTCTTAGCAGGGGCTTTCCCAACAAAAATTTATTTCCACATATAAGATTTATTATAAAAATTAGGAACTTAGGTCTCACACAATTTTTAAGTTGATGAGAGGTGGTGAAACATCCAATCGCCACCACCACCACCAAAAAACCAAGGTTTTCCTTCATTCATTTCCTACCACAAACAGAAATGATCATTAGGGACTGGTGGGTTCTTAGCCCACAAAGCCTGAGTCAGGCCTGGTGTGGGCTCTATGGCAGGCCAAAGCCACACCAAAATCAAGGGAGAAGAAAATGCAGGAGAGGAAATTACTGAGTTAAACAGAGAGCAGTATTTCTAGGAAAGGAAATTACTCAGGAGAAAAAAATCACAGGACAGATGAGAGAACCATCTCCAGCAAAATAGCGGCCTGACAACACTCTTGCCCTCCTTGCCCGGGGGTCCTAGGAGATTTCACAAAGTCTGTCCAATAACTCCTTTTCCCTCAACAAATCTGATTGGGTTTCTGATCCTTGGAACCAAAGAATTCCTGAGAAAGATGAAACCCCTGGAGTCATTGGGTATACCCTTTCCAGGACCCACCCCTCATTGCCTCAGGGACAGGGTATACATTTGCCCTTTGGGTTGACTGGCTCCTCCGTGCTCCTTCCATCCCAATCACCCAGGGGTTCCTGACCCACTTGGCAGGCAATTGGGCAGACCCAGAGGACTGACAGAACATTCAGGACTTAAAAACTAAGAAACCCAGGAGGGAAAATGGTACCTGACTTTTCATAGTTATTTTGAAGGTTTCTTTTAATAGCAACTATAAGTGGTTACTAGACTTGTCAAATATAAGTCAATATCAACTCCTACAAAAGACTAAGAAGGGAAAAAACTTTTTTAAGTGGAAAAAAAATTCATGGCCATGTCTTTTCCACATGAGATAGTAATATTGCTTTGATCTTCTGCTCACTCAGCCTGGTCTTCATCTGAAGCCCACCACTAAACACCCTGTTCCTATTACTTTCCCATTTGCTATTTTAATTGAATGAGAACCGTCATATCATGCCCAATATTCATTCCCCATCTGCCGCTTCTCCAGTTTTTTCTGGGAGCGCCTGGGGCAACACTCCTGCTTGGAACAGAGTCTACTCTCTGACTTCCTCTGGAATAGATTCTCTTTCCTGAAGCCAGACCATTCACCTCCTGGATGCAAATCTGTCCTGGAGGTGTCCCTCTGGGGGCCACCATCTGGGTTTCTGGGCTGTCCTGATGCGGTGGAGGGTGATGGTGCAAACTTTTTCCTTCTGCTGTTTCCAACCCACCCTCCCCAGGCCGAGGTTCAGGAAAAGGAGTCCTCACCATTTGAACCACAATAAAAGCAAAAAATCAATCAAATGATGATTCGCAGTTAAACAAACTGTAAACAAGATCACAGTGAAGCCAAACATTTCATCAAGAACATATTCAGCAAACATGTCCTAAGTCCGAGATTGTACAGACAGAGATGAGGAAAGTACAGTCTGTATCCTTGAACCAACCAGTCTTGAACAACACTGTCCAGTGCAATTGGAGAAGTCACACTTGCAATTTGGAAGTTTCTAGTAGCCACATCAAAATAAGTACAAAGAAATAAGTACTACCAGGCTCTTCACACACAGTATTTTCCTTTTCTTTTTTTTAAAGATTTTATTTATTTATTTGAGAGAGACAGAGATAGTGAAAGAGATAGTGAGAGAGAACAGGAGCAGGGAGGAGAGGGAGAAGCAGGGAGCTCAGTGCAGGACACAATCCCACGACCCTGGGATTGTGACCTGAGCTAAAGACAGACGCTTAACCGACAGAGCCACCCAAGTGCCCAGCACACATTATTTTCTAATTTAATCCTCACAACGGCATATGAATCAAGAACTTTAATTTCTTCATTTTACAGATGGTAACACTGAGGACCACAGAATAGTTAAAACTGTGCTCAGGGTCTCACACTGGTAAGCGGCATAAAGGGAATTGAAACGAGACAATTTAGTTACAAAAGCTAGGCTCTCAGGCATACTCGATTGTTGTAGGGATGTTGTTATTTAGAAAGGTCAAGAAGCCCTTTTTCTTTCAACCTCTAATCTATTCCTGGCTTCCAAATTCAGATTCTGAAAAATCTGGGGCTTTTTTCTGTGGCAAACATAACAAGCCAGGACATTAAATTCAGACCTAAATAAATATGATTTTATCAACACTACAAACCAGTTCTCTGTTTGGCCCTTGTTTGTCTGCAAAATACTTTCCTACCAACCTTGTGCCTTGTTTGTACCATCCAGTGGGGGCAGAGGGAGATTGAGTAACTGGCTGAGTCACCCCTTCCGGGGCTTCTAATCCACACTGGGTCCCAAGGCAACTCCTCCTTGAGCTACACAACCTCTCAGAGAAGGAACCTTTCCCCCAGAGAGACAAAGGATTAAAACAGAGGTTGGTATATTGAGCACTTATTATATGCTCGCCACTGGACTGGATGCTGGGGTTAAAGAGAAAAAGCCAAGACCACGCCCCCCAACCCTTCGTAAAACTCACATTCTCTCAGAGGCAGCAGAAACAGAGTGGAGGCTGCAGTCCTGTGTGATGAGAACCATTAATAGGAGAACAGTGGGAACACACGGGCAAAGCACAGGACTCTGCGTGGGGGGCACCAGAGAATGGGGAGCATTGTGGTCAAGGAAAAATTCCTGGTGGAGGTGATGGCTGGACTGAGCTTTGAAGAATGAGGGTAAAAAGGCAGGAGACAACAAGGTCAGCAAGACATGAAGCCGGAGAGACAGGGAGGGCCAGATCTTGAACGGCCTTGACTACCCGAATGAGGAGTTTGGACATTTCCTTGAAAACGATGAGAGATTGTGCCTCAGTTTCCAAATCTAAAATAAGGAAAATAGGGGCGCCTGAGTGGCTCAGTGGGTTAAGCCTTTGTCTTCAGCTCAGGTCATGATCTCAGGGTCCTGAGATCGAGCCCCGCATCGGGCTCTCTGCTCGGCGGGGAGCCTGCTTCCCCCTCTCCCTCTGCCTGCCTCTCTGCCTACTTGTGATCTCTCTCTCTCTCTCTGTGTCAAATAAATAATCTTAAAAAATAAATAAATAAATAAAAATAAGGAAAATAAGCATATCCATCTCACAGGGTTGTTGTGAGATTAAAGGGCTTAGCATAATAGTTGGTTGATATTAAATGCTCAATAAATGCTCGATGATCATAACTAGTATTGAAAGGTTTTAGAGAGACTAATAATATTAATGACTGTTAGCGACAACTACCATTAATTTAACATCTGTATGTGCTACAATGGGGCTAAGCCCTTCATGTACGTCACTGTTTTTCTTCTAAACGTGTGTTGCTATCTGAAATTGTGTTGTGGGTTCTGTGGTTACCTCCTGTCTCTCTCACTAGAACAGAGGCTCCCTGAGGGCAAGACCTGTTTGTTTTGTTTGCTGCTGTCTCTCCAGTGCCTAAAATGGAGACTGACACATGAAGCAGAGCTCAGTACATCATTGTTGGATGAGTAAATGATGAGCTCATGTACAATAATGCAGAGAAACAAATATTATTACCCCGTTTTACCAATGAGGGAATTGAAGTATAAGGAAATCATTCAAGCTGCAATGTTGACAAAAGATGCAAAATGGGAAAGGCTGCAGGAAAGGAGACCAAGGAGAAGGCCACTGCAGACATTCAGGGAAGAAAACTAGGATGGAGAGAAGTTACTAGATCAGAGAAATATTAAGAAGGTGGGTGATTAGGTGGGTGGATGTGGGGTGATGGATGGATGGATGGACACGTGGATGGACAGGAAGGTGGGGGGATAGGTGGATATGTGGATGGGTAGATGAGTAGGTACGTGGGTGAATGGATGGGTGGGTGAATTGATGGACGGGTGGATGGATACATGGGTTGGTTATGAATGGGAGGATAAATCGATCTTCAGAGGTTCCTAATACACTTGTGTGAAGCATTTTACACATAGGATAAACATTTTTACTAACAGTAACCACAATGAATATTAAAATATTGTCCAGGTAGAGGCACCTGGGTGGCTCAGTCGGTTACGTATCGGACTTTTGATTTCGGCTCAGGTCATGATCTCAGGGTTCTGAGATTGAGCCCCATGTCTGGCTCTACACTGGGCATGGGGATTCTCTCTCTCCCTCTCCCTCTGCCCTTCCCCCACCCTCTCCCACTCTGAAAAAAAATAAAAATTAAAAGTAAGTAAGTAAATAAATAAAATATTGTCCAGGTAATGAAGGCAGAGTCTGTAACATCATGAGATTCAGGAAAGAAAAATAATCCTCTCCAATATGCTTTTATACCAATTTTGTCCAAGACTCATGTGCTCAATTATTCTTTCCTTTACCTCTTTAAGACAAATAAGGCATAAATCAGCCCTTAACCTGTCATTCCTTCAGCTGATTTCCAAATCCAGAGTGCTGAGGCTTTAAATTATTCTGTACCTAACTTGGTTAGCAGCACCTGGCTCTACATAGGATGATCTTATCGTCAAGGAAACAGAGTTGGTCTGACCTGCAAAAGCTCCTGCTCATGTGGTTGCTGTTCCAGAGAGAGAGTTAAAGGCAACTCAGAATGGCTCGGAAAGATGATTCCTGTCCAGTTGAGTTCAAACAGACATTCAGTCATAAAAAATCCCAGTTGGGTCACCCTTCCTTATTAAAAGCAACCGTGGACAGAAGAGTCTGGTCTGTTCTTTCTTTTTCTTCAGCCCCTCCTTTCCCTATGTCTTGAAAATACATACACAGACTCACACACACACTTGCCCATGTTCAGGGCCAGAGTGGGTGAAATAGAGTAATACAACTTAAAAGAAAGCACCCAAATCAGTACCTTCCCAATCTTTCCTTGAAAATCCCCCATGAGCAACATATTCTTTTGTGATAAATATTACCCACTTGAGACCTGACGACCTCTTTTCAAATAATATTCAAGAATTCCACAGACTTGACTAGGAGGAGTCAATATGTCCCCACAGAATATTCCTTTAGCCTGTAAATTATTTAAGTCACTCAGCGTATTAGTTTGCTAGGGTTACCATCACAAAGTACCACAGACTGGGAGGCTTAAACAACAGAAATTTATTTTTTCACAGTTCTGGAGGCTAAGAGTCCAAAATCAAGGTCTTCTCTTTATACCTGTCTGTGCCCCAATCTCTTCTTATAAATAAACACACCAGTCAAATCGGATTAGGGCCCACCCCAATGACCTCACTTAACCTCAGTTACCTCCCAAAAGACCCTATCTCCAAACACAGGCACATTCTGAGGGACTGGGAGTTACAACTTCAACCTATGAATTTGAGGAGACGGGGGGTACACAATTCAGCCCATAACACCCAGATACGTAAAGTAGTCCAGGGAAGCCTCTTGTCTGACATTCACATCTCAGTGCGGGGTGGGGGCAGAAGAGAAGGCTGCTCTTCCACAGGATGGGTGTTGTTTGACTCTGTTGTTTGGCATCCCAAGGAGAAAATGGAATGTCATGCTGTGACTTAACACTGCATCACTCTGCAATGGTCTCTTGTTGGGCCAGATCCTGAACATGGCCATTATCCCTCTTATAAGGAAGACAGCACCCTGACATCCTAAATTAAGGTATCTTCCTACCTTACAGGACATGCCAAGGGACTATTAAACTGGTCTGGCAGGCATTCACCCATCCCACATCTCTGGGCTACAAGTACGAGGCTGGGGATTGGAGGAGTTGAAGTGGGGATCTGGTGATGGGTATTTGTTGGAGGGCTGTACTTCTCCCCTGCACCCCACCACTTCACAACAGGGGCTGAGGAGTATGTCTTCTCATCTCAAGCCAAACACAAGAGGCCTCAGAGAGCTTGATATGTGCCTCCTGGAGTCTAGTGAACTCATGGCATGGTGTGGGGTCCTCAACAAAAGTCCAACAGGACAAGAGGCTGTGTCTGGAGTTTTCCATGTTGGGAGTGGAACAAAGCTTCCCCTCCACCGGCCAGGGGAGTCAAAGGAATGAGCTTCTTGGACATTAATATGGTTCCCACAGAAGGAAGCTGGCTGGCATCATCCTACAGTGTATCCTGCCCAAGAGAATCACTTGGAGACATGCAGGGACCAATGCACAGCTAGAGGGTTAGAAGCTGAGTCTATAGTCAGAGACCCAAAGGGCAGGCTCTCCTGGGAACCCACAAAAGCACTTCATGGGAGAGTCAGCTTTGACTTCCACTCTTCCCAAAGGATAGCAATCTCAAGTTGCAACAGCATCAGCTGCAGACAGCTTCTTCACCGCTGTCCCATCCCCTACCCCAATCTCTCCTTCCACCCACTCTCCTCCAACCTGGGGACAGGGGCAGCAGAAACCACAGACAGCCATAAAGAAAAGAGACCAAAACTAGTGAGTACAAACAACAACAACAATAAATAACTAGTGAGTACAGCCCATGTGCTCTCCCCCAGCTCTGCTCCTTCAAAGGGAGAAGGAGATTTAAGTTAGAAAAGAGACAAGGTTTTGGAGTTACTACAAAGAGCCTGTGCTTGTAACTGAATGGTTCCCCAAAGCCATGGGACCTGCCAGAGATTTCTTCCAAGGTCAGAAAAGAACAAGTCCACAGGCAGGGTATTTCTTTCCTCTGTGTACACCCTACCATGTCAAACTCAACCAAGGAACTCAAAATACCCATCATATGCACTTTCCAAGGCACTAGGGATTCAGAACTAAAAAGACATAAAGTCTCGCCTCAGAAAAATCTTTATATAATCCTTAATTTATTATTGTAGGATTTTTTTTTTTCAGACAGGGGCTCTGTGTAAAGAAGGGATCAGGTGCTTGCTGGAAGAAGAAAGATGACATATATAAAGGATAACTCAGATTCTAGGAAGGTGACAAAGACAGTGACATGGTTTCAGAACTGCCCCAGGTTTCCCCATAAAAACACAGAGACTAGCTGGCAGAGGTAGCGGGTGCTAATGGTGCCCCCCAGAATCCCTCTACTGGGCTGAGGTATGTCACCCATACTAACAGCTCACAGCTGCCTCCTTCTCTGGAGAATTGCTCTCAATCCAACGGGAGCTCTTTGTCCAGGAAGTTACACCTCTCAGAGGCAACCCACAGCCAATAATTGGCTGACAAGGGGGGTAGAAAGGTGACCCCCCCTTACTTAAGGTAGCACAACTCTGTTTTGTGAGTCATACCGCAGAACATCCCACAGGATCAGGCTGATGCTCTTCTTCAGCTGAGATCCCATCTTTGCTTACTCCTTTCTCAGCTGTCTCCTGCTTCTCTCCTTCCTTTTCTTCTGAAAGCACTTCCCCCATTTAATCAATCACATGTAGCAGAGTCCCTATCTCAGGCTCTGCCTCTAGGGATGATCCGAAACATAGAGCAAAACCAGGCAAGACCTACAAGAGAACAAGGAGAAAGATATCCCCACAAATCTCAAAATAGGAGTAGGTGGGGACAAACCATCAGTAACTATTGGACCAACATGGTGTCAGCATCTTTGCAAGATGAAACAGGGAAAAGAAAGAGACCTTCTGAGACCCCCAAACCAACTGATGTTCACAGGGAAGCAAGGCAGGCTGACCTGAGAACATCAGCTGAAACTGGGAAGGAGGTTCTAACTCAAGTGAGTGCAGGGGATCAAAGTGAGATGAAGAAAGTCTAGATACTGGTCTCAAAGCAAACACACACTCTCTTCCAGGGCAAAGCCCTGAATTGTGGAGAAATTGCTAAAAGTAGAATCCAAACAGGGCAGGGACAAAAGGGGCAAAGGAAAGAGAATGCCCAGATGTAAGCAGAAATGGAGAGTAGAAAAAACACGGCTCAAAGTACAGGGCCATATTTTTATCACATAGTAAGAACAACTAAAGATGGGAGCTCTAGAAACAGGAAGCTGGAAAGGCTATCCTAGCTTGATTTTTTCCAAATAGAAATATAGGAAAAGCTCGTTTCACTTAAAAAGTGAGTAACAAAAAAGTATCACTGTCAAACACCAGTCAAAATCATAAGAAAACAGAGAATTTACAGACAATGAAAACATGCCAGAAATACATGCACACCAAGAATGGAAGAAAAAAAGAACACTATGACCCGGTATGGCAAAATGGGCTAAAAGAAATTAAGAAAGTAATAGCAATAGAATATTCAGACAAGTCCCTTAGAAAGAAATCCAAAGCAATAAAACGCAAAAAAAGAGAGTCATAACTCAAGAAAATCAACTTAAAATGCCCAACACTGAAACAAATCCAAGAAAATTACTGGACTTAAAAAAGAAGAGGGGGAAAAAAAAAAAAGATTATATTCTGGGCACCAAGCCAGAAAGATCAAGTACCTTATAGGATAAATAAAATCAGACTGTCATTAGGCTTTTTAACAGCAGCACTTTATGCTAGAAGAAACAAAGAATCATATTTAAGATCTTCAAGGAAAGAAATGTGGGCCAAGAATTTCTATCCTAAACTGACCTTCAAACAAAATTAAATTTAAAAGCGATTCCTAAAAATTTAAAGTAAAATAAAATAAATGAAACCAAATATGCATTCACTTAGTATTATAACCACACAAAGAAGAATTTTTTCAAGTAACTTTGAAATACAAAATCTGACTAGATGCATCTCATGGAGTATACCCCAAGAATAATATAAAAAAAAAAAAAGGAATGCAAAAAACAACACACCCACAAGAATTGAAGACAAAATGTTCAAACAAAATGTGAACAAGAATGTTAATAGCAGCATCATTCATAATAGCCAAATATGGAAACAACCCACGTGTCCATCAATGGATGAGCAGATAAGCAAATGGAGTATTACTCAGTCATAAAAATGAGTCCAGCACTGATACATGCTACAACATAAATGAGCTTGAAAATATGCTAAGGGAAAGAAGCTAGGCACAAAACACCACATAATGCATGATACTTTTTATAGGAAATGTCCAGAACAGGCAACTCCAGAGAGACAGGAAGAAGATTAGTGATTGCCCTGGGGGCGGGGGGTGCAGGGCAGGGCAGGGCAGGCAAGGAGAGAGAATAAGAAGTCACTGCTGAATGGGTACAGGATTTCTTATTGAGATGATGAAAATGCTTTACATTTAAATAGTAGTGATAGTTGCACAACATTGAGTATACTTAAATGCACTGAATCCTACATTTTTTTTTTTTTTAAAGATTTTATTTATTTATTTGACAGAGAGAGAGCGATCACAAGTAGGCAGAGAGGCAGGCAGAGAGAGAGGGGGAAGCAGGTTCCCCACTGAGCAGAGAGCCCAATGCGGGGCTTGATCCCAGGACCCTGAGATCATGACCTGAGCCGAAGGCAGAGGCTTTAACCCACTGAGCCACCCAGGCGCCCCCTGAATCCTACATTTTAAAGTGGCTAAAAAAGAAATGCAAAAGGGCGCCTGGCTGGCTCAGTGGGTTAAAGCCTCTGCCTTCGGCTCGAGTCATGATCTCAGAGTCCTGGGATTGAGTCCCGTGTCGGGCTCTCTGCTCAGCGGGGAGCCTGCTTCCCCCTCTGTCTCTGCCTGCCTCTCTACCTACTTGTGATCTCTCTCCTCTCTGTCAAATAAATAAACAAAATCTTTAAAAAAAAAAGAAATGCAAAAAAATAAAATGGCTAAAAAGGTGATTTTTATGTTATGTGTTTTACCTCAATTAAAAAAATCCTCAACTATTTGTACTAATCAGATTGATGGTGTAAATGATGATATTGCTATTTCCAAACTGGTGTATGTGTATTGAAGGATTTTGAGGCAAAGAAAAAAAAATTATGGTGATATCTTTGGGAACCAAGATTTTCAGCATTAGGGGAAGGAAATACAGAGTTAAGAGTGTTGAGATTAAATAATCACCCTATTTCTTACAAAACTAAACATGCTCTTACCATACGATCCAGCAATCACAGTCCTTGCTTGGTATTTACTCAGAGAAGCTGAAAACTTGTGTCCACACAAAAATTGTATATGGATATTTATAAAAGCTTTACTTGTAATTGCCAAAACCCAGACACAATCAACATGTCTTTCAGTAGGTGAATGGTCCATCCATACAAAGGAATACTATTTAGCACTAAAAAGAAATTAGCTATCAAGCCATGAAAAGTCATGGAGAGCTTTAAGTGCATATTCTTAAGTATAAGTAGCCAATCTGAAAAGGCTACATACTGTGTAATTCCAACTATATGACATTCCAGAAAAGGCAAAACTATGCAAGAAGAGGCAATAAAAAGATCAGTGACAGCCAGAGGTCTGGGGGGTGGGGGACCAGTGCGGGAAGAAATGAATGTAAGTGGAGGACAGAGGATTCTTTAGGGCAGAGAAAATACTCTATATATTATAATGACAGATATATGTCCTTATACATGTGTCTAAGCCCATAGAATGTACAACACCAAAAATGTACCCTAAGGTAAAATATTGACTTTGGGCAATTATGATATGTCAATGTAAATTCATCTTTGGTTACAAAAAAAACTCTACCATTCTGGTAAGTGATGTTGATAATGAGAGGTGAGGGGGGGCTGGCTATGCATGTATGGAAGCACAGAGTAAATGAGAAATCTCTATATGTCTCTCTCAATTTTCTTGTAAACCTAAAACTACTCTAAATAAAATACAGTCTTAAAAATAAACCCTATAGGAGTAGCTGGGTAGCTCAGTTGATTAAGCTTAAGTTTAACTTCAGCTCAGGTCTTGATATCAGGGTCTTGGGATTGAGCCCTGCACCGGGTTCTCCACTCAGAAGGGAGTCTGCTGGTCCCTCTGTCCCTCTCCCCTGCTCATTCTCTCTCTCTCTCTCTCAAATAAAGAAAATCTTCAAAATAAATAAATAGGGGCGCCTGGGTGGCTCAGTGGGTTAAAGCCTCTGCCTTCGGCTTGGGTTGTGATCTCAGGGTCCTGGGACCGAGCCCCGCATCGGGCTCTCTGCTCAGCCCTTTCTCTCTGCCTGCCTCTCTGCCTACTTATGATCTCTCTCTCTCTCTGTCAAATAAATAAATAAAATCTTAAAAATAAATATATATATAAAATAAAAAAATAAAAAATAAATAAACCCTATAGCTATGATTTGAATAGGAAGCAGCAATATGAATTTATCATGTGTTTTTTTTTTAATTAACACATAATGTATTATTTTCCCCAGGGTACATGTCTGTGAATCATCAGGCTTACACATTTCACAGCACTTACCATAGCACATACCCTCCCCAATATCATGTGTTTTTTAAGTATATACTTACTAACCCTGACCTTTGGAAATTCCTAGAAACAAACACTGAATGTCCTGGTACCATGTTTGGTTGAGACTGGCACTCAGGAAATATTTGTGGAAGGGAGAGAGGGAGAGAAGAAAAAGAAATGTACAAACCTGGGTGTATGCTTGATGTGGGTGCATATGAAAAAAGGTCTGCAAGAATATATTAAGATCACTAACAACAATTACCTTTAGGGAGTGGAAGGGGGAGTGGCTAGTATCTTTCACTATTTACTTTAATACCCTTTTTTAACTATAGACTATTTTAAAGAATATATAAGGACTTTAAAATAAAAATACATCTATAAATAAAAGCCCTCAAGCAAACTGATGATATGTATTACGTATTTTAAAACTATGCCTGAGACAAATTAGTAGAGCTGTTTGTGCATATGGATGTTTGTCTTAATATTATATAATATGGGAAATTTTCAAACTACCAATATTCAGTAATAGGATACTGGTTAAATTAATTAGGTACATACATATATTGGAAAACTATGCAGTCATTAAAATTCATATTTTCCAAAACCATTTAATGAATAGGAAAATGCTTACGATGCATTGTTAAATGGAAAAAAAATCTAAAAAGTACTTCATATAAGATCCAAATTTTTGTTTAAAATATTTGTGTTGTGAGGGGGTGGGGGCGCCTGGGTGGCTCAGCTGGTTAAGCTTCCAACTCATGGTTTCGGCTTAGGTCATGATCTCAGGGTTGTGAGATGAAGCCCCACATCAGGCTCTGGGCTCAGCAGGGAGTCTGCTTGAGGATTCTCTCTCCTTTCCCCTCTCTCCCCTACCTTCACATGCAATGCATGTGCTCATGTGCACTCTCTCTCTTTTAAATAAAGTCTTTAAGTAAAAAATAAAAATAAAAAATAAAATATTTGTGTGTGTATGCATGTGCACTACATGCAACCAATATATTCACATGCATGGAGAAAGGTCAGAAAAAATGCTAAAGAGGTTGCGTCTGAGTTACAAGATTATGGGTAATATTTATTTTTATTCTTTCAGTTACCTCATAATTATAGTGTACCTACCAAGTATTTTCTTTATTTCCCTTTTTATAAACATGCTTTATTTTAGTAATTAGGAAAGAGCAATAAACATTCATTTTAAAGGAGTAAAAAAGGATATCTAGAAATGAAATGGAATACCAACCTCCTCCCACTCCTTTAAATCTGAACTGTTGTTTGCACCTAACCTGAGCCCACGCACATGGGCCTTAAAAGAAACAGTGACTGAGTGGGGAGTTAAGCTTTGCTTCTGCCCAAGACCAGAACTACCATTATCCCATGGGACCACTCACCATCATCCCATGTGGCCATCCTCCAAATGTACAAAACCCACTCACTTCTCCCTTTTCCTACACAAGTCTTTGAATTTTCCACACTAATGCTCAAGGTCATGTGTCTAGATAGGACCAAAGTGCCAGACCTTTGTAGTTTCTGCCAACTTGCATCCAGTCACTTTTCTCCTAACAAAGTATCCTGAATTATTGCTGGGAAATACCACCTTTCCAGTCTCATCTAATGTGCTACATGTAGGACTCCATCCCCAGCCAAGGGTCAGAACATAGGACTCAGATCCGATCAAATCAGCACATTAAACATTAAATCCTGGGGCACTTGGCTGGCTCAGTTGGTTAAACATCTGACTTCAGCTCAGGTCATGATCTCAGGGTCTCAGGATCAAGCCCTGCGTTGGGCTCCACACTCAGCAGGGAGTCTGCTTGTCCCTCTTCCTCTCCCTCTGTCTCTCCCCTGGTTCATGCTACCTCTATCTCGCTCTCAAATAAATACTCAAAATCTTAAAAATAAATAAATAAAAATAAATAAAAAATAAACACTGAATCCTCTGGTTAAAATGACTAGTTCAGAGATAAACATGTGAGCCAATGACAGCCTATGAGATGTAATGAAACTTTTGCTGGAAAGTTGGCACAAAGACTGTCTTACTTTGCCTGTTGTGTGTAGATAGGGAAGGATGTATTCCTGGGAACGTCCAGCAGTCACTGTAAGACCATAAAGGGAAAACTTGCCTATGAATGGAATCAACTCCAAGAAAGCAGAACACAGAGATGGAGAAAAAGAAGAGATGCACCCTGATGGTATCGTTCAGGGTCCTGGATCCAGACTTGCCTGACCTACCTCTGGACTTTTCAATTACTTGAGGCGATAAAACCCGTTCTTTGCTTAAACCAGTTTGAGTTGTGTTTCTTCTCTGACTTCCAATCAAACACTACCAATCAATACGCCTGCCTTCTTCCAACTGGTTGAGCAAAGGACATCTTGCCATCACCTGCACTGAGTGATGACTTAAACAGAAACCTAGAATCAGAAAACCTGGATTCGAGTCCTTCCTCCTCCACTTCCTAGCTATGTGACTTTGAGTCAGCCACTTATTCTTTCTGAACTCCAGTTCCCTCACCTGTGAAAGAAGAATATTAACACCTATCTTAGCCTTGTTGTGAAAATCAAATGTTAAAAATTTTGACTTTTAAGAACAATGGGAAACCTGCAACAGGCATTAATGAAGAGAGTAATCTGTTTTGAAAAAAAAATCACTTTAGCTGTTGTATAGAGACTGGGTCAGAGGAGGACAAGAGTGAAAGCATCTGTGGGAGAAAGATCTATTAGGAAGGGCTTTAGAAGTCCAAGAAGATGATGGTGGTTTGACCTGGGACAATATTTACCCAATGTTTACTACCAAACATCAATGGCAGCATGGCAATCACCAAAGCTGCCAAAATCCCCATATACTATCTCTTTTTGCCATGTTATTTTCACATAAATGAATTTTGTCCATAAATAAATTCTGTCTGACCCTTAAGCAATAATATTCATGAAATCACAAGGTTGATTCCCAAGATATAGATATATCACATATTACATGTAAATATATTTCTAGGCCACATTAAAATAAGTACACAACTATTAATTTTTTAAATGTTTATATACAAGTCCCTGAAGCTCAACCTGAATACCACCAGTAGGAGACAATAAACCATCCAAAAGATTGTGGGAGGTACAGGGGACAGAAAGAAGTATTTCTTTTCATTATGCAGAGAAAAAGTGCCACTTGGCATCAAGTAAGGTAGTTTAAGAAGGTTAGTAGGGAAATTCTTACCTGTAGATGGACCTCACTTTAAGAGAGAACCCAATTTAAAAAAATAAAATAAAAATAAAAACTCAGCTGAACAGAGAAATGAGAGAGTGGTTATTTGAATGACATTCTTCCCTTTTACAAAATGGCTCACCATGGAGACCCTTTAAACTGAGAGCTCCCCTACTGAATAAGTGCCTAGTACCATCATTAACTACTTGACAGAGAACCTGGGGGCAGCTAGGGGAGGAAGGAGGAGGTGGAGAGGAATTTTAAAGCCAAGCCCCAGCCCATTTAAGACCAATTTGAAACGAAGATTTCAGAAAGTCTGAAAGTATAATTTAAGTGAATGTGCTAAGTAGGCTTCTGTGAATAACTCTTCCACTTAGACAATGTTTCTCAAGAACACCCTACTCTGTAGCCATTAAAAAGTGTGTTTTAGGAGAATATTTAATGACATTGGACACATCTCAAAAGCAAGTGGCAAATCAGCATGTACAGCATGATTCCAATTTCAGATTTAAAAAAGAAATTCTATACATGGGTGAAAAAAAAAGACTAGGAGTCTACATTAAAATGTTAACAGTGGTTATATTTAGATGATGGGTTAGATGGATGATATATATTTTCTTCTTTGTTCTTGTCTGTATTTACCCAACTTTCTGATAATTTTATAAGCAGGGGAGGACGATCAAAGGGTGTTTTTTAAAATAAGAATCCACTGAGGGTCCACTGCAAATCGTACCAATTACTTCTTGACCGAAAACATAAAATAGGAAATCTCTTTCTAGAAGGGTCAAAACTTTTATCTCATATATGATGATAAAATGATAGCTAACATTTGTAACCACTTATTATGTGTCAGGCACTGTGCTTAGCACCTATATAATCATATCTTTGACAATGACTCTTCACAATCACCTATGAGATGGGTATTTTTTTTCACGCCCCCCCACCCCAATTTTCCAAATGAAGAAACTGGGGCTCAGAGCAATGACATAAAGTGTTCAAGGTCATTAACTGGCAGGTGGCAGAGAATCCAGGTCTCCTGATTTCTAATTCAGGGCTCTTTCTCCTCCATAGCATTGGGTTTCTACAGATGCCCTAGTTTATGGGCTGAAAATATCTCATAATTACGCCATAAATAAGCCATCGAACTTATTTATTCCTTGCATTCAACTTATTATTTAGCATTTAAAGGACACATTACATTGAGCAAGAACCATCAATCTTTCACATAATGCTCTGGTTAATAACTTGGTAAATATAATCCACAGTCACAAACCTGAACATGCTTGTCGTTTCCATGGTGCCAGATTCCCTTTTAAAGAAGAGAACTCGTCAATTATCTCTGACCTGCTCGCTCTATGAATTTATACCCTTCCAAAGCACCAGCACTTACCCTGGTGGTTGGAGTGTTTAAGAGTAACTACAGAGCTCCTAAACCTAAAGATTTGAAAGCCATGTATCTATAATCCCCTGTAACATGGTATCAGGGTATCATTTAGCCATTCTTCGATGCTAACAGAACTCCTATTTATAAAGCATTCCTGAGCTAACTGCTTTGCCTACAGGAGGAATATCAGAATACACTGCTTACCAATCCAATCAGAGCCAACACCTCCTTGTATCAGTCAGTTTCTGCTGTGTAATGTGTAATTTCAAAATCTTAATGAGTTACAAGAAAAAAATACTTATTATTTAACTTATGAGTCTGTGGTCAGTGGAGGTTCTGCTGAGCTCATGTGGGATTCCATCAGCCTGGCTTCAGGCTTCAGGTTGGGTTCAGACTTGTTCTAAGGGTCTCCCTATTCTCTACGGAGCGGTGGCCATCTGAAGCATGATTTTCTCACACCAAAAGGCAGGAGAACAAGAGAACTAGTGAAAACACATGATGCCTTTGAGGACCAGACTCAAGACTGACACTTTGCATTTCTGTCCACATTTCATTGGCCAAAGCAAGTCTCATGGCTAAGCCCCAAATTAATAAGGCACAGAAATATTCTCCATCCACTCTAGTGGGAGGTACTGCAAAGTCACATGGCAAAAGGTACTGATGTGTAAAGCCATTTAGAAAGAGAATGAAGAATTGGGAGCAATGATCCATTCTACCCACGCTTTCGTAACAAATATATTGTAATGTGCCCTTTACTATCCTGAAATGAAATTCAGAAATAATACAAACTATACATGTATAATTTTCAAAAATCAATTCCATATGTGAATTCTAGAAGACACAGTAAGGTAGTCTGATGCTGGCACACAAACCAAGAACCACTGTATGCATTATAGCTACAAATGCAAGCTGAGTCAGGGGTGTGATGTGGGTCCCTCAAATAATTTGAACAATGTTGCCATTGTTATGATTTTTCTGAAACTATATACAACTATGAATAAAGTTTTCAGCAAAATAAACTACAATCATCTTTTGTTGCACACTGTAAACTGCATTCCTAGAAAAATCAGAATACACTAAAACTATGGACAATAGGGGTGCCTGGCTGGCTCAGTCAGTGGAGCATGTCACTCTTCATCTCAAGGTCATGAGTTTGAACCCTATGTGTGGCATAGAGTTTACTTAATATTTTTACAAAATGCAAAATATATTCTATGTTTATATGTAAAACAGGCTCAGATGATAATATATGAGTTTTTCACCTACGTGAAGGTCTGGCAAGACAAAGGACAGGTCCTCCACATTGGTGAATGTCTAGCTCACCTGGTCCCCTAAAGCAAATCATGCCCTCATGATCTTGTAACTCTCTATCAGTGTAACTACCAAAATTGTGCCCAGAAACTTCTGGAGAGAGTCCCAGAGGGCAGTATTGGCCCTGTGAGAACCACTGGTGTTGTATTAGAGTGAAATCTTTGATGTTCTACAGCCTGACTTTGAATACAGGCTCTGCTTCCTACTTATTAACTGTGTGACTTTGGACAAGTTACTGGACTGCTCTGGGCCAGCCCTATTCATAATGTTACTTTAAGGATTAAATAAGAATGCACAAATGGCAAAGCATTTAGCACAATACTTACCCATACTAAGTGCTCAATAAAAGTCAGAGCCTAATGTTACGCTATTCATTTAACGTATTCCAATTTCACAGATGAAGAGATTGAGGCTTAAATGAGATGCCTTTCTTCCTCCTCTCCCTGCTGTCTTCTATTCTGAAGATGGGCACTAATTGATGTTCTGCTGAGGGTCGGTTTCAGAGGAAAGGTAAGACTGGAAAGACTGTGGGACTGACAGGTGAGTCCATCAGTGGAGGGGATCTGGTTTCACATTCTAGGCTAAAATATGTAGCAGCTTTACTCTGAAGAAAGCACTGTCTTTCATGTCCCCACTGGCATCACTATTTGGCATGCTCAAGAGTGGTGGCAGTGCAGACCCATCCAACAGTGGTCCAGAGGAGGATATGGCCTTCAGTGGTAATGTCAGCAGAGATTTTAGAGAGGCAATATGGAAGACAGACTCGGGATCTAGAGGTCAGAGCTCTGTCATTTACCATTCATGCATCCATGTAACTTTGGGTAAACCCCATCTCTCCCATGCCTCAGTTTCATCATCTATAAAAGGAGGAATACTAGTACATACCTTACAGCATTGTTGTGGAGACCAAACAAGTATGGAAAGTATTTAGAACCATGCTGGCATATAAGAAGCTCTATATAATAGTGCACCACTGCCCAACTGATGTCCACCCATCGGTTCAGTGCCGTCATAGAGAGCCTAACCTGGTGGGTGATAAAAAGTGGCAAAAAGAATGGATGAATGGATGGACAACAGTTGGAAAGAACTGTCAACTTCAGACACATGTCATTTCCAGCTGGGGCCTCTGGAAAGTTGCAGTGGAGTATTTGCGCTTATCAGCATGCTCTTAACACCATACTACAGCGTCTTTCAAAACCGCAAAATAAAACAAAACAAAACTGAGGTGTGTCAAGGTGTGCTCACAGCAGTTATTACTGCAAATGAACTAAAACCATCAGCATCAATCTTATACACACTTGCTCTAACAAGTAAGGCATTTTTTATCCATTCTTGCCAACATTTACAGAGCAGAATGAAGGAGGAGGCACTGATGAGAAAAAAAAATGGAACAGCAGGAGAAAGGAAAGCAGATGGAAGCAGAGTACATACAGTGTCTAGTGGAGTGTCTGATGCACAGTAGGCCCTCAATCGTGATTTGCTGAATGAGTGGATGGGTGCATTGATGGATGGATGAGTGGATTGATAGATGGATGCGTGGGTAGGTGGATTGGATGGATGGATGAGTAGATGGATGGATAGATGGATATGTGGGTGGGTGGATGGATGGATGAGTAGATGGATGGGTAGATGGATGCATGGGTGGGTGGGTGGGTGGGTGGATGGATGGATGAATGTGTGGTTAGATGGGTGGATGAACGGAGGGGTGAATGTCTAATTTTTTCTGCCCCAACTTCAAACTTCAAATCAAGATCGAAGATTTCCAGAAATAAAGTGATCATCTCTGTTCATTTTTTAAAGCCAACAGCTTCCTTAGGAGGAGATATGAAAACACCATGTTATCCCATGCTAGGCAAGTCATAAATATCCCACATTCTGGTGAAAGCTCTGCCACTTACTAGCTATGTGACCTGGAATAAGTCATTTTGATTCTCTGAGCCTTATTTTTCTCAGAGGTGGTCTCTAAGAATCCACACAGAGTAGACATCACATAAAATCATGAATGATTTATGTACCTAAGTGTATACTCATATTTATAGTTTATACCCAGCACCCAATTTGTTAGCTTTATTCATTCCAAACCTCTTATCACTATTATTACACAGCATGTTAATGTATATTGGTAACTCTCTACTTCCACATAATACTCAAGACTTCGTAAAACACTATAATACCATGGCTACAATTCATTTAACACTACATAATTTCTCCTAGGTGTGCACAACTCAGTGAGTAGATATTCCTAATCCTTTATCAGTCATATATTCTCCCAATAATGCTACATAACATACAACCACATAACCTCCAGGGCATATAGTAATAAACATTTATATGAGATTCAGCTAACCTGGGCTGGGTTCATCTGATTTTGATGCCTTGCTCACATGTCTTTGGTTAATTGCCAGTTATCTAAGTGTTCTGCTGATCTTGGCTGGACTCAATCTCATGTCTGGGATTTGGCTGGCCGTTGGCTGATCTAAGACAGCCTCAGCTGAAATGCGTGGGATGATGTGGCTCCACAACACAGAAGACTAGCCTGGGAATTTTCCCATGGGGATCGCAGAAAAATAAGAGTGAAAGTAGAAACGCATACTTTTTCAGACCTCTGCTTGTATTACCTCTGCTAATACCTCATTGGCCAAACTAGGACATGTGGCTAGCACAGATTCAAAGGACAGGTAAATGGACTCTACCTCTTTTAGGAGAGGAACATGTAAGGCTATGGGTACAGGAGGAGTATTATGAGTTGAACTGTCTCCCCAAGATTCATATGTTGAAGTCCTAACCCCCAGTATCCTAGAAGGTGACACTATCTGGAGATAGGGTCTTTATAGAGGTAATCAAGTTAAAACGAGGTCATTAGAGTGGGTCCTAATCTAAACTGACCAGTGTCCTTATAGAAGGGGAAATTTGGACACAGAAACCCAGAGGGAAGATAATGTGAAGCCACAAGGGGAAAAGACGGCCATCTACAAGCCAAGGAGAGAAGCATGGAACAGATTCCCTCCCTCCACCTCCCCCACTGCTCCGACGCTGGCCAACCAGTCCTCAGAAAGAACCAACACTACTGACACCTTGATCTTGGACTTCTAGCCTCCAGAACTGTAAGACAATAAACTTCTGCTATTTAAGCTGCCCAATGTATGGCACTTTGTTAAGGGAATCCTAGGAACCTAACAGAAGGGGTAAAGAATTAAGGCATTAATGAAATCAGTCCTTAATACTCTTATTTTTCAGGAGAGGAAACAGGGACTCTCAGAGTTCAATTAATATATCAACCGAGGGGCATCGGAGTTGTGAGCAGAACCCTGGTCTTCCTTATCAGATTTCTTTATGCCTATAAGACATTTCTGCTCACAGTCTTCTGTCTTTTCCTAGGTGGCTTCCAACAGGGAGGCATTGGCATCTGCGGGACACTGTTCATGCCCAACTAGGCAATTCTGTGCATGTTGCTTCAAAGCTTCTGTTTTACAATCCTTAATGATCTAGTAATTGTGTTTATGGCTTTCCAATGAAGTGTGCAGAGCTCTGATAGCCATCACTGGTTTCTTGAGGGCCTTTATTTGATCTGAGACTGTGCAGAGCTTCTGATAGATTAAAAAGGTGTGTGAGGCAAAGAGGAGAAAATTTGAGTCAAATCTTTTACAGAATGGTTTTAAGCTAACCACTCCACGCACTTGAGCCATCAACTACATTTGCATCGAACGTACTCGATTATTTGGGATAACTCTGAAGCCACTGGAATGATTTCTTGCACAGAATGAAATGAATGGAAAAGAATTAGGCCATTAACCCGTGTATTAGTCAGGGTTCTCCAGACAGAAAGAACTCATAGGAGACACAGATCTCTTCTACATGAAGAGATTTATTGTAAGGTTTTGGGTCACGTAATTATCAAGGCTGAGAAGTCCTACAACCTGCTTTCCGTAAGGTGGAGACCCAGGAAAGTTAGCCACGTAGTTCAAGACCCCAGAGCCAAAGAGTTAATGGTGTGGATTCCAGTAGGTCTGAAGGTCCGAAACCAGGAGTACCAAGGGCTGAAGCAGCTCAGTTGGAAAGAGTTCATTCAAACATCTTCTACCTTTTTGTTCTATTTCAGTCCTCAGCAAATTGGGGCCATCTGCTTTACCAAATTCACCAATTCAAATGCTAATGTATTCCAGAAACACCCTCACGGACATAACCAGAAGTAATATTTCATCAGCTATCTGGGTGTCCTGTGGTCCAATCAGGTTGACACATAAAATTAACCATCACAACTCATTACACAAAAATTTATTGAGCGCCTACTATTTGCCAAGCACTGTTATAGGTCCTGGGATACACAGATGAGTGAGGTAGAATCCACACACACAAGCAGCTCACTGTCTCATATCTCCTCAATATTCGCTCATCGAATACTAGTGTTGAGCACCTACCGAGTGTTGCCACTCTCTGAGCCACTGACGTTACTGAGAGAAACAAGACAGATATAATCTCCACTCTTGGTTGTGTTTATAGGTGAACTGGTGACACCATTACTGAATAATCTGTAGCACAATTAAGCAAGGACACTTGTGAGGAATGCTGCAAAAGAGCAGCACACATTTCTACGGACAGTGTAACAGGAAGATCTGATCTATTTATTTTCTGGGGGTGGGGGAGTGGATCAGGAAAGACAATCCTTAGAAATGAAGTCTGAGATTTGAAAGATCAGTAGGAATTAGTCAGGCCAGGGAGGTGGGGGGTGGGAAGAAGCCAAGCCTCCCTGACCATTCACGAGCTGGCCTGGTATTTATTATCAGCGTGGCCTTGGTCTTGCTATGAGCTGATCTGCTGGCACTCACAGCTAGGGCTTGGTGTTCTCCTTTAAAAAGAAACAACCACACAGAACACCAACATCAGACAAAGCCCCTCTGAGACCACAATGAAGCAAGACAGTGTGACTGAGACCAACAGGAACCCTGTCCAAACCACCCAAATCCCCAAAATTCCCCTATCCTGTCCAACAGGAGGCGCTGCTGCTTCTTTACCGATTCATCAAGTCACCCGGAATGTCACTCTGGTCTTTTCTCCTTTCAGATTTATTAACATGTACCATCACAGAATCACTCCCACCTTCTGCCAGTACCCAACCCAGGGCCAAGCCCCAGTTCCTTAAGCCCTCCCCCAAATCGTCCAACCTGGGTCCACGTCCTATTCTAAGTCCCTCCTAACACCCTCCTACCAAGACGCCCCACAGCCCCCATTGCACATTTCCCCCCAGCGCTGCAATGAAGAAGAATCCCAACCAACTTGTTCCACTGTGAGTATGTTTCTAGTGGTCTTTACTGGAAGGGCACTGACATCTGGTGAATGCTTTTTAAGAGATCCAAGGGATCCAAACCATCCTCTTTCAAAAGCATTTCTAAATTTAAATAAAGAGGCAAGAAAGATCATCATTTGGATGTTTAATTAACATTTATCATAACTAATGTATCAGTTTTATGGTATATTCAAGATGGAATTATGTTTTCTTATGCTGTATATACACTTTCACAGTACACTGAGAACCTTTTATAATTAATGTGTCTAGTATATACTTAGATTTAAAGCATAGTTTATTATGTTACATCATTAGGAGGGCTTAGAATTCTCATAGCTCTGCTCTGGCATACCTCTAGTTGTCACTTTTGCCCAGAGTCCTAACCTAGGTTACTAATGATTTGGGGGCATCCACAGTGATCTTTGGCCTTTGGCACCCTGACCTTAACTTGACCAAACCAGAACTCATTAACCTCTCCTAAAAACCTGGCTATCTGACAATTTAGGAGAATTTATCAAAATTTTAAATGTGCTCAATCTTTGACCCAGCAAATTCTGGGAAAATTCTGGGAAAAATTTATTGCATAAATCCACTGTCACAAAAATTGAAAGACATACAAAGACCACGGCTTTGTTGGTAATAACAAATGTACAAAAGAAAACTGGAAACAACCCAAATTTCCATCAATAGTCCGTTGGCTAAATGAATCTTAATATAGCCAGGGAATGGAATATTATGTAACCATTAATAATAATGTTGTAAATGTATGTGAATTGGTTTGGAAAGAAGCACATAATATATTGTGGGGAAAAAGTGCAGAATAATATAATCCAGGATTAATACACACACAGACACACACACACACACATTTATAAAAACATATTTTTAGACCATAAATTAAAGTGGATTATATCTGGGGGTTAAGATAAGAGAATTTTACTCCATCTACCATGTTCAAAGTCACATTGTACTGTTTTTACTTTTTTTTTTTAAGATTTTATTTTTAAGTAATCTCTATGACCAACACGGGACTCAAACTCACGATCCCAAGATCAAGAATCGCACACTCTACTGACTGAGCCAGCCAGGCACCCAGTATTGCTTTTACTTTAAAAAAATACACTTTTGTGGTTCCATTTGTTACATTCCTTTTCCAGATTCACCAACCACCAAATCCCCATCTAGGATCTTACTGTCATTTTTACCTCCTCCCTCTCTTGGCCCTAAGTCCAGCCATATGCTGAGTCACACCTTTCTACCTCTGACCCATTTCTCAAATCCTCACCATGCCCTGCGCTCCGTCCAAGGTCAGTCTCACATGGCAGGTCTCCCTGACTCCACTTCCTCACTGCCCCAATGTATGCTCTGCACTGTCACAGGGAACTCTTTCTAACCTACCTAACCATACTCTTCATTCCTTTGCCCCAAACGTTTGGCTCTCCCAGACTAACAGAATAAGCCTCAAACTTTCACCATGGACTTCAATTCACTTTAGGTCCACTTTGCCATTTCAGGCTTAAGTCAAGCATCCAAGGCATCCATGCCAGTCCATCCCAGTCGCAGCAGCATTAATGGACCTCCTGAATTTGAACCTGCATATTCATACCTTAAAATCTCAACTCACATTGTTCTCTCCTTCCCCAGACCTCTTTAACTTGCATCTTAAATACAAGGGCCTTGACTTATATTTGATACTGTAAAAGTTTCTTTTTGCTTTTACTGAGAAATACCCTCGTATGTTTGAAAAATGCACAGATTTTTGAGCCAGAGCATCTGGGATGGAATTTTCACTGCCATTTACAAGCTATGCCATTTACTTCACTACACTGTACCATGGTTTCCTCATCTGTAAAATAGGGATGATAATAATAAAAGCAGCCTCATAAGCCAACATTGGCAAAGCAGAGAAGTACTAAACACAATAAACATTTGAAAATGTTCATTATTATGATTACTGGACTCTAAAATGGTATTATCTTCTGTTGCCATTGAGCACATTGGATTTTTGCTCCTAAATTAAATGCTCCCTTCCCAAAGCTACTGAGCCTTTCGAGTTCCTGTGGCTGCTTTTACAGCTTTTTGGCCTTAATGTCTGTGCATAATAATTAAGAGCCCAAGCTCTAAGGCCAAGCTTTCTGGATTCATGCCCTTGACACTTGTCTTGGGCAACTTAACTGAGTTAAGCCTCAGTTTCTCCATCTATAAAATGAGTTAATAATAATTCTGCCTCATAAGGTTGGTTGGGAAGATTGAATGTGTTAATGTCTAAAAGTGCTTAACATGAGACTAGCACATAGTAAGCACTCAATAAACATTAGCTGGTATTACTATCAGCAAGGCAGAAGTGGGGGAGGGAGAGAATATATTCAAGATAGTTTAAATAAGGTGGAATTTATTTAAGGACCCAGAGAGAAAAAATAATACTACCATGGACATTATTGACATTTGGAGCTAGATCATTCTTTGTTGTGGGGCTGTTCTGGGCATTACAGAATATTTAAGCAGCATCCCTCTGGCCTCTACCCACGAAATAAGGATAGCATTCCCCTGACCCAGTTGGGACTATCAAAAATGTCTCCAGACACTGCCCAATATCCCTTGCAGAGGGCGTGGGGGGAGCTGGATATAAAAATAACTTCCTATTGAGAACCACTGGCTATCCTCACACGACCCAGAAAGTTGCTGGCCCGTGGTACTCTCTCCTTTTGGCTTCTTTCTACTTCTTAAATTGCTCTGCAAATTAGCTTCCTCCGTAAGTTTCACCGCCCTCCTTCCCCATAACTTAAGTCTACCTTGGTGTTAGCTTGCCAGGACACCAGCCCCGGGTCTCATCCACGCCCACACCCTTTAAGAGCTCCAGCGCGCAACATGGCTGCTTTCTAGGTCTCTTTATGCAAATTATCAAGAAACAAACACTCCGATTGGCTGAACTACAGTCAAGTGACCACCTCCAGTCCAATCAGCGGTGACCAGGAGAGAAGAGGCACCTGGGAGAATGAACACGGGGGCCACAAGTTCCTCACCTTTGGAGGCGCTCCGGGATGTCTCCAAAGAAGTAGGTGTGGTCGGGTCAGGTGTGGCCTGTCCCGGTAACATCTATCTTCTCCCTTTTCCTCAGACGGTCCTCAAACTTGTCTCCCATTGCCAGAGAGCCTGCCAGCACTCATTTCCATCAGGTTTTTGCCTCTGGTCAGTCAGAGGCGTTTTAGCACTGCTTTCAAAGGATGCACAGGCTTCAGTTGGGGTCCCAGGCAATGTCCAGACATGTATTTTGCATCTTAAGAGGCTTTTCTTAACTCCCTTTGGATTCCCAGGATTGATTCAGATCATTAAGATTGCAAGATTAGTGAGCTATCTCTATGTGTACCGTAGGGGATCGGAATATGCCACTCCACAATATGCCACTTTCGCATGAGGCTCGTTTGGAGGCAAAGGTAATTAAGAAGGAGCAAACACAAAGAGCTCTTTGTTCTCCCCCCTCTACCTAAGAGTAGCACATAAATTTCCCTTTGTGAAGGTCATCCCCACCCTTCTGTACCAGGAGAGAAAACAACATTGGAGATAGAGCCTGAGCACTGAAATGGGCCTTCAGTACAAACTTTACTAAAATAACTCCTATCCTACCTTAGTTTCTCCCATATATTTACCTTTCCAGAATTTACTACACCTAAAAGCCCAAACCCCTTCTCCTTTGCCTTGTCACTTCTCCACAAATGTACTTTCTTTTGATAAGATGGTATATAAGCCCCCCAGGTCCAATCACCTCTTTGGGTCTTCATTTCTTTTCTAAGAAGGCCTCAGGCCTCTGTACATGTAAAAAATAAATAAATAAATATTAATACCAAATAAAATGTGTATACCTCTTCTCCTGTTAATTTGGGTGGGGTTTTTTTTGTTTTTTTTTTTTTTTTTTTTTTTTTTTTTTTTTTTGTCTAATTTGCAGGGCCCAGCTGCAGAACCTAGAAGGTAGAGGAAAGTCTACCTCAGGTTATTATAAGCACACTAGATACAATGTGCTTTCTTAGCTTTTGTTGGAACAAAGATCCTTTGCAAGACAAGACAACATCTTTAAGTTGCATATAATTTCAGGGTGGTTCATGGCCCTCATCCCCACTTGGATCCTATAAGACTTCACGCCTATAGGAGAGTAAGATACATGTAAATCAATTGAACATCTATTGTATCCAGGGTGTTGGCAATACACACATTTACCTTATCTGAATTCAATCATGAGAAAGAGACAAAAATTTATCCTGCGGCTCTTAAAACCAATCGCACTAGAATTTGGATCCAGTGCCCCAGAGAAAGGAAGGTTCACAATCAAAATGCACAGAGAAACAAGATAAGTTAATTCTTGCCTTTTGCCCTTGTAAAGACTCAGGGCAATTTAAGGTAATTTGGGCCACACAAGATTTTTTGCCTGAAGCACTAACACCAGTTAACCTCCCATTCAAGATGTAACCCCACATGCTTTCCATATCAGTGGTTTTCAAACTACAGACCTCCACCCACAGGTGGTCATAAAATCGATTTAGTGGGTCATGACCAGCATTTTTTTAAAAAATTGAATAGAACGGAATAGAAAATAGCACAGTGCAAGTTTCATAGTGTGAGTATTATTTCATAAAAGTTTTGCTTCGTGTTGTGTGTGTGTGTGTGTGTGTGTGTGTGTGTTTCTTACTCTGGTCAAAAACATTTGAAAGTCATTGTTCTGTATTCTGTGCTGCCCGATACCTGTAGCCATTAGCACATGGTTGGTCAAAACAGATGTGTGCTATTAAGTATAAAATGCACACTGAATTTCAAAGACTAAAGATGAAAAAAGAATGCAGAATATCTAGTAAATAATTGCTATATTGATTACATGTTGAAATATAACATTTGCCTCTGGATATGTTAAATAAAATACTAAAATTAATTTTGCATGTTTCTTTTTACTGTTACAATGTGGCTACTAGAAAAATGTTAATTATATATTTGGTTGTTATTCTATGCCTGTTGGACAGTGCTGTTTTTTGTTTTAGGAAAATATACATGTACATACACATGACATACTTATAATCTGGCTTATAATATAGCACCTTTAAAATTTTAAGATGTATTTTTTTTTTTAGAAAGAGAGAGAGCAAGGGGTGGGGAAACAGTGAGGGGGGGGCAGGAGGAAAGGGAAAAAAAAATCTCTAGCAGACTTCACGCTGAGTGTGGATCCCAATGCAGAGCTCTATCTCACAATCCTGAGATCATCACCTGAGCCAAAATCAAGAGTCAGAGGCTTAACTCACTGAGCAACACAGGCGCCCCAAAATAGCATCTTTATACAGCATCTATCACCATATTATTACCAAGCACTTAGAAAGATTCATTCAATGTCAAAATGGCTGCCCCATTACCTAACACCCCTACTTCCAATGCAGAGAGCGCCTTTTGACTCAGCCTTAGTGCACCCATCTGCCTGATTTAGTTGAATGTTGCAGGCCCTTAGCAGAGGTGACAGATGTCTTGGAAATGTTTTATTTATTCTCTTAATTTATTCAGAAAGGCTTATGGTCATCTTGCCAATGGTTATGCACTCCAAAAGACCCCCACATCCTGAATCAGGCAGGAAATGACTACTACATATTTACTTCCTGTGTACTCTATAAATCTCTCTGTGTATCAGCTTTAGCTTTCAGCCTCATTCCCCATACTCTCCTTCCCTCTCCTAGCTCAGGGAAGGTCATATTACCTGTCAATCATAATCTTAATATTCTACTTGTCAAAGGCATGCTACAATGACCCTCCAACATGCACGCACAGGCAGGCGTGTGCATGTGCACAGACACACACACACACACACACACACACACACACACACACAACACACTTGCCAGTCCTAATTAGTTCTAGTCTCTCTGGAGCCATTCATTTTTCTCTGGCTGACCCTTTCTATATCCAATACCTCTAATCATATTGGTCTTGGGAATTCTTCCCTTCCATGAGGTAAATAATAGTAATAATAGTAATAATAATAATAATAACAACAACAGTAAGTAGCTGTCTCTTATAGACCACTTATCTTCCAGATAATATGCTAAGCACTGTCTCTCATGTAAACATCATAACAGTTTTGTTGTGATACAAATACTTTCCCATTTTAGAAATAAAGAAACTTTGCCATATGAGGTGACTTAAATTGTAAGATCCATAATGTCTTGCTCACGATAAACCCAATGTGTACAAAAAGTGGCTGGCACATATGTTTAAGTGCTCAAAAAATGTCTGTTGTGAATAAATAAGTAAATGAATGGATGATGACATACCACTGTCTACTTTTACTTATAGTCGTGTCTATGTGGCGTCAATCTTATTAAGCTAAGCTATGAGTTCCTTGAGGACAGAATTTATTTTTGCATTTCCTGGGCTTAGCACAAATGCCTGCCACAGTGGACACTAGAAGAAATGTCAAATAAACAAAAAAAAATAAATGATTAAATGTCATGACTTCAGAATATGACCATCCTCTGCTAAGAATCATTCAGTGGCTCGGGCTAAAGCCCAAATTATTCCTTATGGCCTACAAAGATTCCCTCGCCACTTGAGCCTCGTCTCTTGCTACTTGGAGCTCTAGCTATATTGAAATTCTTTCAGCTCCTCAACTTCTGAGTTAGGGTTAGAGTCCCTACTTCCCCACTCAGGACCTTTCATCTGGCCATTCTCACCTGTTCCCAGTCCCAGTGCTATGCCCTTGACCTAGCTAAGTCCTTCTCACCTCCTAATGAAGCCTTTCCTGACCCTCATCTAGATTAATCCCCCTCAGATAGCTCTCATGTCACCCTGCACTTCTCTTTTAGTGCTTATCACAAGGACAACTCAATAATCATTTTTACTAAAGGAAAAAATTATTTTTACTTTTTTTTTTTATCCAGTATTTATTTCTTATAAGCCCTATAAGCTAAGGAGCATGTGTGTTTTGTATACCACGATATACCTTGTATCTAGCCTAGAGGTGGGAAACCAATGGTCCACACATGTTTTTTGGCCTACCTTCTGAATATTTTGTGTGTGTGTGTGTGTGTGTGTGTGTATGTTACATATATATATAATTTGTTATGTTATATATATAATTGCTATATATAATTGGTTCATTATAAAATTTAAAATATACATATTTCACAAAAAACCTGGATTTATGGCTTCTCTAAGAAAAAAAAAAACAAAACATCCAAAGATCTGGAATGCTACATATATAGTAGGATAGGTGAGCAATGCTACAATAATAAGGCCAAAATCTCGAACTGTTTTCTCACTCATACTCCATTTCCATCATGAGGAGGCTGTGACTCTGCACCCGTCTTCCCTGAGCTCCATCTGGAACACTGACAGTCACTGAGGCCAAAGGAAAAGGAGACACAACAAACCAAGCTTATGGCTTTCACCCAGAAGTGACACATGCCTCTTCCACTCACGTTTCATTGGCCAAAGCCAGTCAAAGGGAGGGGATATATCAACCCCTTGCAGGAAGATCCACTGCAGGAGGGAAAATGGAATGCCTGGGAAGCAGTATTACAAATCTATCCCAGAGGGTCGCCTGGGTGACTCCATCAGTTAAGCATCTGCCTTTGGCTCAGGTCATGATCCCAGGGGTCGTGGGATCGAGCAAGGGCTCCTTGCTCAGCAGGGAGGCTGCTTCTCCCTCTGTCTGCCACTCCCTCTGCTTGTGTACTCTCTCTCTCTGACAAATAAGTAAAATCTTAAAAAAACAAAAACAAAAAACAAATCTATCCCAGAGAAACAACTGGCCGGAACTGAAAAGCACCTGCCTCCTTGAGTTGGGACACTGACTCCAGTCTGACATTCATCTCTCTTCATTCATAACTCATCACACACCATGCTCGTTCCTTGTTGGAATTTAGGCTTGCTATCACAACAGCAGGGGGTAAAAGAGCAAACAAGTGAATAAATGAACAAGCCTCTCTATATATTAAGGCATAAATGAAAACTAGCTCCTTGAGAAGCAAACTTTTATCCCAAGCCCTGGCGATTCAGTCACTGCCTTTCTTGGGATACCTTGCCTGCACTAGTTCCACCTCCGGTGACTACTTCGTTGGCTGGCCGGAGATGGATAACCCCTCCGTGCAAACTCCCTATGACTGCAGCATGAATGGAACATTTGTCCCCAAGTGACTGAACAGCCATTACTCATTACTGGCCAACGTTTATGAAACAGATGGGACTTGGCAGAGTGAGGAGCTAGTGTCTATGGTAGGCAGGAAGCACTGACAGGTGGAAAAACGTTTTGGGGTGCATCCTCATTATTATGTTTCTAATGGCCATAGGATCAAACATTAATCTTGAATGCCTTGCTTCCCAATAGTGATAAGAAAGGATTCTCTTCGCTCTGTTAATGGGCTCATGAGCATGGTGGGCAGATTTCCCACATTTAATTTCTTGCTTCCTTCACACTGTAAAGGTATAGGCAACCCAAGCTTTCTTTAGATTTTTATTTCTTTTTTTTAATGTATTTTTAAAAATTTTATTTATTTGAGAGAGAGAGCATGAGCAGGGGGAGGGGCAGAGAGAGAGGGAGAAGCAGACTCCTGGCTGAACAGGGAGCCCGACACAGGGCTGAGTCCCAGGACCCCAGGATCACTACCCCAGCCAGATGCTCAACCGACTGAGCCACCCAGGTGCCCTTATTTTTTTTTTTTTTTTTAAAGATTGATCAATTGATTTTCAGAGAGAGAGGGCAAGCATGTAAGCAGGGGGAGGTGCAGAGGGAGAAAGAGAAAGAGAGAATCTTAAGCAGACTCCCTGCTGAGCACGGGGCCTGAGGGACTCAATCTTACAACCCTGAGGATCATGACCTGAACCGAAACCAAGCGTTGGATGCTGAACCAACTGAGCCACCCGGGCACCCCACTAGACTTTTATTTCTAAGAGGCCTTAAGATGCCATGATGATGCACCTACAATATGAATTATTGGTAAAACAATCTCCTGCCCCAGTCCGTATCAGCTCTGCTAACTTCCTTTCACCAGGCTACTAGATTTTGAGTTATCTACACACAAACACCAAGTGTTCCCATTTGCACCCTTGCAGTGACATCATTACATTTTTAGCCATATACCAAATCATCCCCTTTCTGATTCTCATCTGCTCACTCTCTCTCATACTTGCATGTGAGTAAATATTTACACACACACGTTTATGAATGCATGTGCAAACTTTATTTTTTCTTCCAATGTATATTTAGTACAAGGCTAGGCAGTTGGGGTAAAATGGAGAGCAATATGAGCAATGGGTGCTAACCTTCTGGAACTCAGAGTCCTAGTGGAATGATGATAGCAGAAATAATGAGAAATTGTTATAAGTTCTATAATAAAAGAGTTCAAAGAGTTGCAGGAAGCCAGAGCCTGGACCAGGAAGTTTCATGGACCACTTCCCAGAAGAAAGGACATTTTAACCTAAGACCTAAAGGTTGGCAGTCATTAGTGAGGCATCTCCAGGCAGAGGAACTGTGAGAAGACCCAGAATCCAAAAAGGGCATGGGATCTTTAAGGAACAAGTGGGTTCAGTTCGGCCAGGACGTGAGCAGCAGGAGGCAGGATAGGAAGCAGGTGGGGAAACTCTAAGAGCAGAAGCTAATGAAGAAAGCAAGAGCCAAATCTTATAATGCCTGTGTGCCCTGTGAAGCAGCTGGAACTTAATTCCAAGTGAAATGGGGAGCCCATGAAGGGTTTTAAGTAGGAAGGTGATATGATCCAATTTATATTTTCTCCACGGGAATATTCAAAACAGGCTGGAAGTTTCAGTACTGACCCATCAGAATGGATTTAAATAGGGTCCTGAAGGTGCCCTGCTTTTCTGGGTATTCACCCACTGACTGCCGAAGGTCTGAAGAGTCCCAGGAGAGGGGCTGAACTGCCTGGGGGTGGGAGGGAGGGGAGTTGCTCAGGACAACGGCGGTTTATCACTGCATGGTATTAGTTTATCACCACATTAATTATATTCATAAAAATCTAAAAATATACATAGGAGAAACATGAAGAAAATACACACCAGCAAAACTTGTCTTGTAGGATGATGGGATTAGTGGTCCAGGTCTGAAGTATCTTAATGTTTTAACAACCAGTATGGACGTCCTGGGGCATAACAGCTAAATACATGTGCTAATGTCTGCACAGAACAATAAGCCAGGATAATATTTTGAAAGATTAAGTGATGTTCTTTTCTCCTTTCGCCAGCATGTCCTGTTAGCCCATGACCATTCTCTATTCAAGGGGTCAGACCCTGGTCAGACCATGAAAATAGGGGAAAAAAAAAAAAAAAAAGGCTTTTAAATTTCAAAAGCTCGAACCTTGAAGGGAGTTGGGTCAAAGGAAAAATAAACACAAAGAGGCAGACCAGGGCTTCCTGCCTTCAAGACAAGACGAAAAAAGAAAGCAGAGAAGAAAGTTTGGGTATTGGGGAGCACCTGCCCCCCAGCCTCACTAGGGGACACTATAAGAGAGACCCTAGTAGGAAATCAGGGTACTGGGGATCTGTGCTCTGAGTGGTTCACCCAAGAAACCAGCAAGAACCCAAAAGGGGACATGGCAAGTATCCAGGCACATGAAATAGTCTTACAGATCTCCTCCCATAGGACTGCATGCCTCAGCCCCTGATAACCTCCAATACTCAAATATTATTTAAGTCTCTGGAAACTTAAAAAAGAAAGATGCTCTCAGAACCCACCTCTAAGAGGCAGTGTTGGGACAAATGGGGAATTTTGAATATGGACTAGAATTTAGATGATGTTATGAAGTTATTGTTAATTTTCTTAACTGTGATAGTGGTATTGCAATTATGTCGGAGATAGTCCTTTTACTTAGGAAAATGCATACTGAACTACTAAGAGATGAAATACCCTAATTTCTGCAAATTATTTTCAAACAATTCAGCAGGCAAAACATACAGGTACACAAGAGATAGAAAACAATCCAGCAAAATGTTAGCAATCGACCCAGAAGGGGGCAGGTATACAGGTGTTCATGGTACTATTGTTTCAGCTCTTCCATGGCTTTAATTTTTTAATAACATACAAATTTTTGTAATAGAATTCATAATAATAATCATAAATGCTAGAAATCGCAAGGAAAATGTTGATCCGATAATACTAATTTAAAATGTTTTAAGCAGCACAGAGAATGGTTTGCATTATCACACATAAAGAAGATGAAGGTGCAAGTACCAGTTGTTGAATAGAATAGCTGGGATTATCTGTGGCATTTTTCTCTATTTTTCACCTTTCTGTGCTTTTATAATATTAAAAATTACGTTTAGATGGTATCTTAAAGAAAGATGGGCGGAGAAGAAATCCTGAATTGACTAAGATTAAGTATCTGCCATCCAATATCATGGGGAGTTCAGAATAAAAATTCAAGTGAAAAGTGAGGAAGTTACTGCTGTTTCTGGGTTAGTGGAGCAAGAGTTACCCAAGTCAGGTTTCCTAGTTGTAATCAACAGAAACTAACTCTGGCTCCTTTAAGCATTCTGGGGATGGTGGGGAGCACACAGAACCATCAGGAAGGCTGGAGAGCCAGGCCTGGCGTGTGGACAGGAAAGGTAGGGTGGCCAACAGTCATGACCATGCCAAACCCGGGTGACAAGAGCCAATCAGAGTGGAAAGGACTGCAGCAGCCACTGAACCAGGGCCAGGCCACAGCTCAGACCTCCGCCCCTCCTGTCCTGGGCACTGAATGCTGACATTGGCACCATCACTGGCCTCCAGAAGCTCACTGCTACTCCTGCCATCTCCAAAATCCTCCACTGGCCCTACTTCTGCATAAAACTGCTCCCATTTCTAAGTCTTACACGTGTGCATCTGATTGGCCAAGTCTGGATCACATCTCACATGTGAGCTGCAAAGGACACTGGGACAGCAATGACCTCATCTTTGGAGCTCCTCTAGTGGGAAAAGGGCCCTGCCCCCACTAAGACTCATATAACGGGAAATTTTCCAAAGATAAGATGGAGAGTCTGACACCGGGCACCAAAAAATGACAAATGCCACCGTGCAGTGAACCAGACACCACATAAGAGAAAAGACCAAGATTTGGCCCGTGCCCTCGAGGAGCAACATTGAGAGTGGATATTAAATCTTATTATTCTTTGTTAACCCATGGTGCTTAACACAGAGTAAACACTCAATACATGTTTACTAAATAAAAATAAATAACCAGTCTGCCTGGACAAATCAAACAACCTTTTGCCAGCAGAGGACTGAATAAAAGAATTCTCCAGAATCTTCTAGTAAGACGATTCATGGAATTTATGATCTTGCTGAGAATGCCTGAGAATCAGTGATCTTCCAGAGACTGTGAACCAGAAGCTAGAGGAAAACTGCACTGATGCACTAAACCTCACCAAATATTAAATGTTTTAAATGGATCCACCTAGAAAACTAATTCAAATCAAGTTTAAATCCAAACAGCTAAAACAATTGAACAAGAATGAAATTTGTTCTGAGTCCCTACTTAAGGCTGAATTTTCTTATCTTTTAAGCAAAAAGCCCAATATCATTAGTTTTGGTCATACACTGGCCTGTGGTGTCATGCTGGGCTATGTCACAGCACACATCAGCAATAATTTTATAAATGTGTTCTCCTCAGCTGCCTCTCTCTGAGCTTGAATCGATTTCCAGCCACCGTTTGCACATTTCATGCCAAAAGGCTGCAGTGGGGGGTGCCAAGGGCTGGTGTGAAATCACTTGTTCTGCACATCTGTAAACATGGATAAGAATCACCTCTCTTCTCAATGGTTTTGGTCTCAGTTTAACTAAACACAAACTTGCTAGATCCTGCGCAGTCTCTGGAGTTTTCATTCATTCATTCATTCAACAAATTTGCACTGACTGCTTATTATGGGCCAGGAACTGTGCTAAACACTGGGGATATAGCAGTGACCAAAAAAGGTATGGACCATGAACTCATGGCACTTAAATTCTAAGTGGAGACCCATAAATGAATATGCAACTACCAAATGGAATGGTTATTAGAGGGGAAAAACAAACTGGGTGCTATATACAAGAAAAACAGGAAATCTAATTTGGAATGGAGCACCTAAGGAAGTGACATTTAGCCTCCAACCTAAACATTGAGAAGAGTAGTATGGGCTCAATTGTGTCTCCCCAAAGCTCATGTTTTGAAGCCCTAATCCCCAGGACCTCAGAATGTAACTGTATGGAGACAAAGTCTTGAAAGAGGTAGTTAAGTTAAAATGAAGTCATTAGGATGTGCCCTCATCCAATAGGGCTGGTGTCCTTATAAAAGAAAATTTCAATAGACGTACCCAGAGGGAAGACCACATGATGTCACACGGAGAAAGCCATCTACAAGCCAAGGCCTTGGAAGAAACCAACCCTGCTGACCCCTTGATCTCACACTTCTAGAACTGTAAGAAAAGTAATTTGTTTTTTAAGTCACCCAAGCTGTAGTACTTTGTCATGGCAGCCCTAACAAACTAACACAAAGGTAAACCAGGTAAAGGATCAGGGTGAAGAAGAGAGAGATCCAAGGCCGAGGGAAAAGAAAGAAAGGGCAAAGACCAGAACCAGAATAGAGCCTTGCTCCATCAAAGAATTGAAAACTCAATAAACTTAAGTGCTTGGAGCTGAGTCAAGACAAGGAAGGATGGTTCAAAGTAGAACTGGAGAGAGGAGCAGAAGCCAGAACATATAGGTCCCAACAGGCCATGTTAAGGATCTCGACATTTAATAATTTTAGAGAAGGGGGAGGAAGTAGTGACGGGCTTGACACACGGTTAAATATTGTGTTGTCTGATGAATGGAGGGGCACTGCAGCAGGGGGTTCAGCTAGGAGAGCGATGATGGTCTTTGGACAAGGAGGTAGCAGCAGAGGTGAAGAGCCATAAACATACACGTATGTAGAAGGTAGAACTGGCAGGCTTTGCTGACGTTTGGTTATGGGGACTGAAGGAGGGGGGTGGCAAGAAGGATACACTGGCGTCTGGCTTGTGTACCTGGGAGCGTTTAGTAGAACATTTTCCTACATGGAGAGGTTTGGAAGCCATCTTTTGGCTGAGACACCAGATGAGAGGTACAATCTCTTCAGGCAAAGGTCAAGGTGCTCAGCCCGGAAAACAAGGTTCTTCTAAATCTACCCCCTACCTGCCTTCTCAAGCTGCCTCTCCCATTACCTATCCTCCTCCCCCACATTCCATGCCCTAGACACACCAGATTTCTCAGTGCCCATCCTTGTTCCCCCTATATAGAACATGCATACTCCACCTCTCCGGGAAGCTCTGCCCATCATTCCATATCCTGTGCAAATGTAACCTCTCCCAAACCCTCCTTGATTCCTGTGTCCACCTGGACCTCACCTCTCCCTCTAGTGACTCTTATTTATATCTTGGTTTGACCAAAGCACTAATTACATGCATGCCATGCCCTTACATCACACCCTGTTCTTTTTTTTCCAATCCCTATTCCAATTTGTAATTATATATTCATTTATGAGTTTCCTTCTAGAATTTAAGTGCCATGAATTCGAGATTAAGTCCATGTGGCTAAATCCAAGGGACACTTCTGACCTTTATATTTCCTGACCTCTCCATAGAACTCAGTATGTATTCTACTGCTTTCTTTTCTTACATTTTAATTTAAAATGTTTCTATAGAAAAGTTGTAAGAATAATATAGTGAATACCCATGTCTTGTTCACCCAGATTCTCTGATTAATCTTTTCCTGCCTTATGTGTTTATCCTTTTTTTTTTTCTGGGCCATTAAGTTGCAAATGTCATAATACTTTAATCCTAAATATTTCATGTTTCCTAAGAACAAAGATCTTTCTGTTACATCATCATAGCACAACTATCAGATTCTGGAAAAATAATATGGATGCAACACTACTGTCTTAGCCTGATCAGGCTGCTCTAAGAGAACACCATAGGCCAGGCCAGGTCGCTTATAAACAATAGAAATTTATTCCTCATTGTTTCGGATGCTGGGAAGTCCAAGATCAAGGTGCCTACAAATCCAGTGTCTGAAAAGACCGACTTCCTGGTTCTTAGATCGCTTCTTACCATGTCCTCATATGAGGGATGGGAGCATCCCGGAGGGACGTCCCTGGAGTCTCCTTTATAAGGGCACCAATCCCATTCATAAGGGTTCCACCTTCATGACCTAATCACCTCCCAAAAGCCTTGCTTCCAAATACCATGACCCTGGGTATCAGAACTTAACATGTGAATTTAGAGGGGGGCTCAAACATTCAGTCTATAGCAACTCTTTATCTAAGAGAACATTTTAAATTTTGTAAATTGGGGCACTGGGGTGGCTGTTGGTTAAGCATCTCTTGGTTTCAGCCCAGGTCATGATCTCGTGGGTCGTGAGATTGAGCCCCCCATCTGGTTCTGTCCTCAGTGCGAAGTCTGCTTGAAGATTCTCTCCCTCTGCCCCTCCCCCTACTTGTGCCCTCACGTATGCTCTCACTCTAAAATAAATAAATAAATATTTTTAAAAATGCAATAGAATTTTGTAAGTTGTCTTTTAGAGAGACTTTTTTCTGATCTAAGATAAAATCTAAAACCACATATTGCATTTAGTTGTCATGTCTTTTTAGTCTCCTTTTATCTGGAACAGTTCCTTAGTCTGCCTTAGTCTTTCAAGATGCAAGTATTTGGGTAAAGCACAGCCCAGTTCTATAGAACGTCCCTCAATCTGGGTATGTCTGGTGTCTCCTCATGGCTGGATTCTGGATATGCATTTTGGGGCAGGAATATCACAGAAGAGATGTTGTGTCCTCCTTGGTACATGACATCAGGACACACATGATTCTGGCTCATCCCATCATCCATGATGAACCACTTCCTTGACGGTCTCTCTTCTCTTGGTTTCTGTGCCTATCCTCCTACCTCCTTGGCAGATGCTTCTTTGTCTTTTGTATGGGCTCCTCTTCCTCTGCCAACCCATAACTGCTGGCCAGACATATAAGCGAGGAGCCTGTTCTAGACTCTTCACTCTTTAAATTCTTCTCTATCATGTTCTTCTGTATCCTGAATCTAATCTTCTGTAACTTCAGTTACCACCTTTGCACTGATGGTTCTCCGCCTTTCTACTCTCCTCACCCTGGATATCTCTCCTCAACGCCAGACCCAGAACTGCCTACCAGGCAGCTACACCAGGATCACAATGTCCAAGAAAGAATACATCTTCTTCCCCTGCTCCAAGCCTGTCTCTCTTCATCCTGTGATAAATGACAACACCCAGGGCTCAAGCCATTCATCCATCTTCCAAACATTCACTGAGGCACTCAGAACTTTTCAAATTTAATTATGCACAGTCTTCCTTCATGGATTTTCAATTTCTTTAAATAAGAGCTGTATCTGTCTTCTTTTCTATTGTGTCCCTAGAAATGCCTCACCCTTGAAAATGGTAGCTATTTCAAATCAGACTCTGTTTCCTCATCTCAAAGGTAGAAATAATAATGGCTACTTCACAGGGCTTGGGTGAAGAGCAGATTAGATCACATATGAGCAAGTCCTTTATAAACCTAACACTGTATTCCCTGGCTACTCAAAATATCCGAGATCCGCAGCAGCGAGCAACGCCTGGGAACTGGTTAGAAATGTGAGCTTGGGCTCCACTGTGGCTTCTCCCAACTGCTGAATCAGAATCTCTATTTTAACAAGACTCCTACATGATTTGTATAGGCAGTGACATTTGAGAAAGATTGCTCAATACGAAGTGAATTACAGACAGGCATATCCACTGGATATACCACCCCATTTGTTAACCTTCAGTTCACGGTCTTCCTCACACAGTAAGTCTTTCCTGGTCAAATGAGGAAATGCTAGCTCACATGAAGGGCACGGCATCAGGGAAACAGCAGGTCTCGAAAACCTAACTTCTCAGTTCTCTCAAAGAACTATGTTCTCTAACATAGTTTTGAGAGTACCAAGGTCTAGGATTTCTGTGATGCTTAGTGGAGATAACGTACATGAAGGATCACATAAGGAACACAGCATGTGATCAATACTCAGCAAATTATATTTGGTTTCGTTTTTAAGTACAGAAACTCACATTCAGATGGCTTCCCATTTGCCATGAATGTGTAATCTCTGAGCTTATCTACGGGCTACTCCTAGGTTCTAAGAGAACAGGAATCTCTCCTTATTCTATGTCTCAAACAAATTACCGTTTCACAGAGATCTGGATGGGTGTGCTTTTTTAAGCTACCATTTGTTGAATTCCTACTATGTGCCAGACGCAGGCTGAATAAAGTGGAAATGTCTGGTCTTTCCATTCCCCATGCTGGTTCCAGGCCTGCAGCACAGAAGGTGGGCAGGGGCTAGAGCAGCACAACAGAAGGTGGGGAACGAACAGGAAGGAGGAGTTGATGGTTAAAGGAGCAGATTGGTGTCCTCGGGCTCCTTTTGCCAAAGTTTAATTCAATCTGGCTCTTTTTTTTTTTTTTTCAAGCTTCAAATTTAACAAGCTTGAAATAATAATTCCCACTGCTGCTTTCTGCATCCAGCCCCTTACCTAATAAAGGTGCTTCTTAAATATCAAGTACCGCTCATACTTAAGATGATTGTGGCTCTTCAAAAAGAAAGACGTGCCAGGTAACAGGCATCACAAAATTACAGACTGACATTCTCCAAAACCCCGATGAGATTCTGATGAACAGTATATTGTGCACCCTCCAAAAACAAAATCATACCACAGACAAAAGTTCTACAATGTCGGGGAAAGGAGGGTTGCAAGCCTTAAAGAAGACTCAAGAATCTTCCACTTAAAATGTCTAGATTTAAGGCTCATTTGCTTCTCTTCACGCAGATCCTTATGTACCAACACACATGTTTTCATGCATACACACACACACAGAGTGCATTTTCACTTACTTCATTTACCTCTCTAGATCCAGAAGCAGAATAAATTAACATTTTCCTGGCAGGCAAGTGGAGACATGTTTTGTCTAGAGATTACACAGATTAAACCATCAAGTGCCATAATCTACCCTCAATAAGGCTGAAAGATAGACAGGAAAATTTAGACACTGCCATCTAAAGCCCAGCAGGAAACAGTAACCTCATATCTCAGGAGCACCCTAGCCCACTCGCTAGAAAGCCCATGGGCTGTGGCCTTCTTCCTGATCTAATGGACGTTGTTCGGAGGAAAACACATTCTTCTGTGGAATGTGATTAAAAAAAAAAAAAAAAAAAAAAAACCCGTGAAGTCAGAAAGACCACAGTTGCTTTGAAGCCACTAACAGCTTCATTTTATTCAAAATGGGCTTTTTAATCCAAAGGAGGCATTTGGGCAGCAGAAAACAGAGTCCTGTGGCTAAATGCATGGGACTCATATGGTCCCGACTCTCTGGGGTTTTATGAATACTGGCCCTACCCCTTTTTCTGAGCCTCAGTTTATTAACACACAGAATGGGGCAACATGAGCACCTACTTTACGGAGCCATCCTAAGAGTTCAATGAAGTGATCTGTATAAAGACCTTCACAAGGCGCCTGATACACGGCAAATAGTGGACAGAACCTCTAACTATGGCATGGATGTCTAGGAAGTCCACAGACTCTAATCTTGATGGCCAGAACACAGCAGGCCACTGAGTCCCACCTACTCCTTCCCCCCAAGGGTTCTATCATGTACCAGAGCATCCTGGCGATGCACTGTATCAAACACTACAGAACTTGGCAAAAGTTGATGACTTTAACTCATTTGGGTTTTAAAAAATTTTTCTTATTGTAGGAATGTATTATAATTGTATTTATAAAATAAAAACAAATTTTAATAGATATTTATATTTTTATATATATGTGTTTTGTAAAACACATAGAGGAAACATAAAATGCGTTATTTTAACCAGATTTAAGCATGCAATCTGATGGCATTAATTACATTTGCAATGTTGTGCAACCAACACTACTACCTATTTTCAAAATTTTTCATCACCCCAAATAGAATCTCTGTACCCATTAAGCAGTAACTCCCCACTCTCCTCTCTCCCAGCCCCTGGTAACCTTTACTTTACTTTCTGTCTCTATGAATTTGCCTGTTCTAGAGATATCATATATAGTAGTTCCTCCTTATCCGTGGGGGATATGTTCCAAGACCCCCAGGGGATGCCTGAAACCACAGATATTACCAGACCCTATATATGTTTTTTCCTGTACATACATACCTGTGATAAAGTTTAATTTATAAATTAGGCATAGTAAGAAATTAGCCACAATAACCGATAGTAAAATAGAACAAGTATAATAACATGCTGAAATAAAGAGTCCTCTGAATGTGGTCTCGCTCTCTCTCGAACTATGTGACTGGACTGAACTCACCCTTCTTCCTGGGATGGTGTGAGAGGGTAGCATGCCTGCGTGACGAGATGGAGTGAGGTGCATGACCCAGGCATGGTGACTCAGCGTCAGGGTACCCTGACCTTCTGACGATATGGGAGGAGGAGGATCTCCTGCTTCCAGGCCATAGGTGGCCACGGGTAACTGAAACCACAGAAAGCAAAACTGTGACTGAGGGGAGGCTGCTGTAAATGGAATCATGTAATATTCGTCCTTTTGTGTCTGGCTTCTTTCACGTAGCATAAGGTTTTCAAGGTTCACATTGAAATTCACTTATTGTGGCCTGTGTCCAAAATTCACCCTTTATAGCTGAGTAATACTCTATTGTAGGGATATGCCACATTTTGCTTATCCATTTATCTGTCAGTGGACGCTTGGATAGCTTCTACCTTTTACTTAGGGCAAATAATGTTATGAATATCAGAACAGAAAGATCTGTTTGAGCCCCTGCTTTCAACTCTGTGGCAGTCATACCTAGGAATGAAACTGCTGAATCACAGGGTAATTCTAGGTTTAACTTTTTAAATTAATTTTTTATTTTTTTAAAGATTTTTTAAAAAATTTATTAGAGAGCGAGAGTATGCACAGAGGGAAGGGGAGAAGCAGGCTCCCTGCTGAGTAGGGCGTCCGATGTGGGGCTCGATCCCTGGACCCCGGGATCATGACCTGAGCCAAGCACAGATGCTTAAACTGACTGAGCCACCCAGGTTAAACACTCTCTGTGTTTAACTTTGTAAAGAAACATCAAACTGTCTTCCACAGTGGCTGTACCATGTTTCATTCCCCACGGCCACATGCAAGAGCTCCAATTTCTCCACATCCTCCCCATGTCCTGTTATTTTCTATAACTCTTTATTTTTAAGAACATCTTAAGACCATCCCAACAATATAGCAAACTTACTGTTATAAAATAACTTGCTGAGAAGCAAGTAATGCTAGTTTAGCATTTCTCACTCCACTAGGGACAACTCTGCCAGCCTAAAGAACATTTGACAATGTCTGGAAACATTTTTAGTTGTCATAACTCCCCATAGAATTATTTTACATATTGGTCTTCCCTGTAAGATTTCATTCAAAGTTTTCACTTCTCTTTTCTACTTAAAAATACATTTTAAAAACATACTTCAATCAAGTTCGTTTTGGCTACAAGTAACAATAGCAAACAAAAACTGGTTAAAAAAATAATACATCTCACATTTTTAAAAGTCTGGAAATAATGAAGTTTAGTAGTTCAATAATACCACCAAGGATACAGGCTTTTTTCCATCTCTCTGCTTTACCACCCTTGGCATGCCAGCTTCTATCCTCAGGTTTTTCTCCTCATGGCCTCAAGCTGATTGCTGCAGATCCAGTCATCACATCCCCACACAGCCATGTACAAAAGCAGGAAGCAGAAGTTTATTTACCTCTTTGCACCCAAGAGGAAAACCTATCCTAGCATCCAGACAACAAATTTCCCCCTGGGTCTCATTCACCAGAGTTGTATCACCTATTCATGCCTGAAGTACTCATTGGCCAAAAAATAAAATCACTACATTAATTTTAGGCTAATCAAAGTTTATCCCGTAAAACTGGGGAGAGATCACCCTCCCTGAGCTTACAGGAGGGTGAACATCTGACCACTAGAGATAATGAAGGGATTAAGTAATCTGTAGATTGTTTCATTGGTGCTTCAAAGCTAGTTTACTTGTCATTTGGTTTCAGACGCAAATGATAAAAACCTAACTGGTTTTTTAAATGTGGAAAGAGTCAAGATACCCTTCGACAGACAAATGGATAAAAAAGATGTGGTCCATATACACATATACACATACACACACACACATTACTCAGCCATCAGAAAGGATGAATACCCAACTTTTGCATCAACCTGGATGGGACTGGAGATTATGCTAAGTGAAATAAGTCAAACAAAGAAAGTCAATTATCATATGGTTTCACTTATCTGTGGAACATAAGTAATAGCATGGAGGACATTAGGAGAAGGGAAAAATGAAAGGGAAGAAATTGGAGTGGGAGATGAACCATGAGAGACTATGGACTCCAGGAAACAAACGGAGGGTTTTAGGAGGGAGGGGGGAGCGGTGATGGGTATTAAGGAGGGCACGGATTGCATGGAGCACTGCATGTTATATACAAACAATGAATCATGGAACACTACATCAAAAACTAATGATGGATTGTATGGTGACTAACATAATACAATAAAAAAATAAAAATAATTTTAAAAATTAAAAAAAAAACCCTAATTGTTTTTTTAAAAAAGAAGGGATGGACACTGGCTTCAGATACACACAGATACTGGTGGTTAAATGCCATCACCAAAACCTGGTGCTGCTCGGGCACCTGGGTGGCTCAGTGGGTTAAAGCCTCTGCCTTCGGCTTAGGTCATGATCTCAGGGTCCTGGGATCGAGCCCCGCATCGGGCTCTCTGTCGGCAGTGAGCCTGCTTCCCCCACTCTCTCTCTGCCTGCCTCTCTGCTTACTTGTGATCTCTCTCTCTCTCTGTCGAATAAATAAATAAAAATCTTTAAAAAATATATAAAAAAAACAAAAAACAAAACTTGGTGTTACTCTCTCCAACTCCCACCAATTTCCTCTGTACGGGCTTCATTCTTAAGCCAGCTCTCCCCACCTCTTAATGAGAGGCCAGAACAAAGTCCCAGAACTGAGTTCTCATCGACTATGATTGGTCTGGCTTGGATCACGTGTGGCTCTTGAACACATCACTGTGGCTCGAGGAATAGAATGCTCGGACTGGCCACACTTGGCTCCACCAGCATAGCAGACAGAGGTCCTATAAGTAAGAAGGGTAATGGATGCTGGATTTGCAAACATCAACAAGCATGCACTACATAGATACATGGGGGTGGGGGGGATGTATATATATTTTTGGCTTCTAGTAATTTGAATATTATAAAAATGCACTAATTCATTCCACAATCATTTGCTGAATGCTAACCATGTGCCAGACACAATGCACTGGGGAGGTAAATAAGACACAGTCTCTTCCCAAGGAAGCTAATCTTCCGCCACTTAACCTACTGTGTGCCCCTGAAAAGCTCCTCAACCTCTCCGATTCTCCTGCTCATCATTGTAACAGGAAATGGCTGGAATGCTTGACTTCTGAGTTGCTTTCCAATTCCATATTTAACTAACTCCATGACTTCCTTCCTGCACACTGCTTTGGCTATTTTTTTTTCCTAGATGCTACCAATCAGACCAATTTGATTCTATTTGTATGGCCTGTTGCCTACTATAGAGGAACAAATGAAAGAGAGGAATGAAATCAGCTCAGAGCCCCTCTTGACTGAGCAATCGACTCTGGCATCCCTAGATTTCAGAGACTTGCAGCCAGACACCTTGTGGGTGAGGAAACCCAGCAGAGAAAGGGAGGTCAGGGCAAGAGGGAGTGGGGAAGCCTGCCACTGGGGAGGAAGCTCTGGGCCACAGACTTTGCTACTTCCCACCTCCTAGACCCAGTTTGGGTGATTTACTTCCAAGCCATGTCTGTAAGTGTGCTTGGAAGAGAGATTCCTTGGTATCTCTGCAGAATGCATGCTAAAATTAGCAGTGGGTGTGAAGCTGACTCCTTCAGAGTGATTGCAGGGCTCTGGAGGTGCTGGCTTCTGCTGATTAGTTATGATGCTGGCTTGCAAGGAAACAGTGTCAGGTGCTTGAAGTGTTCAGTGACCCTTAAAAGATGGAATATCGTAGCTGAGCCCAAGTGAATATGTCTGCTCTAACAACCTTATATCCTTCTCCCCAAAGTGATGAGCATAGTTATGGTCAAGAGGTAAAAGGCTGACAGCCCTCACATGAGGAGTTACGCAGGTTGGGCACTGCACAACTTTAAGGGTGCGATGCATATCGCAGTCTACGGAAGCCTAGGTGAGTGGTGCCCCCTAGAGTTATGGAGTGCTCAATCTGTACAACCACATACGACAGTCCTTAACGCTAACAGCAAAACTAAGGTGAAAAGGCTGCCATGGCCAGAATCCAGAGATTTTCAATCAATCAACACATAATTTTTTACACTGATTATATACCGAAGTGCTATTGTGGATACATTGGGTTAAATGGAATATATTAATTTTTCAGTTTCTCTTTTTAATGTGGCTACTAGAAAATTTAAGATTATACATGTGGCTGGCATTTGTGGCTTGCATTGTATTTCTACTGGACCATACTATCTCAGAAGGTCCCCAGCAGTATGATGCAGTTGCCCATTGGGATAACCCACTCTCTATCACCCCCTTTTGCCTATCTTTCTTCCTTTGCCTATCTCACTTTCCTACTCCCTCACCTAACTTACAAGGGGATCGCCTCACAAATAAGCTAACTGGATCCATATATGCCTCAAAGCATACCTCTGGGATAAAGCAAGAAACAGATTTGCTATGTACAGGGAACCACACTAATATGTATCTTTCCTTATACTCAATTTGCATATGATCCAGAAGAGAGGTAAAGAAACCAACACAGGAAAGGTTAAATACCAGATTTAAATAACAGAACAAGAGATGTGCATGATTACCTGCCAAGTGAGTAGTACAGAGAGTAAGTGCTAAGAACTTGAAGGAGAAATGATATTAATATGGAGTAGTGTGGTTGGGGAAGGAGATTTCTGCTTGGCCTCACAAGACCTAAGTGCTACCAGTTTACTGCCAAAGAATGAGTTGTGAAATGTGAAGTTTGAGCAAGGTCCTAGACTCAGGGAATGACTCTGGTGCTGATGACATGTGCTGTGTATTTTGTGGGAAGTACACTTTGAATTGCAGTGTGTGTGTGTGTGTGTTGGGAGTGGGGGAAGATGCTAGGATCTGATTCTCTTATACCACTCATTCTAGTGAACAAAGCTGGCAGGGGGAGGTAATGTCGCCTATTTCGGAAAGCACAAACAAAATGCACTTTCCAGGGGCGCCTGGGGGGCTCAGTGGGTTAAGCCTCTGCCTTCGGCTCAGGTCATGATCTCATGATCGAG
>CM052889.1:68104578-68119877 GCA_028534135.1 Potos flavus
AAATGAAAACATCCTGGCTTTGGTATGGCTAAGGAAATCTGGAAATTGTTCAAGAGGACACTGGCTTTGGAAGAGAGGAGGGAGTCAGAGGGTAGGGAAGGCAACACAAAGCCCCCAAGCAGAGGTAAAATAAATATTGGGACACATCCATAGCAAACACTGTGTATAATACCAAGGCAGGTGCCTCGAACAAAACACATATACAGGTTCTTGATCAGAATAACCCAAGTGCAAGTTCTTGATCAGATTAACACCATGTACAGGTTCTTCATAAGAGTTGTCTAGACCAACCTTTTTCCAAGTCTTATCTGCAAGAAAGTTTTAATTTGGGGATGCACATGTGAGAGAGAAAGATCTTCTAGAATAAGAATGGCCATCTGGGCTAAAAGCCAGCCCCTTGTTAGTCCAGGAATCTCAAAATCTGTTTTTGCCCATCACAAAAGCACCTCCAACTCCTAACATGGGGTCTCTGCTACCCCTGGCCACCACAGGGGCCTACCAGAGATGCTGACCTGCCGGCTTTTCACCTCTGGAGTGATAAAATAAAAAACTCAATCTTCTGGGATTAGGATTACAGTTTACTGTGCTGGGTCTCAAGTCTACTCCCCACTTGCCCTCATTCCCACAGTCATGATTAAGGATTGTGAGGATACTGAGGAGCAGAAGGCCGTGACATGGCCAAGGCGAGAGCATGGCCTCATCACCCTAAAATGTAAAGAGAAGAGAAGAGGCCAAAGTGCCCATACTCTGGTCTTCAGACAAACAGTTACTTCACAAAAGCACAAAAGTGCCACCAGAAAAGGCAAGAAAAAAAAAAAAGGCAACTTGTTGCTTTGATGCTGAAATCCCCAGTAGTTATCAACACAAGCCTTTCCAAAAAAACAAACTTTGGTATACTGCTAGGAAGCCAAGTAAGAGAATCAAAAAAACAAAAAACCCAACCCTGATGACCACACATACTGTAACTAAATTTCCATCACAGGGCACTAGCCGAGAACAGACAGCCGCCTGCTATTATGGGACGTTACACACACCACAGGGACAATTCAAGCAACAAAGGCCCTCCTGTAGAGCAAAGGCTGTCAAGAAGAAACGAAAGATGAAGGCCCTGTTTACTGTGGACTTGGTTCACTCCGATAATCATCACAATGGGGTCTTCGGGCAAAGAAGCACAGAACACCCAGGCAACTCTAAATAAATAAGCATCATTTACCCTATTCTCTAAAGGAGACTCCAACACCAGGGGGTAAAAAAAGAAAAAAGAGGAAATGCTAATGTTAAAAATTAAAACAAAACAAATCTGTACAAGTCTTTACTCTGAGTCAGTAAGGTTTGGTCTCTGTTGAAGCCGGGACTTACAAGAAGGTGATTCGCTGTCCTCACAGCCCCCCAACTTGCTTTGGGGTGTATACATCAAGAAACGGCACAAAGATAATCACCTGAGACCAAGGGCATGACGTACAAAGATTTCCTAGGATGCGTAAGGTCTACTGATTTCCCATAGAGATGCTAAAAGTTGCTCTAACCCCGAATTCTTTAAATATCCTACGGTGGCAGCTAGAAACCAGAAAACCCCATCTGCCAGCAAACCATCCAACCATTTCCAAGGCTGGAAATGAGGGGCAGGAGGCAGGGAGCGCAGGGAAGGCTGTTTCCCCAGGATTCCTTCGGTGAGTAGCAGCCACAGCAGAAATTCCTTTGTCTTCCGCCTGGGCCAGACCTCCTGGGAGGTTGGGGCTGCCGACAAGGCTCCACGGGCTGGAAACAGTCCTTGCGCAGTAACGGCATCAGTGACATGAGTGCACAAGTGGAGTTACGAGTGAGAGTTTATGGATTACTGATGACTGGCCCAGTCAGTCTCCCCTCCCCACCTACAACAGATAACTCAGATAATTGGTCTGCACAAGGTACCACTTCATCTCTTTAGGGGCAGGAAACAGAAATGAATTAGAAACAAAAACTTCTGAAATGACCACTTGCTCCAGCTTGAGCTAGAACAAATGTGTCTGTATAAACCACCTGCATTAAATAACATTTAAAATGCGGTACCTTCAGCACATTTGGAGCATGAGATGCCCCCTCCCCCAACCCCATTTACTTCAGTGCACGTAGCCACCCAGGCAAATTTTTCTGTCGCTCAGCCAGTGGAATGGATGGCATACGCCAGATGTTACACAAGGCATTTATTTCTCAGAGAAGGCTGAGAGCCAGGAGAATTAATCTCCTTCTGCTAGGACCTCTGCCCCGAGCTTCTGGGGAAACAGTGAATTGGGCTCGACAAGGGAAAGAGCTACGTGATCCACTAATCAGATTCAAAACATGAAAATGCAATGTAGAGTGTACCCCTTCCTGGTAGAAAGACCTAAAGACAATAAAAAAAAAAAAAGGTTCCTTCAAACTCAAAGGAGGCTTTAAAAAAAAAAAAGACAAAGTATACGCAAAAAAATCCCAAAGAAATGAGTAAATCGAACTCGCAACACTCCCCAAAGCAAGAGTTCATGGTGACGGCTGGCCGGAAGAAGTCGAGGCAGGAAGGAGCAACGCAAAGACGGAAGTGGCTGCTACCACAGCGCCTCGCAGAATCCACAACAGCGCTCCCCAGTTTCCAAGGCCAAGGAGCAATTCCCAGGTTAAAAACTTTCTATTTGGAAGAAAACAAAACCAAAAACCACTCCAGAAAAAAGGTCAAGGGAAGAAGAACACTGTAGAAAGTCAAGCCGCTGACCTCCGGCGGATCACAAAGAGCCCACGCTGAAGCTGGCCCAAGTAGATCCTCATCTTGGTACTGTCACTTGTCTTCCTCACCCAGATCTGCAGGGGAGAAGGAAAGGGAACTGGATGAGTGGCTATAGCGAATACTGAGGAGCAAAATCTTCCAGAGCATCAAAACATCTGCAAGCATGAGGTGTAGGCGGAACCGTGGCAACCTTCTCTCAGGCTGCACCCCCCCCCAATCAGGAAACATCTAGCATAGAGCAGGCGTCAGCCCCAGACCACCTGTCTCCTTCCTTTTCCCTCTCTCACACCTCTGATTAAGAAAATGGAAAGCACCGTGATCTCGGGTTCTCTTTCTGCCTTGATCTTAAGGACATTTTTTTATTTGGTTTGATTACAGCATTATCGACATTTAAAATACATATATTCATGAACATAAACTTTCAATCAAATTTGGAAATATTTTCCTTGCCTCAAGGGACTTCCATATCATTCACTACTCTGGTTTCCTGGCAATTAAGGCTAATAGTCATGGCAGAAAAAGAAGGGAAAAAAATAACAAGAAAAAAAAAAAGCCCATGAATGAGCTAAGGCCCAGTTAGGATCATCAGAAGGCTAAATTAGCTTAAGACAGCCCTTCCTTCCTGACCATATCCTTTTCCCACGGATGGTATCAAATGTCTGAAACGTCACAGGGCAGATGCATTCTTGCATAGAATAGAGAATGAACTCTGGCAGCAGGGGGGACGGCCAGAGCAGCCGAGGGCACTTAGTGTCATCCCTGTGGCCGGGACTGGGAAGCAAGTCGCCTCCTGGGTCACCCGGCACACCTCAGCTTTTTCATCTTCAGAACAACCCTACGAAGTACTATCCACACCCCATTTTATGGAAGAGGAAGGCTGAGTCAACTTGTCCAACGTGAATCCTGGTGCCTGCTCTCAAAACCCTTTGGCTTGCTCTTATTCACTAACCCGGCCCTGACTCCCTCTTCTCACCTGTTCCTCCTCCGTTTAATTAACGTGCCATCAGATGGGGCCAAAAGCGTGATTCTTTTAAGTTCTGCATCTCACCCACATATGCAAGTAGAAGTCTACAGACCTATCTTCTCCCTCCTCCATTCAGTTTTCAGGTTTTAAAAGCGTTTGTTCTCAGTCTCATTTCAATTCCTTTAATGTGATTATTTAGCAACAGAGAGACTTGAGTCAAATACACTGGTTTAAAAATAGAGACCTCACAAGAAGCTGAGCCTCTAAGGACCTTACAGAAGCACTTTAAACTGAAAAATGACCCCAAGAAGGGCTGAAATGGGGAGTCACCAATAGCCTCAGACTCACCCAACAAATGTCCCTGGAGTCAGGTTATGCCAAGGTCAACTAGCTCCAGGGTCACTTAGGACTTGACCTGAAAAATCAGCTAGAATATTTCCAAGAAGTAAGAAGTGTTTTCCCATTACCAGAGTTGCAGGTCTCTGATGCACTGAGGCTTCTCCCCTCCAGGTGACATGTCTCAGTGTCACCGTTTTCTTGTCAGACCTCCTTGACACTCTACTATGTCAAAGGATGACAATCTTCAACAGAGAGAAAAAATATAACTTGCATTTCTACTTTTCCTGAAAAATCCTGAGGTTATCACTGAGGAGGATGAGGCCAGGCACAAGGGCTCTGCTGTGAAGTCACATCACCTCTTGCTGACAAACACCAGGTCCCTCCATCAGATCCTGCTCTGGTCCTGACTTGGCTTGGGGTGACTCACAGACCCCAAGCCCAGAGATAAAGGACGTTCATTTATCTGGAAGGCTCTCCCTAACTTCTGAGTAAACAATCATTTTGCAAACTAGTCACATTTGAGGGCATTTTCAATTCAGGAAGCTAGGAGAATGGAAGAGGCTTAAGTTATTTCATAATCCAGTTTCATCAGATTTACTGTGCACTGGCACGAATAAGTTACAGAGGGTAGACACATAAAAATCAATTACTTTGCAGACATTTGTGGACTGATAGAAAAAAAAAATAATCAAGCCGATCGAGCTATTAAAGTTTTAAACTTTTTAAAAACTCCTAACAATACAAGTTACACATTGCTGACATCCCCCTAATGAAGGGCCCGTCGGAGCACTCACTCACCAGTCATCCTATCCTGGAGCATAACCCTCTGAGCTGACTTCAGAACCAGTCGCTATCCTACAGGAGAGACTCAAGGAAACCAATACCTGAGGGCCAGAGCCTGGCAGCTCACTACTGAGAGGCACAACAGGACATGTCAGATTGTAAAGAGCAGGCAAGGAGTAGTGTGTAGCTCAGATGTAGCCAGCATCCATTTATTGAGCACTTACTGTGTGCCACACCCTGGGCCAGGTGCCTCATTAAATCCTCACAGCACAAAACAAATCTCTTAGTACACACGAAAGCTCGAGAGAAATAACAAAGATGGAGTTTGCTCCACGAGCAAGCTCCACGGTCGGTACAGGGTTACCTTACAAAGCAGCAGGATTTGAACCACAGATACCACACAGACTTGCCTTCTGTTCTTTCCTGTAGTCTCCCTCAGTGGTTCCCAACTCAATTACTGTATGTGGAGTTCACCAATACCACCAGGAATAAACAAATCTACATTATGTTGTTAGTCAAGCAAAGTAAGGGATTTTCAGGGATCTTTTTGTCTCTGTGCAATTTCTGCCAAGAAGTGCTGACTGAAATCCTAACCCACATATGACACACGATTCCATTGTACGTTCTTGGTGGCACCTGCACTGCAGGTTTGTCACACTGTGCTCTCCTAAGGGGGCAGGGAGTTTGGCCCCTACCTCATTGGCTCCGACAGAGCTGATCACACAGCTCAGCTTCTGGTTGTCCTTTGACTCCAGATAGATGGCCTGGCTCTTGTGGTACCTGCCAAAAACAAGACACAAGTTTATGTATGTTTTTAGCCACTTTATTGAGGTAAGACTGACACGTAAAAAAAAATAAATAAAGTCATACGTATTTACTGCTTATAACTTGATGAGTCTGGGGATAAGTATATACACTCGTGAAATCACCACCACCATGAACATATCCGTTTGCTCCCAAAGTCTCCTCCTGCCCTCTTCATCAGAATTATTTGTTGTTTTCTTTTGTAGAAAGAACACTATGCATAAGAGCTATGCTCTTAACAAATTTTAAATCAATAATACAGTATTGTTAAAGGCACCAGTTTTTAAAAAGAAAAAGGGGAAGAAAGAAAAACACTGCAACAAAGAATATAATTAAGAGTCTTCATTTACATTTGAGGAAGAGTCTGGATTTCAGATTTAATTTGAAGGCCTCCATCCTTCGATTAGATCAGTTGACTTCCTAATCTCCTAATCTAAAATGTATATTCCTTTGTCCCTCTGCAGAGGTAAAGGGGGGCAGGGGAAAAGCTGGGAAGCTAACTCCGTATTTACTTTTTATTTGGACTATACACCGCGATTCAATCAAAAAGTAAATTATAATTTTTCAAAATAAAACCTGTTCCCACTTTCCACCCATCCCAAAACACTGAAGAAACTGGGTGGACAAAATAAAAGAGAAGGGTTTGAACAACTGATCTAATATTTATTTTCAATACGTCCAAATGAAGTCATCCAAAATAAAGCAGGCCAAATCAACTCCTTCTTTGGTCACTCATTCAGCAAATACTCATTGATCACTTACTGTGTAGCCCTGAGGACGCTGGAGGTTGGAAGTGGACAGTGAACAGGACCACAAGGTCCCTGCGATCACATAGCTTCAAATACAGCAGCGGAGAAGAATACTGAGTAATCACACCTGGTGAGCACTAACCAGGCAAGGTTCGGAGTGTCCTGGTGTGCACCACCAGGACTTGGCCTGGTCAGTCGGGAGAGCTGCCTTGCATGGAGCAAACCAGACAGACAGACATTTCGGCCCCAGCAGCTATCCTCTTGGCCTGTAGCACAGGACCACCTTCAACTGCTACAAGTTCAGGGATGGGGCCGAGGTTCAAAGTGAGGAAGCCAGGGCCAAAGCCCAAATGAGACAACAGCAGCTGCCACAGGATGAAGAAGCAGCTGCTGCATTGCAAGAGCTGGAAATATGAGCCGAGCTGCTGCTGGCAGCCCTGGCCAGGGCCAGCCCCAGTCAGTCAGGAACATAACCTCTCGTTCATTCTGGCTGCACAGATCTAGCTGAACAGGCCCACTAACCCATGTAAATTCTATCAAAATGCATCTCCCAGCAAAGTACTGCATTTTATCATTATTTCTGTGGGGGGAAAAAGGCAGACTGTTTTGCTGGTATAATGAAATAATCTACTTCCAGGATATCACAGTAAAGATATGTACTTCATTCCCACAATGAGCTTTTTTCAATCTAGGTTCTAAGCACCCTTTAACCTGCTACTGAGGAGCTGAAAACTCAGGTTTCCAACTCAATTTACTTCCTGAAAACACTGTTAAAAGAAATCGAATCATAAATGCAATTAGAACAGCGAGATTGGTTTAGACTCAGCTTTAAAGATGCTTTTGGCCAGAGATCAGTTGGTAAACTGGGTCAGGGGACTTTCATTATGCTAAATACGTAATATCACAAGGTCTGAAGTATACAGTGCATGAGGAAAGGCTGAATTAGTTCACGATGTGACTCAAAAATTCCAGTTTCCCTCCCACATCTAAGCCAACTTTCCTATGTAAACAGTAACATCTCGAGTGATGGTTAGAGTACAATTACAGAGCGGGAGAACATTTGAAGTTATTCTATGGGGATTAGAGTTATTAAAGAGATAAAGACACAAAGTATGTACCTAGCCTCAAGTCATTCTGATAGTATTTCCCAAATACTTTAATAAAGAAAGGTCACAGTATGGTGAAGGAGTATGTTACTAGTTTGGAAACTTGCTCAATATACTGCTAAGCAGAGGGGGGAAATCTATGTCCATTATGTTCTAGTGCTTGTAAAAACATATATGCATGTTACGTGTGTATCATACACACACAGAAAAAACTGGGTAAAGTTATGTAGTTAAGATGTATAATAAAACGTGTATTACAACTTTATAGAAATGTGAAATGTAAATTAAGAACAGTATTCTCTTATTGGATGGCTTTTTCTATGAAATAAGCAGGTATTACTCATATTAAAAATTAAGTAAGTCACGGTTCTGAAAAACACCTAAATAACAAACAGGTAAAAACAAAACCTGATGTTAAAATTAACATCTTAATGTCTTCAAGGACAACAGCTAACTCTGGGAGACTAGTCTAACCATTCTCATGAGATGTGCTGCATTTTCCTTCAAATGTGTGTAGAACCCAAACCCCAACACCTCTGACTGACCTTAAAATGAATACCGTTAAGTAAACAATGAGATCTGGTCTATAACCCAACCCACCCCACCCCCTGAAATTGTCTGGGACTTGAGCATATGGCCACCTCCCAAATCTGCCCGCTTTGGAGTAACCAAATGGTGGTAGCTTGAATGTCCACCACTGATCACCATCTGCTCCAGAGCAGAGCTGGCCTGTGTGTTTCCCAAAGCAACCCACTTCCAAGCCAATGGATTCCCAGATCCTCCTGAACCAGAGTCTCGCACACCACACAACAGTCTTACGGAACTGTTATCCCTGGATATCAAATCTATTCAACTATCTGAATTCTCTGGAAGAAAAAAAAAAAAAATTCTCAGATATTAGCGTTCATATTTTCAAGATGAAACTAAGAAGTATAGGACAACCTTAACATACAAATTTACTTTTTAATTGCTAAAGACGAATAAAAGAGGGGAGAGAATTTAAAATAAATATAGACATAAAAACTGTTAAAAAGCAGCAATAATAGAACTAAAAATGTACATTATCACTTTTCTGCCAATTAACCCATTTTATAAGCTGCAACTCATCTTAGATGAAAAAAATACCTTTAAATAGCCTCAGAGAACAAGCTACAAAAGTCGAACTGACTTTATTACTTTATTACTAATGGAAATCCTGACCTGGGAATCCCGACAAATGAGCTCTTAGAGCTTTGCTTCTACTATTAAATCCAATGAACTAGAATCAACAGTACTATTATGGAGGAAAGCAATTTCTTCAAAAGGTGGGTCAAAAAGGAGGGGGTAGAATTAATTTAATTTTGTATCCCACTGGGAATCCTGATATAAATGTTCCATTTCCCCAAAAAACTGAGTACCATGTTACAGCTCTGGGACCTCAAGGAGTCCCAATACCAGTTGTAAATATTCACTATCTTAACAGTCTTTGTCAGTTGAAGACTGGAGGAAGGGGGCGGGGGGGGGGGGGGCTTCATTCCTGATTCACATTAGCAGCCTGAGATTTAAAGTGAAGAAAGATAAACCAGTTTGCCGGCACCATCAGTTAGTTATTTTAAAATATCAGCTACTTTCGCAGTACTTTCTAAGAAGGGTCGTTAGTCCAAATCAAAACGTGAGGAAAACTTACAGCAGGACATAAAATGCCTTAAAAGCACTACCAGACCAAGGCAAAGAGAAGATGCTTATCTTTCAAAATGAAATGTAGCTTGGTAAGTGTTCATGCCAAGATGGGAAGCCTGAATCACACTCATTTTGCTGAAGTCATTCAAAACTCAATAAAACACGCTTTGCCAGAAGTACCGTTGCACCCAAATACTCCATCCCACCGGAATGAGCATAAAGCTGTTCACTTGCCCTCGTAGCCACAGGCCGTGATTGGCAAAAAAAGAAGGAAGAATGAAAGCCTCCCAACTGACAGGACACAAAGGCTAAAGATCAAGTTGAGCCTGGTGAGAGATGAGGCCAGCTATGCACTGGTCAGAGCATGGGCCAGGACCCGCATGAAATGTGGCAGGGAAAGGAGACACACACCTTCCCACAAATGTGTCGTCAACTCTGACTGCCAAGGCTAAAAGGAAAAACACAGAATATAGATGAAAAACAAGTCTCCATATTCAACAATACGCAACTGGAAATTCACTGAAAAAGGAAAATGCTCCCAGAGACCTTCTTTTCAAAACTTCTGCAGGCCCTATGAGAAAGACAGCGAAATTCACTCTAAATGCTCAGGAGATCTAGCAAAGCAAACGTGACCACTCTATTTACCTTATGAAACATCAGGCACTGTGGATCCCTTCTTTAGAAAAACGAGAATTTTCTCTTACTGCATTTTCACCCTCAAGACAAGTCTCAAAGTCTAAAAATTAAGCCTTAGAAAGAAGATCTGAAGCAACGCAATTACAAAATGAACGTCATGTGAAATATCACATAGCTTTAAGACTCACAGATGCGTAAAAATGTTAGTGATAAATCTCATCGTTTTTGAAGACGGCTCTTATGTGCGGACTTGATCTTTAAAGGTTATTTGGTTTTCATTATTAGAAACATTTGTCATCTTATTTTGCCCCCTCAGTTTGTTGAGCTGTTAGGGCCTGCCACCTGGTGGTGATCTGTTCTGATAAGCAATGTTCAGAAACACTAACTGGCCCTTTTGAAGAAAGCCAAATAGTCAAACAAGAGGGGCAGATGTCACTAAGATCAGGCTCACAGACAGAGGCGGCCTTCACCATCTCCTGGGTAATTAACTCACTATAACCAAATATTTTGGTGGAACGGATTTATTTCAGGCATTTCAGACTAGATTTCTAAGCATTTCTGCCAATTTCAAAAGGGTAATATTTTAAGTTAATAAACTAACAATCTTGGGGTTTTTCTTTTTTAACAAAGCTCAAACAATTCAAAATAACCATTACTCTAATTCTGGAACTTCGGGTTAATATATTGAAACTCAAAAGATCATTAAAAATGATGGTGATCATAAATGATAACTAGAGAGCATACTACTGTACTCTCTGTACTACTCCCCAGATAAACATTCTCCATACAAACAAGTGGAAATCCAGAATGCAAATGTGTCCACCATGAATTAAATTGCATATGGACAATGAATAAAAGAATACATCAGAATTAAAGGTGTTGTGACAAGGAGGCAGGATATACGGTGGCTTAACACCTACTGGAATCTGGGGCTACAGACCAGATAGTAATGTTTGTTGAATGAATAAGTGAATGAGTTTGTAAGTCTTCTGACACTGCTTTACAATTTTCTTCCTGATGGAAACGCTGGTGGTCTGAAGATTTTAAACTGTTTTTATTCTCAAATATTTCTGGCATATTAAAAAACTAATGTAACATACCTATATACTCACATGTAGCTAAGAAATAAAATTATACAAAAAGCAGTTAAAAAAAACCTGTCTTTAATATAAACTGGTAATGTTTTAGGATTCAATTTGCCCAAGTATGTTTCCTAGAACACTCACATAGCAGGATGATGCATCCAAAAAGGGTACCCTGGGTCAAATAAGTAATAAATGATAACATCACAGAAATTCACAATGCACATGAGCCTATCAGAGAACCCAAAGAGCACCTACAGCAAAGAAACTCTTTGATTTAACTACCATGGTCCTCCCTCAGACTCATCTGACCACAAAATGCTTTTTTCTACAGAACACCTATTTCTTTTAGTGCACAAAGGCAGAGTTAAGAGAAGATAAAAAGGGACGTAAGCCCTGGCCTCAGTCTACAGGGGCAGCGCCAAAGAGAGAAGCCTGCAAATTCTAGTATAAGGCCAACGGCACGGAGAGAGAACGAGGGCTCCCATCAGAACATGTTTTCAGGAAACACTGCCTTCAGAGATCGAATGAGTAGTATCGATCAAATGACTCCTGACACACTTTTTTTTTAAAGCAAGCTCTATGCCCGACATGAGGCTCGAACTCCTGACCCTGAGAGCAACAGTCACATGCTCCACTGACTGAGCTAGCCAGGTGCCCCAGTCCTAACACACTTTGAAATGTTATTCCACTTTGGTTCTATGTAAGCTATGCAGCAGCCATGCTCGGGAACAATGAGATAGAGCCCCAGCCCTCTTTCCAAGGGGTTCTTTTGAGACTCTTAACGAATTATCTGTGTTTTTCCATAACATACCATCTTTTATCATAGTACAGTTTCCCATCTTCTATCCGAGCTTCAAATCTCTGGGCTGGAGACTCTGCCGGTGTGGCAGGCAAGTGTTCAGGAGAGGACGGGGATGCTGGAGGAACAAAAGATATGTCAGTGATTAAGCATGTAACAAGCATGTGGATCCAAAAACTAACATGCTTTAACTGAAATGCTATTAAAAAGTGGTAATAATCATGATCATTAAGTCCTTAGGGGTGTAAAAATGAGAAATCCACAAAATTCTTGTATATTACGCCTAACTTGCTCCTCAATCCAGCTCTGTGAGGTAGGCAAGGCAAAAGTTAACCTCACTGAACAGAGGAGAAACCAGGGATGCAGGCAGGCTAAGTGATTTGCCCAAGTGACCACTGGAAACCCAGAAGGGCAGGAATTAGGAAAATCTCTTTAAAATTTTAAATCCAAAGTCATTTCTAGAACTATTTATTACTAGGTAAAACAGGCTATCATGTATGTAGAGTCAAGCTAATATAGTGCTAATAACTACAGTAGGTTCAAAGGATCTAAATTCACACACTTCCATAACACCCCCTCCCCATCATGCCTTTGGAAACACGGGACCTCTCTGAGGACCATGGTGGCTCTCAGAAGGAAAACTGTTTAGAGAAAAAAGAATCTTGTTTCCTTCCATGAGGCTTGGTGAGTGGACGGACATGTGAGTAATCCTGGTGCTTAAAACATAACAATGCCTTGCCTATCCAGAATTCTATTTTGCAGCCTAACACCGACTCTCAAGTGCCACTCTGGAAGGAACCACCACAAACCTGGGCTGTCCTCTTCTGTATGCTGGGACTGTGAGTCCCTCACCAGAACCAGGCCACGAAGTGCCATGGGAACAGTGGTGCCCAGCACTTAACTCCACAAGGCAAGTAATACTGAAAAATCCTTTTGGTTTCATATCCAGAAATGGAGATGTACTTAAATCTTATGCCTGATGCCTACACAGAAGAAAACCTTTACCAGCCTATCAATCAAATGTCTCTTTTATAAGAAATGAAGGAAAAAGTAAAAGTAACTTTAATATAGCAGGGCTAAAAAAAAAAAAAAAAAATCAGGGGAGGGGGCACGTAAGGTTCCCTTCAGTTTTCATGATGACTATTCTTAGCAAATGATGAGCATTTTATTTTTGAAAATTGCAACAATTCTCCATCAGGTATAAGCGTGCTTTTCCCACAACATGATAAAAAAAGACTGCAAAACGCCAGCAACACCGTGCACTTACCTGGTCTCTTGGGTGACTTAAGCTGTAGGAAGAACAACAAGAAATCTTAGAGCGGATCATTTCAGATGCAACGTAAAGTGTCAAAGGTATCAAAATGATTTAACAAGTAACACGTGAACGACACAAGCCTAAGCTTTCAAATAAATCAAAAAAATCAAACTGTACCTTATTTAACGTTCTCAGATCCTCCATGATCTGTTCGTCTGTTAACAAATAGTTTAGCTGGGGTGTTGAGAGTTAAAGGAACGTGTCTGAGAAGCATAGTTTCCAAGCAAGCAGAAATCAACAAAACGGTACCAGGATTTTAGGATTTATAGTGTGGTTCTGTCGGATGCTGTTTCTACAACAGTTTGCCTCTCAGAAGCTGCTGATTCTACTGAATGTCGTGGTGTCAGGTACGTAAAAGAACTCACAAATTTCTTTCAAACATCTCTAAGTCATTCAGTAAGTCCCATAATGAAAGCACAGGACACAGTACAAGGAGAATTTCCTCCTCAATTTATGAAGTGCTTTTGTTCCAAAGATCTGAAGCCTTGTACACGCGTGTGCGTGCACACACACACACAGACGTGGACTTATTTTTTTTTTTTTTTTTTTGACGTGGACTTATTCTTCCCACATAACTTCAACCTTCAGTTGTGAAGATAAAGGAACCTGAGGTTAAACCCTCTCTTGGTAGCAGACAACTGAATCATTTTGTATAAATGGCTACTTACCCTCTCAAGAGAACAGAAACAGAATTTTGCCATGTGTGCCCTGCTTCTCCCTCTCATTTTTATGATTAAAGGGCTTTTTTATGTGACTGAAATCTCATTTGCTTTAATTTAACAAATTGTGTTCCACTGTTTTGGGGATATAGATAATAATGGAGGTACAAAAGGCAGGTATTACTGGCCTCGTTTTACAAGTAGAAAAATAAAGGCATGTGAAATCTGAGGTCCCCCTTGAGTCTCCAAATGTTAAAACCAGGATGAACTTCCAGCACGAAGTGCTCTTCCAAATAACTGCTCTCTACAAACTCCTCCCACTAGAAGCAGCAGCAATCGAGGACTCCATAATAAAATGGCCACTCCCAGGGCACCTGGGTGGCTCAGTCATTTAAGCAGCTGACTTGGTTTGGGCTCAGGTCTGATCTCAGAGTCAAGGCATCGAGCCCCACACTGGGCTCTATGCTTAGCAGGGAGCCTGCCTGGGATTCTCTCTCCCTCACCCACTGCCCCTCTTGCTTGTACTCGTGCTTGCAAGCTCTCTTTCTCTCTGATAAATAAATATTTTTAAAAAATTGGCTATTCCTTAGCCCAGGGATAAATACACATGACTGTCAATCACATACAATTTCTGTAGGACAATGGCTATGTATATTCTAGCAAATGGATAAGCAAAGGACTTAACAGTCTTAAGAAAAAAAGCAATTAAGGCTTGATGCAAATGGATATCAGGAGCGGGTTTTCTCCTCTTGTCTGGGATGGGGACAGGATCATTTGGTCGCCTCCGCAACTTTCTGGTCATGATGGGTTTCACTTCCATAGAATCTGTGGCAAGAATTGAATGGGTAAATCTATCCAACTCCCACTTGAAGTAAGAATCACTGTACTATAAGAATATCTGCCCCACAGCCACCCGATCAGAACTGTTTTATTGGGAACATTTGGTTCACACGTGGCCTAAGCCAGGCTCCCATATCAGATGGGGGGAGGGTGATGGTGTTTAGAAGACTCAGACTGGCTGGCCTAAGCGCACGCCCCTCTCAGAAATGCTGCCCAGCCATGTAGGCTACCTGTGGAAGCATCTCCCCAGCATCCTGAAAACTAGGACTTTCCTCCTCTTCCCTCAAATTCAGAAGCCATAGAGTGGTAGGCTCTTGGGATCAGAAGGAACCTTTGGATCATCTAGGTGAACTAATTTCTGCTGTTCCCACGGAGGGAAGGAGAACTGAAGCACACTCATGCACAAGACTGAGAGAGAGGCCACCGGCCTCAGTGCCAACATCTTTAGAGGACTTGTTCATTTACAAACTTGGACTCTTTCATTTTGTTTTATAACCTCGTATAGCTTCTTGACTGTCAAGAATGATCTAATGAAGGCTCATAATAAAGTCTCTTTCATTCTTCTTGACTTCTCTCTACAGTCTGACAATGTTGTTGACTCTCTTTGCCTTAAAATCTCTCCTCCCCCGCCCCCATCGCACAGAGCTCTCCTCTCCTGATCTGCTTCCTTAGGCTCCTTTCTGTTGGTGCCCACTGGAGTCCAGTCAGGTTTCAGCCTGTGTCCCAGTGAGCCTCTATCACCAATGCCAGCTGCCCCAACCTTCTGAATGGCAACCTATGCCACTGACACCATCCACTCTCAATGACCCAAATGACCTCACTTC
>CM052889.1:68120377-68198543 GCA_028534135.1 Potos flavus
AAAGAAAATCAATCTGCTCTACATTTCAGTTCCTAAAATTGTCTAGCACCAGCAATAATTGTTTTAATACCATCAGAGTAAATAAAACACAAACCAGGGAAAGGCACGTGCAAACAGAGCTAACTAGACTCTGGTTCTCAGTCAAGGTCCAGAGCAGAAATCACCCACCTAGCGGATTAAGGCTTTCTAGCAAGTGATGCTTGCTAGAGCAAGTGATCGGGAGTAGAAAGGTACAGGCTCCCTCAAGTGATTCTAATCACCTGCTGCTACAGTTTGAGTGAATGGGCCTCCATTTTCGGAAAAAAGCTCATCCTCAGTAAGACCCAGGTCATATGCCGTCCAGTAGAACTTTCTCTGCAATGGTGAAAAGGTCCTAGGTTTCACTAATATGGGAGCCACTAGTCATACAGAGCTACTGAGCACCTGAAATGTAGCAAGTGCAACTGAGGAACTGAATTATTAATTTTATTTAATTAAATTTAAATAGCCACACACAGCCAGTGACAATTCTGAAGAGCTCAAGTATAGATTTTCACCAAATGTCCACTCATGTCATTGCTGTTTCAAAAGCGCGAATTACGAGAGTCACAATTAATGTGGAAAGTGTTTCCTGATCATAATGCATTAGTAGGGTATCTTTTCCAAAATCCCTCACTCAACCATGCTAGGTATGCCCTACAGACTTGCTAGAGTAGAATGTATTTCTTTCTCTGGTAATACTTCCATTATTACGGAAAGAAAAAAAACAAAACAAAACAAAGATGTATAAATGCAACTCATGGGATCCTTTTTTACTATTTAGCAGAAATCGATGTTAGATGGGCTAGTTCAGGCAATACAGGGACCTAAAGGAAAAGATGCTTCACTGATGAGGGGGCTCCACAAAAATAAGGCAAAGAGTTGCTGCCCACAGCTGTCCCTGAGCTCCCAGTGCACCCCACAGGGCTAGAAACCCCTCATCGGTAATGACATCATCAGCTTCCGCTTTCTACATTTCAGAGATTGGAAAACAAATCTAAGCAAGAAGTAGTGATGCACCCAAGGTCAAATTTCCAGAAAGCAATAGTTAGGATTCAAGCCCGTGATGGCACTGAGAGCCAACGCTCTCAACCCCATGCTGAACTGCCTTTAGCTGGAAATAGCACTGGACAAGATACAATCCACTTTTAACTTACCAAGCAAACAACAGAGAACACAATACGGCTAATCCACAGCTCATTAGCATTTAATTTAGAAAAAATGGTACAATTTCATATATTCTTTGGCAACATCATCTCTCTCTAGCTTTAGGCTCACAGTGGTTTTCAGCTCATGCTCTTCAGAAGGCCCTAAGTGAGGGTTCAAAAATGTTTGAAAATCGCCACTCTCCTGACAGAAGATAGACAAAATTTTAAATCACTCCCCACAGGGGTGTGAAATACACAGATTTCAAAGGCTTACAATACTAAGTATATTTAGAAATGAAGGGTTAAAACACACACCAACCTTCCTGCAGTTGTTGCAACTGTCTCTTGAGAGAAGCCAGTTTATCTTGATACATCCTGTAAAGAAAATCAACGAAAGCCACATTGAAAGACAAAAACGTTCAATACTCGATTCCAAAATAATCTACACATAGGAATTACCTAGGTTGTTATGGGAATGTCATTAATATCCTTTAGGAGACAGAGAAAACCGAAGTCTGCCAGCTGGCTTAAAATGTACCAGCAGCTAAAGGGATCAGAAAGGGAAAAGGATTCTGTGTTCTTGAATCCTATCCCAATTCTGTAGATTCTCCTGTATTATCCCACCTTCAGAGAATCAGTCTGAAATCTACAAGTATGTAGACATGCAGATTTTAATAAATAAGTGACAATGATAAACAGGCAAGAACATACAAAGAAAAATCTAAAGTTTGATGCCATTTTCTTATGGATTTAGAAGTATAAATAACATACACGAAAATGTAACAAAGGCATTAAACACAGCAGCTCTTCTATTAACTCTACAATTAGATTATAAATTCCAAAGGAGTAAGATTATGCCTTTGGCACGTTTTTCTATGTAGATAGCATAGCTGTGTAAGCACCAAGTTAATAAACCTTCATGTCATTTTTTAAAAGCACTACTCTTTTAGGATCAGAGAAATAATAGTTACTCAGTAACAAAAGTTAAAATGCAGGATTTATTGCAGCCCCAGCTGGATAAGAACACACAGCACACACAGCAAAAGCGCCTAACACATTATTCCCTCCCCTTCCTCCCCCACCAAATGGATTATAAGCAATTATACACTCTGACAAGTCTGTTTTTTCTTTAACATTTATTTATTTGACAGAGAGACAAGAGAGGGAACACAAGCAGGAGGAGTGGGAGAGGGAGAAGCAGGCTTCCGGCTGAGCAGGGACACCTATGCAGGGCTCAATCCCAGAACCCTGGGATCATGACCTAAGCCAAGGCAGACGCCCAACGACTGAGCCACCCAGACGCCCTGAGACAAGTATGTCTGAATGGTGGATTCCACAAGTAAATCTTATTTCAACAGTACTTTTGCTTCTACCTGAAAAACACCCCCAATTTTACAGTGCAAAAACAAGATTTGCGACCTGAATGAACACTGTCCAACAAATAACAGGCACAAGAGCTTTCTGACTGCTCCAGTAAGGGCTATAAATACAACTGAACTATTTACACAGACTGAGGAAAGAGTCGGCAGAATCTGGCAATTACACAAGAGGTCTGATCAAAAGATCAATGAGAATTCTCATGTACCCTGAACACTCACCTTGAATCACACAAGGCCTTCAATTTTAATAAAAAATTTTTCTGTATCCAGTATTGAGGCACATTCAATTAAAAAACGATCTCAAAAGAATGCTTATACATTCCGAATAGAGGAAACAGATGTATAAACTGCACACAATAAGTATTTGGAACCCAGTTTTTTCAATTTTCCACCACACCAAATGCAGTAAACAATGCCTTTGACTTCTGAGTTTGTCTTTAAAAGGGAATATTAACACATTGAAAAAATAAACAAGCAAACAAATTCAAATCTAGGAAAAGGAAAGGTATGTGGAAATGGTTCAAGGTAAATCAGTAAAAAGCCTGACGAGAATAAAACTAAAGAGCAAGCACAGTTTCAGGAATGAAGCTGTGAGAAAAAAAAATCACATGAATTATTAAAGTAATCCTTCTTTATTCAGCATTGGTGGAATTTAGCTGAATTACCCCTTTGGGTTCCAGAGCCTGAAAAGGATAACAGAATCCAGAGGATGGTCACGAACCATTTGCAAAATAGGACCTATAAAAAAAGGAACGTGGATCATCTAGTTTAAAGATAAAAGAATTTAAAGTCAAATCAAGATCCTCAAAATAATTCAACAAATACTTATGGGATCTATTTTATACAGTCTTGCATCTATGTTTACAATAAAAGGGAGTGGTTCTGGTGTCTCTGGGCACAGTTAGAGAAGGCTTGGGCCAGGATGTGTGACCGGTGGAAAGGGCACTGGAGCAGGAGTCAGGGGCCCTGCTCTCCAGTCCAGTTCTCCCTGAGCTCTCTAGGCAGCCAGCATACCATCAGCTCTCAGTGGGGTGACCCCCATCTGAGAACCAAATAGCTATGACACACCCTTTACCCTGAGTAATGGTTTTCACATTTCAACAAAAATATGAAGAACTGGGAAACAGTTCTCTCCTGATACGTGGCCTTATTTCCCCGGGATCATTTCCTTCAAGGTTCTTCCTAGTCAATGCTCAAAAGATTCTTTTAACAGGAAGACCAATTACACATGACAAATTTAAAGGGGGAAACTGCATACATACACTGGACTTTGGAAGCTCCCAAAACCATACACGTAAGGTCACTGTCAAGATTTCTTTGTCAATTCTGTATTACAAACAAGAAATCTAAGAATCATACTCACTGTTCCTTCATTTCTACATAGTCCTCTTCATCATGCTTTGCCAGGTCAGTTTCACTAGCATCTTCGGTGTCTAAGTAAAATCAAAAAGAAAGGTTAGTTAAAATCATAATTCACAAAGTTGGTATCACCTGACAAAGTGACACTTAAACTTCTGTAAAATGAATGCAGGCCCATGTAAAATGAATGCAGTGAAAAATATTACATAGTTACTTTAGGAAAGAAAATGCCATTTCCAACTTAGACATGGCCAGACTTATGCAAAGAGCTGCCTTCATCTGAAGTGCAACCAGAGAACAGGCTCCATGAGAGGTAGGCAGTCATGATCAAGCTGCTACTTCTGCAGAAGCCACACTGGCCGCTCAGGAAACGGAGCTGTGAGTGTCAGACAGGACAACTAGAGGCAGCCAGGCCTTGCTCACTGCTCCAAAATGACCTAGTAAGTCCATTCTCTTCCGATCTATGCCCTTAACAGATTTTACATCACATATATCCAAAGGAGAACCCAAACCAACTAAGTAAACTCTAATAACCGAAATTATTTTCAAAGTTACAACTAAAGGGAGAAGAAAGGAGACAAGATGATAAAACAAAGTGTTTCAGAACATTTTAAACATTGTTCCTATAGTAAATAGTAGAGTGTCTACACAATTTCAACAGCCCTGCTTAAGCAAGGATAAAAATCAATTTTGGCTTCGCCGCTCCCCCTTGTGGGCATTAAGAGCAGTTACAAGTGTCTCACATTCAAAATCCCTGGTTAAGACCGGTCTTCAAATGTAGTTTAACCAAACGCAATTAGTTCCTTAACTTTATTATCCGCACATGTCGCTGCCTTTTTAAAGGCTGCTGAAGATCCAAATCTTCACAAAGCCTTCTCTCTTTCAGTCAAGAGACCTTCACTGAATTCCTGTCATAGGCCAGCCACTGTATGAATAAAACCTATTCTCATTCCAGCAACTAGTCCAACCTTTTGCTCCACAGCCCTTTTTTGTGCCAGAATATTCCATCCATATATTGGTCTCTATCTCCCCTTTCTTCTCCTGTGTCCTTTAATGTCTTTTTTTTCACCTTTCTCCTTCTCCAGTAGCTCCTTCCTCAATCCCTCCAAAACTGTCTTCCTCACGCCTGCCAAACTGTAAAGCCCAATTTGAAAAGCTGTGCTGAGAGGCAGTAATGATAACGGAAAGAACGTGGAACTGAAAACACGACACCTGGGCACCATTAAGCAAATCCCTATCTTCCCCTGTGCTTGCTTCCCAGTGTTATGAAAACACCTACTGAGTCCCAGGCCAAGTACTTTATGCACATCTCATTTAATCCTCACACCTACGCTAGGAAGTCCCGTTACAGCCAAGGAAACTGAGGCTCGCAAGCTTAAGTAAGTTGTCTAAGGTCACAAAGCTGGGTTCAGTGCGCCAAATTTACACCCAGATCTGGCTGATTCCAGGTCTTGTTCTTTTAAGCAACCTAAACTGCGCTGCCCAAAGCATTTCCCCGGAGTGGAGGCTCGGGGACTGCAATTTGGGAACCTGGAAGCCAAGCTGGGCTTTACTCTGATCCTCTCCGGAACTAAAAAGGGGAGGGGTACTCAAGATACTCAATGGAAGGCTTTCTCATTCCAACCAGGAAAGACCAGAGAACAGTTGAGGGGAGGACAGAATCATAAAGGAACCTCCAGCTCTGACAGCAGTTCCCCAAGTCCCTCCTTCCCATAACTGTTAGGGTACGACGTCCCCCCCAGAAGCCCCGGGCCCCGCGCAGATGGGGGTAACTTCCTGGAGCCGCGCTCCTCCCAGCGGCCCCTTCAGCCTCCCCCGGCCCGGGAGGTCGCCCCGCCCCACTCCGTGCAGCCCACTCACTCCCTCAGCGGTCCCACCCCCGCCCCGGGCTGCGGGGCCAGCCAGAGGACGCACCTTCATCAGACTCGCGGCCCCGGCAGCTACGCTCGTCGTCCTCCGCGCTCTCCAGCTCTTCGTCCTCCTCGGGGTAGTACTCCGGGGCCGGCGGTGCTCCAGCCGGGGCCGGAGCCGGAGCCAACAGCCCCGCGGCACTCATGTCGCCTCTGGCCGCGGCTGAGCGTGTCACCCAGCGACCGCGGCCGCGCGCCCTGCGGACTCGACGGCCACCTAGCAGCCCCCGAGGTAGCCGCCAACTCGAAGAGGTGGAGCGGCGGCAGCCGCGGCGACCCCTTCCCCCTCTCCGCCGAGCTCCGCCCCGCGCGCCCGCGCCCGGCAACGGGGGCCTCGCGCCGGCGGCGACTTCCGGGTCGCGAGCTGCCCGAGGACCGCCTGACTCCGTCATCCTTGAGGAGGTGGAGAGGCCGCCGGATGCCCCCTTCGTCTTAACCTCGGCCCTTTCATCGCCGTCTTTAAAATCCTCAACGGGTGGGAGGGGCGGAGACAAGTTCTCTGGAATTAGGCAAATCTTTGGACAGGCCTGGCCGCAGCTAAGACCCCGAAGCTCGCAGGCGACTTCTGGAAAAAGCCGCCAGGCGGCGCAAGGAGCCAGAACTAAAGTGAGGATCATTAGCGACCTGAGAGAGGCAGGAGGGTTGAAGGTGGTCTCATTGAAATTGGTGAACATGATCCATCCCCTTTATAGATTAGGAAACGCTGACATCTAGAATTTCCGTGATCATCCCCCAGAGCCTAGCTCCTCCCCTAATTGGAGCTTTATTGAGAACTAAAAGGCAAAGATGCTGATAATTCCCTACTGGGTCAGGAAAAGGGTGTTTTCCCAGTCCGACAGAGTCCTTTCTGTTTGTATAGGTGTACTCAATAAAGTTTTCTCCTGATTCTACAGATGAAAACTTTTACCTAAAAAATGGTAGCGTCCAGGCTGCCATGTTTGCACGATCACACCCAAGCGCTGTACATTACTGCTGCCTCATATTTCTTAGAATATTCATTTTTTAAAAGGTGCTTTTTCCCATCCAATAACTTGCTAACAACTCTCAGCTGAGCAAGTGGAATATTTTGCCTGCAGGAAGTTAATTAAGCTAACATAAGGAAGGTGCTATGTGGAAACTTAGAAAACAAGAGAGCTGAATACCTGCATGAATTAATTCATGTGATTCCTTCTGAGTAGGAGACACTGTGTTATAAGCTTTACTTAATGAACAAATTTAGGATGTCCCTTGTCTAGTTGTGGGTAGCAAGAAAAGGGGTAAAGAAAAAAGAGCCTATGATGTTTGTCTAAAGTAACCCTGCCCTCTTTATGTTGCATCCCAGTCTCCATAGAATAAGTAATTTATAAGTAGTAAGATTGAACACAGATCTAAAAGCGAGGGTGGGCCCCAGTATCCTGATCCTTTGTGACCAAATTCATCTCTGAATGGGACCCCAGAGTCTTCTCAAAGTGAAAAAAATTTATTCTCATCCCATTTATTTTAACATTTCTTAGTGTCTTAATGAAAATCTTGGCTCTTCGTGGGAGATTTTTCCACTCAACAAAACTCAACAATCTTTTTTTTTTTTTTAAGATTTTATTTATTTGACAGAGAGATAAAGAGAGGGCACAAGTAGGCAGAGTGGCAGGCAGAGGGAGAGAGAGAAGCAGGCTCTCCGCTAAGCAGGGAGCTCAATGTAGGGCTGTATCCCAGAACCCTGGGATCATGGACCTGAGCCGAAAGCAGCGTCTTAACTGACTGAGCCACCCAGGCGCCCAAAACTCAACAATTTCCAAAATGGACCGCTGCAATGTCTTTCCATGAGTTCGGAGATCTTATGAAGCTCTTTCTAAATAACAGTCATTCTCAAGGCTCACTGTAGATGCACCATCTGTATTTAAACTAAGATTTTAGAACTGCCTCTTGCCCAAAGGATGAAGTCATTTCTATTTTTATTTTAGATCACATCTAAATTATTTGTAATCAGCTATATTGAGCAACTTGGGTTTCCATCAGAAGCAATAATCATAGACCAGAAAAGCGCCAACATTTTAGAAATTAGAGTTCATTGATATAATGAATCAAAAAAAAAAAGATTTGACTTCGTTGCTAATTGATTTCTTCAAGACATGGAATTTTTATCTTGCTTATGTTTTCTTTCTACTTGATTGCAAATAACATCTGTTAATGGTCATGCATTTTTTTTTTATGAATAGACACAACTAAACACTGGTAGTGAAAACTTACTCCATTTCTTCAATCCATATTCCCAGCTGCACTATTGGTAGGATGAGCTCTTAACTAATATATGCTCTTTCAGAGGAGGACCTAGTCAGAAAAGTTCTGTGACTTTAGTCTTACCTAACCTTTATAGTTGTTGAATATAATAATTTTGGGGGCTTCCTGGGTGGCTGAGTCAGTTGAGCATCTGACTCTTGGTTTCAGGCTCTGCGCTCAGCAGGGAGTCTGCTTGGAATTCTCTCTTCCTCTGCCTTTTTCCTGCTCCCTCTAAAATAAATAAAATCTTAAAAAGTATATATATGTATATAATTTTGGATAGTCTCCCTAGACCTGTAAAAATCAAGTTCTCCCAGAATTAGGTTGAAATCTCTCATCCCTTTCCAAAATGCTAGTCAACACTGCTCAGGAGGCACCTACTTCAGACCTCAAATTAGGTCCTGCCTGCCTCATTTCCACAGGTCCTCTCTGCATACCCTAACACCCCAATTTAAAGGGAAGCATTGTAATTGGAATGGAGTATTATTGTAAAACACTAGGGAAAACAGGGACAGTGTTTAGGACACAAATTACAAGGAGTTAACACAAGAGTTAATGATGGAGAGTTTTCTGAGAGCCAAGTCATGTTTACATCGAATGAGCCTTAGCATCAAATTGTGTGCCTGAAGGGAAACCATTTCTTCATAAAAAGCTGAATTGCCGAAGTCTGTCAACTTTGGGGTTAATGAGTAAGAGTAGCAGTTTTCAGTTTCTGGTATTGACTTAATCAACATATACGGCTTCAAAAAATATAAAGAATGGCTCTGAGTAACACGATGCACTTTTACCCCGGGGCAGACCGGTCTCTGATTATCACAGGTTGCACTTTGGCCATTAGTTCACACAGAATCATTAAAACATTGGCCCTGAAGAAACGAATACGCTGACTCAGCGTGCTGAAGCCTACCACATAGTTCCTGTTCCTACTGTCAAAATGATTATCAAAACCCACAAACTGATTATTTCTCAAGTTTTGTCCTTGTTCCTACCAAAATGAGCCCCATTGGTGTTGAATGCCTTACTTGCTCACAGTATACACCTCATATAAAGATTTTTTTGCCCCCAACAGCATTACACTGACGTCTGTCGAACGCAATGCAAGGGCAACTCCCTTGACAAAGATATAAAAGAATTTAAATCCTGGAAATATTTACAAGTCCAGAGTGAATAAATGCTGTATTAATTGATGGCATCACTACTTATGGAGCTGAGCAAGAACGGAAGAATGGGGACTTCCTCAAAGGCTCTCACATGGTGGTCCCCGGGAGTCCCAGGGGGCCTTGCCTCTGGGAGGCTCCCAAGAAAAGTAAAGCTGCAGAGGAGTGCCATGAACTTTGACCCCAGCGCAGCACAAACAAGGCCGACCGCACCCCAGGCGGGCCCGCGGGGTAACTGAAGTTGCAGGGTCTTCCGCGTCTAAGGAAACCCCGCCCCGCCCCGCCCCGTCCCGCCCCGTCCCGCCCACTGCCAACTCCGCCAATCCTCAGGCGCCATCGACCGCTCGGCCTCCCAGGCACCTCCAATCAAGTACCTATATCCGGCCCCAGGCCTGTGCCCCGCGGTCAGGGGAGGTCAGTAGAGAGCCTATCGGAGCCGAGCTGGGGGCGTGGTCGGGGGCAGGGGGCGGGCGAACTGAGACCGCGGGGCGGAGCGCGCTCGGCGCAGTCGGGTGCGATTGGCCACCCCTGGCAGGAGCCGCACCTCGGACAGCAGCAGCCGCGGCTGCGGGAGGGTCCGTGTGGCGCCCGGCGGCGACGGCGGCGGGGTCCTGCGTGAGAGTGGGACCCGACACTGAGACCGCCGGCGGAGGCTCCGCGTGGCCGGACCCGACACTCAGCGACCCGACCCGGGGATCCTCTCGGGGACGAGCGGTAGAAGAGCGACTCGGGAACAAGTGTGGGAGAGGAAGCGGCGGCGGCGACGACGCCGGGCCCGGGGGTGGTGACAGCAGGTCTGAGGTGAGAGCACCGGGGCTCGGGACGGTGACACAGTGAGCCGAGGCAAGGAGACCCTGGGCGGAGTGAGGTCGGGGAGGACTCGTGACGGGAGTCCGGGAGCGAGTTTGTCCGGACTGGGGAAGAGAAGACCCCGAGAGGGGGCGGGATAGCGGGTCTGAGCGGGAACCTAGAAAGGGCTTGGGACAGCGGGTCTAGGAGGAGTCCCTGAGAGAGCTTGGGATAGCGGGTCTATGGGGAGTTCCCGAGTGGGCTTGGAACAACGGGTATGAAGGGAGGGGACCCCGAGAGGGGACAGGACAGCGGGTCTGAAGAGAGGTAACCCCGAGAGGGCTTGGGACAGCGGGTATGAAGGGAGGGAACTCTGAGAGGGGCCAGGACAGCGGGTCTGAAGAGAGGGGACTCCGAGAGGGCTTGGGACAGCGAGTGTGGAGGAGGGGGACTCGAGAGGGCTTGGGACAGCAGGTCTGATTGGGGGGACCCTCCGAGAGGAGCCGGGACAGAGGGTTTAGGGGAAGTCCCTAAGAGGGCTTGGGACAGCGGGTGTGAAGGGAGGGGACCCTGAGAGGACTTGGGACAGCAGGTCTGATAGGGGGACCCCACCGAGAGGGGTTGGGACAGCGAGTGTGAGGGGGACCCGGAAACGGGCTTCGGAGCGCGCGAGTGGATGTGGAAGGGGGGAGCGAGTCTGGGTCGGGGTCGCTCCACCGGGCGAGTCGGGCCTGCCGGCAGCGCACAGCAACGAGAGGCGTGCTGCTCCCAGGGTCTACAGTCAGCCGATCTCCCCAAAGGTGGTGCGTGAGATATGGGACAGTCCGAGCCCCCGTGTTATGCTCCCGTGGAGCAGGGATTATGTAATGAAACCTCTCCTATGTAGAACGCAAGGGCTGGAGGGTCTGGCAGAAGCGCAGAGATCTTGGCAAGATCGAGAGACCGACCGCCCAACCTCTCTCCTCACTGGCCCCCTAGCTTCTGATGTGTTTCTCAGAGTTTGGCATGGATGCCTTGAGAGTGAGGGGCTTCTTGACATTAATACCTTAATGAGAACGTGAAAAGTTGGAGAGAGCTTCTCCAGGCCACCACCAGACAGTTGAAAGGGAAAGGGATCCTTTTAGAGACCCATGTTTTGGATTAATTGGGATGTTGTTGGTGATAGTCCCTGTATTTTTCATTTCAGCTCAGGGAGCTAAGAAAGGTTTTTAGATTTGGCAGCACTTTAGTATCAGTGTTTACAATGCAGATTCAAAGGAACTATACACTAAGTTTGTTTAACTTTGATGTGTTGGAGATAGTTGGGAGGTCAAACTAAATTTTGAAAGGAGGTATTGGAGTGGCTAATAGCCACTTTCCAATTAGATTTCTCATCCTAAAAGCTACCAGGACTGAGCTTTGGGCTTAATTCTAGGACAAGCTAAGGAGAGAGATAAGCCTATTTAAACCAGACACTGTGCCCTGGTAGGAGGCAAGTGTGTGTCTATTAAAATGATGAAGCAAATAGTGGAAAGCCGGAGGTGGTGGGAATTGGGGGGTTGCCTCCTACTTTGATGGATGTGAAAATTAAATTAATGGCCAGGCTAGTTGTTCACAGTACTTAGGATATGTTAATACTGCCCTGACTACCTTTCAAATGTTCTCTCAAATGCACATGCTTTGTTACAGTTGTACCCTTGTTGTGCACTTTTGCTTTGAATTTTTTAATCTTTTTCTCCGTATGTTGTTCCTCCTCACCCCTTCTCTTCACTAGTTTCTTTTTTTATAGGCGCAGACTTAGAAAATGATGGTTTGGGAAAAATAATGGGGAATGTCATTATCATTTCACAGTTACTTAGATACCTTCTTTGTTTCTGGTTTAGACTATGTCTTATTAGAAGGTTTTGCCCTTGTGTAGTAATGGGCAGCTTCAACGAAGGGGGAGAAAGAAATGCTGCTTTATTTTCCAAAGACATAATGGAGAAAGCTTACTTAGAACTGCCTATTTAAATCCACGACAAACACTATTGAAGTCATTTTCATCAGGGTGATAGTAAGTAGAGGACATGTGTCATTTGGGGATTTTATTTAATATTACCTGATACAGAGCAGTTCTTATATGACTTCAGAGAATGTGGAGCTGGATATGGTTATGAAAATTCCACCACTAGAAGTCCTCCCCTAAGAAATAACAGGGAGATAAGAAGAACAACAACAGCAAATACAAAGTTAAAATATGATGCTATAATTTATTTAAGATGTATTAAGTATGATTTTTATGCTAACTTTGTTTTTACAGAACTGTAAGTGAAACTCAAGTAAAAATTAAAGTCAGGTAATTCAAGAGGTTGTTTACAAAGGGTATATATTCATTATATAATGCCCATAACTTATGAAATGGTCTGTGGAAGGATTGGGAATCTCAAGACCAATAATTCTACAAAGTAATAGAAATGTTTGAGCAGATAAACTCTCTGATCATACTTGTTAGCTCATTTCTGACTGGTACAGATGGTAGTTTCTTAAGACAAAGCATTAGTTTTAATTCCATATAAGAAAAGAAAGTGTTCTGATACTCTCCGGAGTGATGACTAAAGCAGTCATTTCAACCACATTACGTTATGGTATTGATCCAGAGATGATGAAGACAGATTCATTGTAACAGAATTTTTAGTGATAGGAAGGGCCTATAGTGAGTGACTTTTTATTCCTTGGGGTGATGAGAAGGTAGGTAGGAGGGTAGGAATTGTGTGGGGATTTATTTTTATTTATTTCACGAAAGAAAAGTACGCCATGAAAAACTATAAATATGTGAAGTCTTTACGCCTGTGCTCATTAAACTATTTCTTTTCGATTAAAAAATATACTGAAAAGAGGAAATTAAGAAGGAGCTTTCCACTTCCATATGAATGGTTATAGCAACAACAGAATGCAAGCCCTTTTGGTTTGGAGTTCTTGAACTATTCTTATTCTTGATTTAGCAGGATACAAGTACTACCCAGTAAATACAATAACTCATTTTGCCCTTTCTTTACCACTTGAGTCATATACAGTCAAACCATTGTCATCTCAGAGTCTACCTTGATATCTAATTTGGTTTAATGTTTAAGCCACCTGAATGAAAGTTCTCATTGCTTGCCAGTGTGCATATTTGTTGGTTTCAGTAGTATAGAAGAATGAATGAAAACTATTGGTACTTTTATTTTAGAGCTTCTGTTAAAAACTTCTCTCTTTCATAATCTTTTCCTCAAGTCTTTGTTTCTCCTTTCTCCACAAAAAGAAAATAGACAGATAGAAAGCCTCCACCCAAAAGTGTTTTGTGTCTCTCCTAAGGGAAGACTTCTTTACAGTCTTCAGTGAGATTCAATGAGCTCATCTTCAATGATTCTGTCAATCCATGAGGACAGTTTTGAATTAGTAGTTTTGAGTTGCGAGATATTGTAAAGTTGCAGTTCAGCATAGGGAGTTTAGATTGTGATTATTTAGCTTTATCATCCATTTAATTGGTTGCTTTATTTATGAAGATATGTTAAAAGTTTGTTACTGTTTCTTAAACTCAGACTGAATAAAAACAAAACAGACAATAACAACAACAACAACAAAACATAAGTGGTATCTATCAGTCTAGCTGTCCTTACAGATTAGCTATATTGAGTTTATGGGCCAAAATGTGCTCTAACTCATTTCTAAACTACAGGCATCAAATTAAAAACAACAACTATTTAGAATTTTTAGGATAACCAACGGGAATTAAATTAATCATTCAGCTATATATTATTAAATTTACCTAAATATTTTATAAATCAACCTAATGTGTGATGTTGTTTTTGTTTTTTGTTTTTTTTTTCCGTCTGACCTGAGATTTGTTAGAGACATTGAATCTAAATTATTTCCATTTTACAACAGAATGATTTAGGGGTCAGTTTCTTGATTTGTTAACACAGATCAGCCTCCTAACCATTGTCAAGCATCCCATGCATATACATTTTTCATCCCCAGAGTGAGTGAGAGAGATTTTGCCTTGGAATAGACACTTTACACCTAGGAAAACCTACTCCCATTCAACAGAGAGGTGTGACCCATGTGGCTTTAAATATTAACACTGAGAATTTACGTGCTAGAGTCTAGTCTTTGGGGCTCTTCCACTTAACCTCTAGCCTCAGTGAAATGATGGATAGCAAATTCAACCCCACAATATACATTTTGTTACACTTAATATTTTAGTCAATTATCAAAGTGCCAACTGGAAGACTTCAATTTTGCTTCCACCTACTATTTCCTTTTTTTCTTTTTTGACGATTTTATTTATTTATTTGACAGAGAGAGAGAGATCACAAGTAGGCAGAGAGGCAGGCAGAGAGAGAGGGGGGAGCAGGCTCCCTGCTGAGCAGAGAGCCAGATGCGGGGCTCCATGCCAGGACCCTGAGGCTTTAACCCACTGGGCCACCCAGGCATCCCCCCCACCCACTATTTCTGATGGACAATGGGATAACTCTTTATTTCCAGATCAAACTAGGACTATGGGCACTATATATTTATTTTTATATGTTTCAGCTCTGTCTAATGATACAGGCTTATGTCCACAACAATCAAGGCTTATGACAATTCAAATAGATTTTGTTTACCCATTACAATAGATGGCACTAATCAAGGCAGAATGCTTTCTTACATAAACTGATAACCTAATTAGTCTTGGCAGTAGACACACAGAACAGAATCGTAGATTGTAGCCACTTTTCCATTCTGTTGTGAACATTAGCCTTTACTTTTTGAAGAGTGTGTGTATGAACACACAAGTATTCCCAGAAATCACATATAATTTTTAAATGATCGAGGTCAAGAATTAATAGCAGAGATACAAAATTACAATATTATGCTTCATGTACCTTTATGTTTCTATTGTCTCTTGTGTAAAATTTCTCTTCTGTCATTGTATACCAGTTCCTTGTTTACATGTGTTTGTTGGTCTTTTACTATTCTGTGAGCTCTTCAAGGCAGAGCTGGGTAGTATTCATCTTTGCATTCCCCATCCAAGTTTAGTACCAGGCACAAAATACGAAGATGCTCCACAAATGTGAATCATTGAATGAGTGAATGAATTAATGATGAGCAAATTAGATTCTGTTTACATTCACACTTTGTTTCTTATACATCAAAAAAGACAGGGATTCAGTTGGAACACATGAGCAAATGTTAGCATTATTCATCTGTCATATAAGAAATAGCATGATACATTGGAAGGAGAAAGGACCTTACACTCAGAGAGACCTATCTACTTTGGCTTTGTCATTATGCCAACTGGGTAAATTACTTAAGTCTTAAAGCTCTCAATTCTCTCATCCGTCAAATAAGAATACATACCTCTTATTATTCTTATAAGGAATAAATGAAGAATTTATGTAAAACACCAAACACAGTGACAAGCACATGAAAGTGTTTAATAAGTTGTAGCTGCTTATTATTTTAATCACTTGAAACAATTTTTTATTGTTTTTTTTTTTTTTTTTTTGCTCTATTCCCAGTATCTTATCAGTTGTTAAGTCCCATGGCTCCTGACTCCAAAAAGAATAATTAATAGGTTTACATATAGGGAAATTGAGACAGTGAGGTTAAGTGACTTCCCAAGGTCAGACAATGGTAAATTTGACCCCTGTGACCTAGATCTGGTTTTTCAACTCACTACACTTTCCGCTTCATTCCTCTCAATGGTCCAAGAAGGAGCTAACAAGAGCCTTAATAAGGTGCTAGGGATGGATTACTGTGCCAGTATTCAGTCTCCTTTTCTTTTTCCTACTTCCTAAATACATTGTTTCTGTCTTTCTCTCCCTAAAGCAAAGCTCTGATTTTGTCACTCACACGTTCAAAACTTTAATAACTCCTCATCGCCTACTGAATTCAGTTCAGATTTATCAAGCTGCTTTTAGGTTCCTAATTCTCCATAATCTGTGTGTGTGTGTTTGTATCCTGTGCCCCAACCAGACCAGCCTACTTACTGGCTGAGTACTTACTGATTTGCCATCCTCAGGTCTTTGTTCCTGCCATTTCTTTTCCCTAGAATGCCTTCTGTTTCTCCTTTTTCAGACCTACCTCTCATGCCATCTTCCATGAGGCCTTTTCTGATCATCCTCCTTGCTTCTCTTTCCCTTGAATTCCTTAAGTATTTTGTTTTCTTATTACAGTAATATTCTCTCTGATTTTACATTATAGGGTTTGTACTTGTCTTTCCTAAATGTCCATCTTCTCGATTTTAAAAGGACAGTGTCATACACGTCTAACCAGGTACCTTGTACCTAGTATCTGCTCAATAAATATTTGTGGAATTGTATTAAATTTAAATACTTAATTTAGGTTCAAAAATAATATTTAAATATAATTATTGCTGCCAAGGAAGATAACAGAGATAATTCTTAAGTGAAAAATTCACTTCTGACCCTGGCAGTTGGTAAATTCAATGCCAATGCTAGCAAGTATTTGGAAACTTGTATGTTCATATTTGGCTTGATAATATTCCCTAAAGTGAATTTTGACTCTGAGTGTTTGGGATTTGTTATTTTTTTTTTCCTTAAGTGATGTTTTTATCTGTAAAGAATGGGTTCTAACTTCAGGTCTTCGGAAGTTTCCAAACTTTCTCTTAGTGTTAGCAACAAATAAAATATGATTCCCTTTCATTTGCGATAGAAAATGGTCATTCACTTGAGTCAGAGAGGTAGAGTCTGGGAGAGATCTAATGCTCTGCTCTTCCAGAGCAAATTCCTTACTTCATGATGTAAACAATTTGCAACTGTGAACAGGTAAACTTATTATTATTCCTACCTTCCATATTGTATTCTTCTTCACAATGCTTACTACTTTCTGACATACCAAATATTTTATTTATCTTGTATTTCTATACTAGAATGTAGACTATGAAAGCAGAGATTTTTGTTTAATTCATTGCTGTATCCCAACCCATAAAATAGTGTCTACCATGTAGTAGGTGCTCAATAAAGATTTATTGACTGACTAAGTATAAATCAGTTTGTCTTTGGGAATTGCTCTAATTTGTTAGCTAAAAAGAAGGTTTTGTTATTTTAAGCATAGGTAGTAAAATCCTAAGAAAATAAGGTTTAGCTTGAAAGAGTAGAGTTTATCTGTGTATATTTTACTCTCTCTGGGCTTTGTATTTGTCTTTGAGCTGTCTTGAATTTACTGTATTTTTGTTTAATTGTTTATAAACAAAAGCTGTTCCTACCACCAAACCGTTCATCCAAAATGATTACGTCTCAATCTGGCTAAAATCTAAGAAAACTGTTCATTGTAACAAAATCTAACAGAAGCTATGCTGGCATAGCTCTCAGGCATTAAAGGCTAATAAGACCAAAATTTTAATAAAATTCAGTACAGGGACATTATCCCATTAAAAGTACTTCATTTGTTTTTCTTAGATGGTAATATTAACCCTGAAAATTGGTCAGATCAAGCTTCTGATATTAATTTGGGGTTATCAGTTTTCTGCATGTAAAAGTAAATGGGTTTGAAATGTGTTTTAAGCCTGAATTAAAAGAACTTAGTCACTGGTGACTCATGATAAGAAGTTTTTCCTTTTCCCTGCTTGAGCATATGCCATTGCCTCCAACCTGGCTTTTTGAAACATTGAAAATATAAAGAATCCTACTTTTATATACTATGTTCTGGAAAAGCTCTTTTAGGTTCAAGGTGGTAGCCTTAATTACAATGCTTTTTAGTAATGAGCACTACATTTGACTTTCCAAATTTCCATAAAATTTTTTTTAGTGACTGCCTTTATGGAAGTTTTCTCATCGTTATGTGAAATTGTCAAAAGTCTACTAGATAGTGTGTGAATAACCACAAGGACTTTGTCTTGTTTATTACTGTATTCCTGGTGCCTAGAACAGTGTTTTGTACAGAGAGAGCAATTTCCATATTTGTTGAGTGAGTCACATACATTCTTAATAACAGCGCATCTTATAAAAATAATGAAAGTCTGTTGAAATAAATTTTCTCCATCCCTGTTGAATTAGATAATTGTCAATTCACAATCAAGCTAGTTTGGGAGGCTCTTGAATTAGCCCAAGGTAGTTCTACCCTAATAGTTCTTAGCATTGATTGTGCCAACCTGAATCTCCTTTAGTGGTTCACTTACAAAAGGAAGAGTAAATCGGCAACACCCAAAGGCACTTGCACCTGTGGGAACCAATGGGCGTCCTAACAGGAAATACTTTCAGCTTGCAATACCCATAGTTATGTGCCGCCAGGGTCACGCTGTTTTATCTGCAGTTCCTTATTAGGATTGTACATTTCTTCAAGTTTTCTTTAATATATGTTTAAAAGAGAATGAACTTTAAGTTTGAGAATTAAAATGTGAGCGGTTATTTCCATTTTCTTCATTATCAAGGAATTGGTGAGTTGTCCTCCTTTAAGTTATTTCTTTACTTTCTAATGTTGTGTCCCCTGAAGCCTCACTCTAGCACACAGGGAGAGGGGAATGGAGGGTACGTAAGTGAAAAATAATTACAACTTAAACTGATATTATTATCAATAGTAATAAGCAGTTATGATCTTTACATGATACCATTAACGGTAGGTATTGATAGAATTTCATAGATTTGTTTAGCTCGACCAAGTTTTTGTCTTTTGTAGGGAGTGGGGGAGAAATTCAGTAAAAGTTTTTAGAAAGTTCTTACCAAAATGTCAAACTGTAAAGCCGTATACATTAACGTAATGCTGTTAACGTTAACTCTCTGACCAGGAAGTACTCTCTTGAAGCCTCATTTATAAAACTGTGTCTATAATAACTTCCTTTCTCGGAATGAAGGTGCTGATAGCGTGGTGTTGTTCTTACAACTTAAGCTGAGCTCAGTTTTATCTTTCCTAATGAACAAGAGGCAGTTTTTTAAAGAAAGTCGTCTCTGGGGCAATCTTACTTATTGCTGAAGCTAAATAAAGAATTTTTGAAGTCTTTAGTATGTTGGATTAGAGATGTAGGACATGCATTTGAGAAGATCTACTGTGAGTAAGCTTGGCATTTTGTTTTATGCTTAGCATTTTATTATAAATATGGTTTGTGTCTACATATTGCTAATATACTTTGTTGAATTTCATGTGAATATTTATGGTCTTAGCTCAAAGTCCAGCTGAGAGTAATCAACCTCGAAAATCAGTGGATTCCTATGCTCTATTTATTTTAGTTTGTAGTTTGAGATTATACAAATAAATATTAGTGGTAACTTTTTTTCAGAAATCCTTTGGGGTTTTTTTTTCCCCTTTTTTCTGGATAAGTAAAGTAAATACTGAGCTGCAAATAAAACATGATAATCTTTTCAGAAGAGTCTTAAATAAAAATTTTAAATATACTAACGGCTATTTTTATTAAATGGATGCAGTTTATGCTTATGATTGATATTCTTGTAAAACAATATTTCAAAATGAAGCTACTCGAAATGGCACACTATTCATCCTAGAGATCTTAAAAAATATCAAGGCCATGTCCTATTTTTCTTCTTTTCTAACAAGGAAAATAGGATATAGAAAGCAGCAATTTCTTAAACATAAATGCCAAATTTAGAGACAGAAAAGTCAGAAGATTTGATCATGTTTATCTTGTTTTGTAATTTTTTTGTTTTTATTTTAGTACATAAGGTTAGTTACTTATTAAAGTATAAAAATAAAACATCTTAGCCATGAGGTAATTTATGACACGACTCTAGTCCATAAAATGAAATTAGATGAAGTAGGAAAGTAAATAATCATATTTACTTTCATGACATATCATGGACATATCAGTTCTACCAGAAAATGATCATGGTTCGTATGTTGAAAAATTAATGCAAAGTATTTTATTAGCCAAGAAAGCTGCCTTTAATAGTTTCTTTACCAATTTCAGTAGGCCCTTAGAACAAGGTTGAAATGAAATCTGTATAATCCTGACTTCCAAACTCCTAATACTTTACATGTTAGATGTGCAAAGTCTTATAATCATACATAGGATGCATTTTTATTCAAGAAGCATTGCAGTGGATATTAGTGATATGGGTACTCTATGCTTCTGATACATAAAAAAGAAAATCAAAACTTTTAAGTAATCTTTGAAATGTGATGTCATAGTGTGGTTTTTAAGATTTATGAATATTAAACCAAAGTACAATTATGTTAATTTCCATTTTCATAGATAGGGAGGCCTTTTGTGATTGTTATATCAGCACTCCACAAGTATCCCAATCATAGCTTGGATGGGGGTGGGGCAGAGGAAATAGGTGGGGCTTCACAGTAGTGACAGATTATTGCAGATTATATGGCTGCCTGCCAAAAGGCCACTAGTTGGAAAAGTGGAAGTTACTAACTGCATCCTATTAGTTTGTACATATTTATTTGTAACCATTTATAACTGTTTACTGGTTTCACAGGCAGATGACAAGTTTTAAACTGATTCACTTGACATGTGCTTAATGTTCTGTTCTCTAGTTTACCTTGGTCATTCCTTGCATACTCTGCAGAGATCATACTGACCATTTTGTGGAAGACCGTGTGTTAGCAGAAAAAAGGGGAAGGGTGCCCAGAACTTTAAACCATAATTGCTTTACTTTCTAGCTAAAAGTATTACAGAGTTAATATGTAAAATGTCCCATCATATTTAGGCAATTCAATTAAAATACTAATAAAAATAATCATGTCTTGTGAAGGAGATTGTAGTTCTCAATTGTATTGGTTCAGTTTGAAATTCCTGCTGTTTCAACTTACAAGGAAGCTTTGTAGAGGAAATACGACGTCTCTGCCCAGATGCATAAAGAGGGAATTACAGTGGAGAGTTATTTTTAGAGATGTGTTCTTATAAATATATTTTATGTACTGAGAAGTATCTTTCAAAGTTTAGTTTCTATTTCAGGGTCACTGGCAGAAGTTAAATAGGTTGCTTAGGTCACTGGATATTCTATTAAGAAAATACTTTTAAAAGCATTTCGATATCACCAACAACCAGCCTAGTCAGTCTTGACCTGGCTGGTGTCAGTGACAGCATTTGTCAAAAAATGTAACTGAATTGAGAAGATATTGAGATGCTATCGGTACCATCAAATAGTAATATAAGGGAACAATTAACTTCCATTTCATGCAGTGTCCCGCTCTCCTTCAGTAGAGTGACTGTTTTCAGTATAAGGAAAGGTTAGAAGTAAGTCAGGTAATCTGTCCATTTGTATCACTGACAGTTCTTAGATGTTCTTCCCTAACTCTTATACACAGTGAGTAACATGTCCAGGTTCCTTATACCTGTTACTTTTGGCTTCGGTCACATATGAGATTGGCAATGTAATCTAATAATTAACAAGAGCATATCAGATGGACATGTCTGCCACTTACAACTCACCAGCTTTGTGACCTTATACAAATCTGTAACTCTTGAAGCCTTGGTTTCTTCAACTGTAAAATGTACACAATCATAGTACTTACCTTATGGATTATTGTGAGGATCAAGTGAGATCATGTATTAAAGGAACAAGTTTGGCTGCACTTTGTAAAGAAAGAGCTCAGTGAGTGATGGTAGATACGGTTGTTTTTGCTGGTTCCAGACATTTCAGTTCTTATTCACAGTTCTACCAGAAAATGATCATGGGAAGAGATGTAAAACAATACATTCAATCATGTACAGATAGTAGAATCAGTCTTACTATAGTAAATGTATTTAAAAGTACCATGGGAGCATGTGAATAAAATCTATGGGTTTTATTTATTTATGCCACTCCTCTTACCACGTCATATACTACCTGTCCTAAGGAGTGAGGGGAAGCAGGGAGAAGAGTTGACTGTAGATTTAAGTGATTATTAGTATAAAAAGTTAGTTAATGTGCCAAACTGAGCTTTAGTAACATTTTTTTTGCCGTTTTTCACTTCAGAAAATTTCCTCCCAATTTGATACAGCACAGCCTAGGAAAGCAACATGGCCAAGTGTTAATTTCTTAAGTCATTTTCTCAACAGTTTGTTTTCTTCTGACTGGATCACTATCAGATAAAGTTAAGAGTATGCTCAAAATTCTAGATCAGTTCTAAAAAAGTTGGGTTTTTTTTAGGGATGTTGTTCTGGTTTGGTTTGGCTTTATTGGGGTAGAATCACACAGTAAAGAATATACATTTGAGTATAAAGAAGAGTGTTTTATGTTTTCACCATCTTAGTGTCAGGGGTTGATGTCCTTTAATGGGTCTGTTAACTTTGTTTATATATTGAAAAACATCTAATTTTTACATAAGCAGATTTTCATAGAGCTGTGTTAACAAAGCAAACGTGAAATCTGGGGGCACCTACAGTAAATTCACCAAAGAAAGCAATGAAACTACTTACAGAGTATTTGAAAAACATTTAAGCTTTGTGAATATATTTTTACTTTTGGAAATATCCAGGTCTTAATCTGTAGTACAACCCCTTTATGTGATAGGCAGCCTTTGCATTAGTCTGTGTTTCATTCTCATTTCTGATACCCCCGAGTTTTCAGTCTCAAAGGCCCAGCATGTTGCCGCTAGACTACACTCCACCTCCGTGCACCTGTCTTACTCAGACCCTTATGGCCTCATTCCTGGATTACCATAGTTGCCTTCCTTCATTTGTTTTTTTCCAACTCCTCCTGATTAACGTCCTTGAAATGCTACTCCTCCCCTTTTCAGAAAGCTTCACAGGTTCCATGTTTCCACCACATTAAATCTAACCTCTTCTGCCTGACTTTCAACGTCCTTTCTAATCTGTCGCACACTGCTCATCCAGCTTCATTTCCTATATTCTTTGGCCTGTTCTTTCTGTTCTATTGGGGTGAGTCTGTCTCTGCCATACTTGTTTAAGTCTGTGCCTCTGGTACTATATCTCTTTCATTCAAAAAGCCCTCCTCCCTGGGCCCAGCCAGGCCGGGGAGGGGTGCCTGGGTTAAGTGTCCCGCTGGGGCTCAATTGGTTAAGTGTCCTGCTCTTGATTTCGGCTAAGGTCATGTTCTTAGAGTCCTGAGATGGAGCCCTGCATTGGGCTCTGCACTGGGTGTGGAGTCTGCTTAAGAGTCTCTTTCTCTGCCACATCCCCCCCCCCAAAAAGGCCCTCCTCCCTTCTCTCTACCTATTCAAATTTAACTTTTCTTCAAGATCCTTTGTAAAGTTTACTTCCTGTTTGAAGTAAAATCAATTTTGCTCTAAAAATCCCAGATTTTTATTTTATTTATTTATTTATATTTTTTAAAGATTTTATTTATTTGAGAGAGAGAGACAGGGAACACTAGCAGGGAGAGTGGGAGAGGGAGAAGCAGGCTTCCCGCTGCTCAGGGAGCCCGATGTGGGGCTTGATCCCAGGACCCTAGAATCATGACCCGAGCCAAAGGCAGATGCTCAATGACTGAGCCACCCAGGTGCCCCCAAATCCCAGATTTTTAAATTACCAAACCAGTGAACAAAAATGTGCATAGTATCTTAAATCATCCAGTTTTATCTTCACTAATGATGTAAACATTTTGAGTACTAGGACCATATCTTACACTTCAGTCTTTCACAGTTCCTGGCAGAATGCTGAGGCACCTGACCTTGATTTGAAGGAAAAGAAAAGAAAGTAAATCTATTTCATCCTGCCTATCTAAAGTCAAGTCAACAATCCTAGTAATATTGAAGAGACCTGAGAGTTTCTCCGATTTAAGTCAGGTTTGTCATCTCATTTACAGAAAAATGGGAGGCAAATGGAGACAATTTTGTAACTGATTATAGATTGACATGTTTGCTTTATGAAAAACTATGTACATATGTGTATCTATATGGATAACCATATATATGTGTGTCTTTGTTTTCTTTATTAAGGAATGAGATAGCCAACTGCTCTCGGTTTAGTTTTGATATTACAACTTTCCATCTTGTCACTATAAATTAAATATGATCAATAAATTTTATGTAATCAAGAAGTATTCTTATCCAATTCTTTAATGTAAGTGAAATGCCTATTGTGTATAATGTTAGGCTCTATAAAGGGATATTGAAGTTAATTACATATGATCCCTTCCCTCAAAAAAACATTAAGGAATTCTATTAGGGACAACAAAATATATACTCAAAAGCTTAAACATAAGAATACTTGTTACTTCAAGTGAATGCCTATTGTTTTAATAGTCAGTTTAATAGAAACAGTCAGTTTCCTGTCTTTTGAAATGATATATGCTTTCTTGTATTGATACCAAAGAGCATATAGGATGAACAAATGAAAAAAAAATAAGAAGACTCCCCGTCATTATTTTTACAGTTTTATTGAGGTATAATGGACCTATAACATTCTATTAGTCCAAGGTGTACAGCATAATGATTTCTGTATATATTGTGAAATGATCACCACAATAAATTTAGTTGACATCAATCACCTCAAAACTTTTTCCATTGTGATGAGAATTTTTAAGACTTACTCTTAGCATCTTTCAAATATACAATTCAGTGTTGTTAACTATTATCACCATACTGTACATTTCATCCCCAAAACTTATTTATCTTATAACTGTAAATTTTTACCTTTTGACCACCTTCACTCATTTCCCTTCACCCTCTACCCCCTGCCTCTGGCAACCACCAATCTGTCCTCTGTATCTATGAGTTCAGTTTTTTTACATTCCACATGTAAGTGAAATACTGTATTTTTTTCTCTGACTTATTTCATTTAGCATATTGCCCTAAAGGTTCATCCATGTTATCACAAATAGCAGGATTTCCTTCTTTTCTATGGCTGAATAATAATCCATTGTATACAGATACTACATTTTCTTTATCCATTCATTGATGAACACTTAGATTATTTCTGTGTCTTGGCTATTATAAATAATGCTGCAATGAACATGGAAGTGCAGATATCCGTTCAATATAGTGATTTCATTTCCTTTGGATATATATCCAGAAGTGGAATTGCTGGATCATATGGTAGCTCTATCTTTAATCTTTTGAGGAACCTCCATGTTTTCCATAGTGGCTGCACCAATTTACATTCCCACCTTTTTTTCTTTTTTAATACATGCCTTTCTTTGTACTGATGCCATAGAGCATAAAGTACACCCAAATGAAAACTTTTAAAATACAAAATGTTTTACATTCATAAACGTGGGTATTTGGAAATGTCTAGTTAATTCTGTAGATTTTAATGTTAATGCTTGGTTTTAGAAACTACCTTTCATTGCAAAGACTGAAGTTAAACAACTCTGTAAAGTGTTGTACTTTTAGTGTCCACAGAATAACTGCTGTAAATCCAAGATGCCATTCACATATAACAATAAAAGCTGATTAGATAACATGCCAATGATAAAAAGTTGAAATTATGGACTATTCAATACAGTTTAGGATTTTTAAAAAAATCATTTTCCAAAATAACAATAAGGTTTTCCTTTATAAAGGGCTTTAGAATTTTTGCAGTGATTTCACATCATTTCATGAGTCTCACAACTCTGTGAGGCTTATTGTTCTCACTTTTTAGATAAGACTATTGAGGATTGAGGCTGAGAGAAGTTAAGTGATATATTTAAGATCACACAGCTAGTAAGTAAGTGGCAGAATTAACTTAAACCCAGATTTCCTGATTTAAAGGTTAGACCTCTTTTCCTTTAGACCACAAATCCAAATTGAGTTATTCAGGGAATAAAACTCATACTTTTTCCTTTTATTTTATTTTATACTTTTTCCTTTTATTTTAAGATAAAATTCACATAACATAAAATTTGTCATCTTAAAGTGTAAAATTCAAGTGTTTAGTGTATCCACAACGTTTTGCAACCACGATCACTGTCTAATTCCAGCACATTTCCATCACTCCAGAAAGAAACCCTGTATGTGTTAGCATCCCATCTCAATTACTCCCATCCCTTGGCAACCACTAACTTAATATCTCTATGGATTTGCCCACTCTGGGTACTTAATATAAATGGAATCATAAAATATGTGAATTGTTGTCAGACTTCTCCACTTAGTATAATGTTTTCAAGGGTCATCCGTGCTATGGCATGTGTCATTGCTTCATTTTTATGGATGGCTAATACTCCATTAGATCGATAGATCACAGTGTATTCGTTCATCAGTTGATGGACATTTGAGTTGTTCCCACTTTTTGTCTATTAGGAATAATGCTACTGTGAACATTCATATGCAAGTTTTTGTGTGAATATTATGTTGTCAGTTCTCTTGGATATATACCTAGAAGTAGAATTTCTCATAATTATTTTTGTAAAATAATTCAAACTAAAGTGCTTTGAAATTATTTCTTTTGAGTCCTTTCTTCACAACTGTCTCATACACACATACACACAAAATTGTTTATTTAGCTAATTTGTTGCCCACATCTGTTCTTCAGAAGTAAGGCAGAGACAAACTTTAGCTCAGATCCCGAACAAGAAGTCTCTAATTCTAAGTGAATGTAATCTGAGTTCAACACTGCCTGGTACATTCAAGTGGAGTACAAATAGGTCAATAGTGTCTCTTCTACTGCTACTCATCTTCAGTTAGTGGAATCAAGAAATGTCGATGTTTTTTCAGAGTAAGGCAGGATGGCATCAATGCCACAAGAAGTGAAGTACTTTCTATACATGAGGAAGGAAGAGATTATTTCTGTACTAGGGAGATGGGGTAACTTGGAGGTAGAAGTGGAGCAGAGTCTTGAACACTGGGTAGCTTTTCAGCAGGGGTGCTGGGGCATAATCTGTGTATTTTTTAGCCTAGTTCAGACATTGTGAATAAAATATAGGATACGTAGGGACAGTGGCAAACCAAAGGCCCTTGAATCCTGTACAAAGAGGTTTGAACTTTGAACAGTAGGTACTGGGGAGCCATTTAAGGTGCTTGAATAGAAGAGACTGATGCAGTCAGGCCATCTGAAAGATGACTCCATCAGTAGTTGGTAAAGCAATTTAAAGAAAGAAAGAGATTGGGGATGAGGACTTGGTTCTGGAACTAGGACAGCCTCAATGCAAAGAAGAAAAGCAGCTAGTAAGAGATTTATTGAGGACATTGGCAGCTTGAATTGAGATAGTTGAAAGCAGAAGAGTGAATCAGATCAATACGAGAAAGTGCAGAGAGAAGAGACGGGGCCCAGTACAGACCCTTGTGTTAAGAGGTGAGCAAAAGAGGACAAGCCGGGAGAGGTAGGTTGGAAAGGAGCTTCTAAGAGGAAGGTGCCACACAAACCAAGAAACAAGATGTTCCATAAAGGTTATAGAAGGATACAACCTGAGAATGATCCTGTTGGATTTGGAGATTGAGAGGTTAGAGCTAGTGAGTCCCTAGGAAAATTCCCTCTCCTCTCAGTAAACGATACCTTGAGCATATTGTAGGCCAAAAGGAGACTGCGGAGAGCAATGGAAGATTTAAGAAAAGTGAGAGGAGTAGTTTAATGACAGGAGAAGGTAGCAGGATACCAAATTAAAAGGTAGTTTCTTTGGTGGTGTTGGGGGAGAGTTGTTTAACCTGTAAAAGGAAGAGTAAAGGATAAGTCGATTGAGCGTATAGAGAAATTTTAAGATGAAATGGAGAAAGATCGAGGAAGCTTACACTGAATAGCTTCAAAGTAGAATTTATAGTACTATTGCTTATTAGTAGCACTATAGATAGAATAGTTAGAATTAAAGGAGCACCAGCCTGGATGGCTTAGTCAGTTAAGGGTCTGCCTTTGGCTTGGGTCATGTTCCCAGGGTCCTAGGATGGAGCCTCGGCTAGGACTCCCTGTTCAGCAGGAAATCAGTTACTCCCTCTGCCCCTGCCCCTCCCCTCAACTTGTGCTCTCTCTTGCTATCTCTCAAATAAATAAAATCTTTAAAAAAAATAGTTAGAAAATATCTTGAATTACCTAAGGCATATGTAGAAGGATTAAATTCTGTCTTTCCATCCTGTATAAATCTTCATTCTTTTAGCTGTGTACTGAACATCTTTGCTGATGCTTTTAAATGCATTTTCCTCTCCAAAACTTAGCAGTGTGATGCAATTATGCTTGTTGAGTCCATTTTTCTGCTAATTATTCAAGGTGTGTATTTTGAGTGCTAATAACATTGACAACTCAAGTACAGTATTTTGTTTAAAAGTTCATAATCCCATTTGAAATTTTTTATATAAACATTTTTCTTCTAAAAGATTCCCCAAACTAATATTATTGTGCTTTCTATAGAATAGAAGTTTTGTAGTGATCTATTATAGTGTAGCAGGCACTGTGGAGACATTGTAATCTGCACAATATTTATTTGGTTAAAAATAGTAATGATGGAGAAAAAAAAAAAAACGGTAATGATGAATAGATGTTCCTGTTGTAAGATCTTACAAAATCAGTTCCTTATGAGTCCTGAAGTTTGGAGTTCCCAGCAAGAACACTTGTTGGTAAATGTGTAGAAATGGAAGCACATATCTCCCTTGTTCCCTTTAATGTTTTCTCCTATTCTCCACAAAATGGTGGGAAATCCTTGACCCAAGATAGCTCTTAGGTAAATTTAACAACTATATAAATAACATACTTTTCATTTTAACAAATAGAAAACATAGATGAGTAATTAGAAAATAAAAGTTATCTTATATACTCAAATATATTTTGACATATAACCTCACAGGCTTAATTAAAAATATATTTTTTAAAGTTATGATTAGGAGGGCACCTGGCTGGCTCAGTTGGTAGAGCTTGCGAGTCTTGATCTTGGGGTTGTGAATTAGAGTCCCGCATTGGGTGTATAGATTACTCCAAAAAAAAATAATGATTAGTAAGGCTATATTACATTATCATATTGTTTTACAAGCTGTTTTTTTTTTTTTACTTTGATAGCAGTTTATCATTACTATATAAATATATACTCATATTTCTATGCCTAAATGTATTGCTTCCACATCATTGTCAAACCAGTATTGTTTTATGGCTATTCAAGGTGGATTTTTTTTTTGGGGGGGTTAGTTTTTATTCTTACAAATTGTCCTAAATATCTCCTTAGTTATTCATCTCCAGTATAACTCTAGTTTTCTTTATAGTCATAGTAGATTCTATAGCAGATGGACCATAAGAACCTGGTTTCCAAGATCATGTTTTGTTTTGTTTTCAAAAAGGGTAGGGGAGGGATGCCTGGGTGGCTCAGTGGGTTAAAGCCTCTGCCTTCGGCTCAGGTCATGATATCATGGTCCTGGGATCCAGCCCCGCATCGGGCTCTCTGCTCAGCGGGGAGCCTGCTTCCCCCTCTCTCTCTGCCTGCCTCTCTGCCTACTTGTGATCTCTCTCTCTGTCAAATAAATAAATAAAATCTTTAAAAAACAAAACAAAACAAAAAGGGTAGGGGAATAGCGTTATTATACTGTGTGTCCCAACAAAGTCTCCCGTTGCTTAAGAAATGTCCTCTTACCCCACCCACTAGAAGCACAAGCTAATAGTGTCTGACAGTTCTGTCAACCAAAAAGGGTTTGAAAGGATGCATACTTATCTCCCTAAACACATGGCTTTTTCCTCGGCCTTCATCTGCTCCAGAGGAACTCCAGCTCCCCTTCTTCCCTTAGACTATCACCAGCCTTCCTTCCTTTTATATTCCTGCCTATTCAGGAATTTTTTGTTTAGTTTCTGCATTCAAGACCTCTTGGTTATAAGCCAAGATCATCATTAAGAGGGGGAGACTTTGGATTTGTCCAAAATCATTTAATTAATGAATATTAATAGTGAATATTTTGTGCCCATTATTGTAACGGCTGTATTTCAGCCTCCTCAGTTTATTCTGTTTTGTACTTAAAAAAAAATTATATCCTGATCTGACCCTAAAAAATAGATATTTTCATTCTCATCATACTAAAACTTCTACTTTATATTTAAGCCTCTGCCTTCGGCTCAGGTCATGATCTCGGGGTCCTGGGATGGATCCCCGCATCGGGCTCACTGCTCAGTGGGGAGCCTGCTTGCTCCTCTTTCTCTCTCTCTGCCTGCTTGTAATCTCTCTCTCTGTCAATAAATAAAATCTTTAAAAAAAAAAAAGCTGTAATACTGTTAATAGTATTATTACTAGAACATGATTTCTGTTGCAGTTAAGGAGACTTTAGCTGAATTCCATTAGTTTTTAATATGTATTGACAAAAGAGAGATGCATGCAAGTGATAACAGGAGTGAGATCAAAAAGTTCTAATTGCCACACATCTTTCATGTTACTGAACATAACGTAAAGCAATAGTTGCTGATACCACATTTCTTAGATGGATGTTCCATCATTGTCAACAGATGAATAGGTATTGTTGATGTGAACACCGCCTCTCCCTTGTGAGCCAGGTATTAGAATGTGGTGTTCCGTCTGCTCTATATATCAATGTGGTGTTAGAATGTGGTGTTCCGTCTGCTCTATATATCAACAGAGATTTACACCTGCACTTTTATATAATAACTGAACAAATCAACTCTATAATTGCCTTACCTGAATCTAGCGGAGTATATTTACTATGACACCTGCTTTCCTTTGTTTTAAAAGAATCAAGAGCTTGAGTTTTTGTATTCTGGTAAGTCAGAAAAAAAAAAGAGGGATGTATACAAGATAAAGGGCAATTAGTACATTAGGGAGTCTGGGGGAAAATGAGTGAAGTCAGTACAAAAAATAAAAATAAACAGGATTAGAAGTCAGTCCATTGTCACTGTTCTAAATTTGAAGTGTATACAGGTTTTCTTATGTTGTAGAACTTGAAAAATTAAGTTCTAGGGAATTTTTAAAGAATCTGAGTTTAAAAGAAAACACTAAAACTCCAAAATTGCCATCTCTGAATTGCCGTCACTGAGTACTTCCTTTAAATTAAATGTATTGATGGTTTAATTTGGTATCATTATGACACTTGATTCTACGATTTGCTAATGCACCTAATGCAGCTACCCGAACATATCAGACACTCAGTATTTAAGATGATTTTACTGAGTATTCTAAGTCCTAGGTTTAATGTAAAGTATCACATATATGGAGTGTACCAAGACTCCTGAATTTCCATGACAAATTTTTGCTTTTGATTAATAAAATTACTTCACAGCGAAGTGCTATCTAGATTCTACCAATGTCTGTGGAAGGGACCTATGTGTGTGTGTATTTAAAACCTGAGAAATATGAATAGAACCTGACATCCACATTTTTGAAGACCTAATAATTTCTTTGACAGAGAGACAGAGAGCACAAGCAGGGGGAGCAGCAGGCAGAGAAAGAGGGAGAAGCGGACTTCCCATTGAGCAGGAAACCTGATGTGGGGCTCAATCCCAGGACCCTGGTCACAATCCGAAGGCAGATGCTTAACCAACTAAGCCAACCAGGCGCCCCAAGACCGAATAATTTCTAACTGAGGTTTACAATGTCTCACAACACAGTACCATCCAATATTTTATATTGTATTACATATTTTATTTACTGATAGCACACAGGTTTATAACTCTTCGTTATATTACCTGAGTGAAGAGTCTGACATTTACTATGTCGATTTCTGCAGACTTCTGGGGATGATAAGTTTCTAACCTTTATTATTTCAAATCTTGAACTAAATGTGCTTCCTTCCTACTTGTATAACAAGATCTTTTTCAACACGTTGGAGAAAATATTCTTTACCAAGCTTTAAAAAGGATAAAATTCAAAGTTATTTTGTACTAATAAAAACTTATACTGATCATATTTACATAGTAGTATCTGTTAACAAATTAGAACATAGTCTGTAACTATCAGCAAATTGATTCCTTAAGCTAGCTTTTCACTGGAAGCACCAATATTATAATAACATCAAAGCTAACTATTCTCTGAGATGAGGAAGCCACATGGTCCCTCCCAACTCTGAAATCCTATGATTTCAAGCTAATTTCAAATGAAGGAGAAGTCTTTGGCTAAAGTAAGACAGTAAAAATGTTAAAACAAGCAAGCGAAGGATTACAAAAGAGTTTTGTTAGCAGGCTTTTGTGGACTTGATAAAATCTTATTTAAAGTCATTATAATAGGCAGTTTTGTAGCTAAAACTGTGAGCAAAGAAGGAAATGTTTTAAAAACAGGAAAAAATGGGGTGCCTGGGTGGCTCAGTGGGTTAAAGCCTCTGCCTTCGGCTCAGGTCATGATCTCAGGGTCCTGGGAGCGAGCTCCATATCGGGCTCTCTGCTCAGCAGGGAGCCTGCTTCCTCCTCTCTCTGCCTGTCTCTCTGCCTACTTGTGATCTCTCTCTCTTTCTCTCTGTCAAATGAATAAATAAAAATCTTAAAAAAAATAAAAACAGGCAAAAATGAAATCAACCCTTCCCCTTAATTTTTTTCTAAGTTTGCTTAGTTTGACTACGTGCCCCTATTTGTATCACACATTTTAACAGAGTGACAATCTGGTAACTCACTCCTTTTATATTAAATTTAATTATTTAAATTAGTTAAAACTTCTGAGCTAATTACAATTATTTAAGATGTATTATTGCTATTAAAATAAAATTTGGACAGATCAACTAACCAAAATATTTGTACCTAATTTAGACTCGTAAAAAGATGGTATAATAAAAAAAATGAGGCAATTTGGGAAATTTTGACCTTATATTTGAAGACATTAAAATTGTGAAATTTTACGTATACTGGTGGTATAGTTATTATATTTTTAAAAGTAGGGGTTTTTTTCAGATGTACAGTCTGAAATGTTTATGGATGAAATGGCATATCTAAGATTTGCTTCAAAATAATGGAGAGTAGATTGGGGAAGTGAATGGACCATGAGTTGATAATTTAAAGCTGGGCATGATGTAGTTCATTTCTTTATGTTTGACATTTTCCATGATACAAAATTGTCAAAAAAAAATAACATTTAATACCATCTACGAAGTTTTATATGCAAAACTATTTGAAATGCCTTTATTCCTTATAAAATGGGGAAAAAAAGCATTATCTATAATAAATTCCACACCTTGCCATTCTCTTCTCATAGTCTATATTTCTGATCCTCTCTTTGCTGTTAGCAAAGAACTGTTAAAATTGTCACATGGTAGAAAAAGAGCAGGGGGAAGAAAGTCACTTCATTGTGCTCAGAGGAATTATCTTTAACTTCTTTGCTCTTTTTCCTTCTCCAACCTGGTGGAGAGTTCTCTCCTTTTTTGGGAGTAGGGAGTGGAGGCAGCAAGTTATCATTAGATAATAATGATTACATTCCATTCAGTTGTATCTAATTTTATCACAAATATATGTATGCACAGAAATATATGAAAAGTACTTCTAGTTATCTCCATAATTCAAATTTATAATTTATTCTCTACAAAGATCAATATTTTAGTTACCAAAGCTCTAACTTGTTGCTAACACAGTCACTTTGTGTTTTAAGAGGAATAAGTGCCATTTCTCAATAGCATGAATAGTGTGTGGAAATGATCATTTTCGATGGTCAAAATACTAATAAACTGACCACAACATGCAAGATTTTGTGAAATACGAAGAATAGCTTATTATTTCAAAATTTTAGAAATTGGGAACAAGGGGAATTTCAAATAAACTAAGTGGCATGATTGTATTAGAAGAATTTACAGAAAAGAACAACTAAAATTGTCAATAAATGTCTCCACTTCACAGCCCTATGATAGGATTCATTACACAGATTTAAAGATAACAGCGTTATAGACCATTCAGGCCAATAGTTATGAGAATTTCACAAATGCCGTACATTTGGGAATTGAGTTTTTTGGTAATTTGAATATTATAAAGAACTGAGAATTTTCAGTCATTTCAAGCTCTTGTCTTGGTTTCTCAGCCTCTCTCTCTCCTCCCTGCATTGCATCCCCCTCACTGCCACCAGAGTTAATTTTGTAAAAGACAAATCTGACCATCATTCACTGGCTTCAAAAACTCCACTGTCACCCACATTGTTCATGCAAAATCCAAACTGCCTTCGTGTAGTATCCACAGTCAGATGGCCAGCTTCATCCTTTTTTAGCCTCTCCTCGGAAACAACTCTAAGCTCAAACACAACAAAGTCTTTGCTGCTGCCAGGGAATCCTATGCTTTTCTGATATGATTGTGCTTTTGGATGCTCTCCTCCCTCTGCTTAGAATGGTTTTTCCTTCCCCCATCTCATCTTGTAAGACCCAGTTGAAAGATGCCTTCCTCAGTTCCCCCAGACAACACTTTTACCTGTTTTTGTTTTCATAAGCACTTTTCATCATGTCACTATTTTTGGTACTATATTCTAACCACTTGGTGATGTTTATCACCCTTTCTGTTGATTCTTTCATTCAGTCATTCTTTCAGATATTAATGGAGAAGTTACTATGTTCTGGACACTGTTGTGGCACTGGAGATAGAGTGGTAATTAAAATAGTCACAATCTCTAGTGGAGGACACATATATTTAAAAAAAAGCAATAAGCACAAGCACATTATATACTTACAGCTGTGATATCAGTAAAGATGGGGTTTCTATGTAGATTGCCCATCCTGTCTTCCCATCTCTACCCACCAGCACAATAGCTAACACCTCACATGAAGAATCCGCCCAATAAATGCTTAAAGAAGTGAGTGATGCATGCATAACTACAGGGATTTATTAGATTAAACTTTATCTTGAGATTTTATGGATTGACACAGTTGTAAGAAATAGAGATACTTCACATACCCTTTACCTAGTCTCCTGCAAAGATGACATCTTACAAAACTGTAGTACAGTAGCACAGCTAGGATATTGGTACTATACAGATTTCCCTGTATACTGGTACTTGTCTGTCTGCATATGTATATGTGTATGTATTTAGATCCATGCAATTTTTCACATGTGTAGGTTTGTGTATACACCACCACCACAAGGCTGCATCACCACATTTACTCCCATCCATCTCCCCAGCCCCTAAAACCCTGGCAACCACTAACCTGTTCTGCATCATTTCAAGTAAGTTACACAAATGAAATCCTATAGTATGTAACCTCTGTAGATTGGCCTTTTTTCCACTCAGTGTAATTCTCCAGGCATTCTTGAAGTTGTTGGTGTATCACTGGTTCATCCCCTTTTATTGCTAAATAATATTCCACGGTATAGATGTATTACAATTTGTCATTTATCTATTGAAGGACATCTGGGTTGCTTCCAGTTTTTGGCTATTACAAATAATGCTGCTGCAAAACATTTGTGTATAAATTCCACTCAAATTTCCATTTCTCTGGGATAAATGCCCAGGAATGCAATTACTGGGTCATATGGTAATGTTTAATTTTATTTATTTATTTTTTTAAGATTTTTTAAAAATTTTATTTATTTGACAGAGAGAGAGATCCCAAGTATGCAGAGAGGCAGGCAGAGAGAGAGGGGGAAGCAGGCTCCCTGCTGAGCAGAGAGCCTGACGCAGGGGCTCGATCCCAGGACCCTGAGATCATGACCTGAGCCCAAGGCAGAGGCTTTAACCCACTGAGCCACCCAGGTGCCCCGAATTTCTGTTTTTCTTTTGCCTGTTTTCTAATTGCATTTTTGGCTTTTTTTTTACTGTTGATTTTTAAGAGTTCTTGATATATTCTACATACTGCTCTCGTTGGATACGTGGTTTGCAAATCTTTTTCCTCACTCTGTAGCTTGTCTTTTCATCCTTTTAATGGTGGGATCTTTTGCAGAAGAAAGGTTTTAAATTTTGGTTGGTACAATTTATCAATCGTTCCATTTATGGGTCGTGCTTTTGGTGTCACATCTAAGCACTCTGCCTATTGCTAGATCCCAAAGATTTTCACCTACGCTTCTTATCTAAACATTATATAGTTTTATGTCTACGTTTAAATCTGTAATCTATTTTGGGTTAACTTTTGTATAAGGTACAGGGTTTAGCCTATGGATATCCAATTGCTTCAGTACCATTTGTCAAAAAGGTATTCTTCCTCCATTGAATTACTTTTGTACCTTTGTCAAAAATCACTTGAGCATGTTTGTGTGTGTATATTTCTGAGTTCTCTATTCTGTTCGATTGATGTGTCTATCTTTCCACCACTACCAAATTGTCTTGATTACTATAGTTATACACTAAGCCTTAATATTGAATAAAGTGACATTTATTCTTTTTCAAGATTGTTTAGCTAATCTAGTTCTTTTGCCTTTTCATATAAGTTTTAGAGTAGGTTTGCCTATGCCTACAAAAACTTTGCTGGGATTCTGATAGGAATTGCATTAAAACTATACATTAATTTGGAAAGAATTGACGTCTTTTCTATATTGAGTCTCTGACCCATGAACATGGTATGTCTCTTTGTTTACTTAGATCTTTGGTTTCCTTTATCAGCATTTCGTGATTGTGAGCATGCAGATTCTATACATGTTGTGCCAAATTATACCTAAGTATTTCATTTTCTTTGGAGTGATTATACATGATACGATTTTTAATGTCAGTTCCCTCATGTTTAGTGTTAGTATATAGAAACCGATTTTTATGGACTGGTCTCTATCTTTGTGACCTGTCTCAACTCACTTATTAGTTTTGTATTTTTGTATAGTCCTTAGGATTTTCCATATTGACAATCATATTTCTGCAAATAGTGACAGTTTTATTTCTTCCTTTCCAATCTCTATGCCTTTCTTTCTTTTTCTTCCCTAGTTACCTTGGCTAGAACCTTCAGTACAGTGTTGAATAGGAGTGGCAAGAGCAGACATCCTTGTCTTGCTCCTGATCCTAGGAAGAAGACAACCAACCAGTCTTCCACCATTAAGTATAATGATATACATGTATATACATTTTTTTAAAGTTATAAATAAGTGATGGATATTGACAGATGCTTTTTCTGCAGCAATTGATATGATCATAGGATTTTTCTTTGACCTGTTTGTGAGGTAAATTATATTCAAATATTATATTAGCCTTGAATCTCTTAAATAATAATAGCATAAATAATAAGTATACAATTCTTCTTATACATTGTTAGACTTAATTTGCTAATATCTTGTTGAGGATTTTAAAAAAATTATGAATACATTTCATAATTTTATTAATCTTTTTAAGTAATCTCTGTACCCAGCATGGGCTCAAATTGACAACCCCAAGATGAAGAGTCTCCTGCTCCACTGACTGAGGCAGTCAGGTGCCCCTGTTTTGTTGAGGATTTTTGTGTCTAAGTTCACAAGACATACTGGTTTGTAGTTTCTTTTTTGCAGTGCCTTTATCTGGTTTTGGTGTGATGGTGATAATAGCCTCATAAATTGAGCTGAGAAGAATTCTCTCCTCTTCTATTTTCTGGAAGAGATTATATAAAATTGGTGTTAATTCTTTAGCTATTTGGTAAATTTTTCCAATTAAGCCATCTGGAGCCAGGGATTTCTTTTTCAGGAGCCTTGATATTACATAATTGATTTTTTTTTTCATGGTTATAGAACTATTCAAGTTATAGTTTAAAGTTGGTGGATTTTTAGTGTTTGTGGTTTTGGAGAAATTGGCCCATTCCGTCTAACTTGTCAATTCGTGAACATAGAGTTGTTCATAGTATTCCCTTATTATCCCTCTAATGACTGCAGACTGCAGGATGTTATAATATCCCCTGTCTCATGTACAGTATTAGTAATTTATCTGTCTTTTTGTTAGTGTTGTTAGAGATTTATCAATCTGATTTTTTTTCCCAAAAATCAGCTTTAAATTTCATTGATTTTTCTTATTATTTCCTTCTTTCTGCCTACTCAAGGTTTATTTTGCTAATGTTTTTCTAGGTTCTTAAGGTAGAAACTAGGATCACTACTTTCAGATCTTTCCTGTCTGATAAGATAAGCATTAAATATTATAAGTTTCTGTCAGGGGTGCCTAGGTGGCTCAGTTGGTTAAGTGTCTGACTCTCAATCTCAGCTCAGGTCTTGATCTCAGGGTCCTGAGTTCAAGCCCTGCATTGGGCTCCATGCTGGATATGGAGCCTACTTTAAAAAAAAAAAAGTTTTCCTCAGAGCACTCCTTTAGTTGCATCCCACAAATTTTGATATGCTGTGTTTTCATTTTCATTCAGGTCTATGTATTTTTTATTTCCTTTGAGAAATAAAAAACCGTGTGTTATTTAGAAATGTGGCATTGATTTCCAAATGTTTGAAGATTTCCCTGTTGTCTTTCTATTATTAATTTCTAGTTTGATTTCGTTATGGTCAGAAAACATACTCTATATAATTTTAGTTATGTTAGATTTGTTGCAGTTTGTTTTCTCCCAGATATGGTGAATGTTCCATGAGCACTTAAAAAGAATGTGTATTCTGCTGTTATTGGGTGGAGTGTTCTATAAATGTCAATTAGAGTATGTTGGTTGATGGTATTCTTTGATTCTTTCATATCTTTGCTAATTTTCTGTTTAGTACTTCTGTCAATCACTGAAAGTAGGGTGTTAAAGTCCCCAGTTATAACTGTAGGTTTGTCTGTTTCTCCTTGTAGCTGTATCAATTTTTGTTTTGTGTATTTTAAAACTTGTTTGGTGAAGCCCATTTAGAATTGCTCTCTTTTTGGTGGAGTCATCCTTATATTGCTATGTAATGTTGTTCTTTGTCCCTGGTAATTTTCTTCTCTCTGAAGTCTGCTTTATCTGATATTAATATAGCTATTCCTGTGTTTTTTGATTCAAGATAGCATGATATATCTTTTTCTGTGCTTTTACTTTCACCCGGCCTATGATGTTATATTTGAATCGAGTTTCTTATAATCATCATATTGTTGGGTTGTGTCAATCTCTCTGTCACTCTATCAATCTCTGTCTTTTATGGTGGCTACTTTAAAATCTTTGTCAAATAATTCCAACTTCTGATTCATCTTAGTGTTGGCATCACTTGGTTGTCTTTTCCCAGTCAAGTTGTGATTTTCCTGGCTCTTGGTATGACAAGTGATTTTTTTTTTTAATTGTTTGCTGAACATTGTGGATATTATGTATGGAACTTCAGATCCTATTTAAATCTTCTATTTTACCAGGCAGTTGCCCTGTGTAGGTTCAATGTGTAGGTTCTGTCCTACTTTTGTGGGTGGTAGTTTATTTTTTTTATTTTAATTCCAGTGTAGGGACACCTGGATGGCTCAGTCGGTTAAGCATCCAACTCTTGATTCTGGTGCAGGGCATGATCTCAGGGTCATGAGATCGAGCCCTAAATAGGGCTCCATGCTCAGCTTGGAGTTGCTTGAGATTCTCTCCCTGCCTCTGCCCCTGCTCGTTCACATGTACGCATGTACACCCTCTCTCTCTCTCCCTAAAATAAATAAATAAATAAATAAATAAATAAATAAATAAATAAATAAATAAATAAAATTTAATAAAATTTAATTCCAGTGTAGTTAACATACATTGTTATATTCATTTCAGGTATACTCAGTGCTCATTAAGATAAGTATACTCTTAATCTCCTTCACCTATTTCTCTCATTCCCCCAATCCCATGGGTGGTAGTTTCAGTGATAATTTACTTGTTGTCCTTTCGACATCATCTTGGTCCACTTCATTCTTCTGGCTCCTCTTGAGCTGGAGGATCCACTGGATCCCTGCTGGTACCACTCTCTCTCTCTGATGGTACTTCTGGGAGAGGGAAGCTCCTACCGTGGGCCACATTCTGCTGCTGATGGAAGGCTTTTGGTAGCTCTCTGCTACTTGGTAGAGGGTAGGATACTCCAGGTCTGGTTTGCTTTGGGCTCTTGGGTGAAAGTCTGGGAGATGCCCAGCCTGAATTGTCTTTTGCCTCTGAGTAGGTGGCCAGGAGCCACCACTATTGGGTGGTTCTCTGCCAGTGGGTTGAGGCTAAGAGACGTCAGGCCTCCTGGAGTCACTGGAGTAGATAGAGATGCACACCTGCTGCCACCAGTTGTGAGACAAAAATGGATCGGCCTGCTTGGGTTCCACTGTTGCCACTAATGTCACAGATTGGTCCCACTGCTGCCACTGGATGTAGATCTCCCTTTTAAGTCCCTGATATGCTTCCCCTTTCCCAATCCTGTGGCCAGAGAGAACAGGGTTTTGTTTTGTTTTGTTCTGATTTTGTATGCCTGTTGGTGGTTCAGTGTGCAGACCTTTCCCATGCCCAGTCTGGGATATTAGGGAGGTAAAACCCAACCTCAGGGAAACAGTCAGGGTGCTCTTTAAGTCCTGAAATCCCTAGCCAGTCTGCGTTTTTGTTTCTACTGTTCAGGGTCCTTTATGATTGTCTACTGAATTATTTCCAGATTGTATAGTTGTATTTAGAGGGGAAGAACAGGGAGAAATGTGCCATCTCTTGTCCCAGAACCAGAAGCCTACATGGATTTTTAAAGAGAAATATTATACAAACAGACCTAAAGCAATACTGAACATTATTGAATTTCTGATGTTATATCTGTTGCAAAGTATAGTGGTTTTTTAAGATTTTTTTAAACACCATAGAAGATGCTAAGCTTAATAAACATTTCCTTATCCTAAGATAACCATGGTTTTCCAGTTTTTATTATAACAAACATGAGGTTCTTCCAGTCTCTCACTTCTTTCTCTTTAAGCTGAGGTGAAGCAGGCTGGGCAGCATCACGGGTATCAGGAAGGTTGGAGATGCTTCCAGGACCTTCACAGGCATGAGTCCCAGAATATCATTTTTAGTGCATAGTAAAGAATAGGAGTTTGGGCTAAATCTGTGATGATTAAGTGACATAATCTGTAAGTCTGTAATATTACTTGATTTAGTATTTGTCTCCATTTTATAAAAACAATTCGGTTTTTTTTAAATCTTATTTTGGATTAGGATAAATGAGAATTTAGTCTACTTTTGCATGATTTCAAATGTTTAATTTAAATTTAAAAACTGCTTGGTGATTACATGATCTAATTCTGCCACCTACCCACACCATTGTGTTAGAGACTGTGCAGTTCTCCTTATGGAAAATGATATCACCAAGCAGTGGAGAATGACTAACTGATTTAATGACAGGACAACAGCATAATTCCTTTCTGTGTCTTCTAAGGAAGGAATGCAGTAAAAAAAAAAAAAAAAAAATTGTTTAATGAGGGTACTTTATTCTGATCTAACTATAGATTTATACTGGAAAAGAATTATAAGATAGATAGGTGCTGCTGGGATGTTAGTCGGCCTACAAAGAGGAGAAAGGAGAAAAATTTCTATAGTGGTATTTTTAAAAAGTAATAAATTTTTTAAAAAACAAAGAAAAGAGAATCCTACAAGATAGGTTTATTAATAGAGAAAAAAAGGAGAACAAGAGAAGACCATTTTAGAAAAGATAGCTTTGTGTATAACCCACGTGTGAGAAAACGAAGTCATATTATAGAAACCGAAAGCTGGATAGTGGGATGGGCACAAGATGACAAGAAGAAAGCACGTAAGGAAAGACTAACCTTGGTTCCTAAAAAATAATTAGTAAAACACTAGATTTTTCTCTAATTTTTTATCGTATTCATAGGTATCATAAGTGTTAAAAATACATTTATTTGTAATGTGTAATAATCATACTTTTATAGGTTTCAAAAGGTTTTTACTTACTAGTAGTACATGATATTTTATAGCAGTTTATAATACACCTTTACATGCATTATTTTATTTGATCCCCAAGACTATCATAAGGTTAGATGATATTATTCTTATTTTGGAGTGAACAACTGGGCCACAGGCACAAAGCTAGCAAATGGTGTGGCCAGGGCAGAACCAAGCTCTTTGCTTTCTAATTTAGTGTGGTACAGTCATTTTCTGGAAGCCCATGTTGTCTACCTCTTACCTTCATTCCCTCTTTACATCAATTCAAAAATCAAAGGTTAAATGTTATTATAGACTTTGTTCTAGAGAAAATGAAATTGAATTCCAAGTTACATTTATATTCTTTAATAATTACTCCTTCTTAAAAAACACTAATTATCTATATGTATGTTTCAAGATACCCTCCCCAGTGTAAAATGAGACTCTGACCTGTGTGTACCATAACTAGAGTTTTATATTTCTTATTTGTCTTTTGATTGTTTTTGGTAGGTGGCAGTTAGGCACAGACAAGTTCCATATTCTTATTCTTCACACCAAAGGAAACAGATGTCTCACATTTTCATAAGGTTTATGGCAGTTTCAGAGTTATGAACCTCGTAAAGACAAATTAGTGCTGTCAAACCAAAGGATCGTTGTTCACCATGATTACCTTCTGCACCTTTCTACCCACTTCTGGGTCTTTCTTCCTTCCTTTATCCCTTTGTTTTTCTTTCTTTTCTTTTTCTACCTTCTTTCCTTTCCTTTCCTTTGCTTGTTCCCTCTTTGCTTGTTTTGGCCTCCTTACCCCCTTCCACCCCTTGGTTTCTTTTTCTTTTTCTTTTCTTTTCTTTTTTTTTTTTTTTTTTGCTTGTTATCAACGAACACATTTTAAGTTTAATTAGCAACTGCCTTCTTTTGTAATCCAAAGGAGCTGCAGCGCAGTATACTTCCTCTTTGTGATAGCTTCCTCTTTGCCCTACTATCAGCAGGGACCAGATATACACAGACATGGTATCTTAACTATCTGGAGGGTGCCTAGGGCCTAAGTTATGATAATGGCGTTGAGTCAAGAATGTGAACAACTACCTAAAATTACACAGCTACTCTGGCACAATTTAAAATTCATTCAGCAATGGGAACTTTTTCTACCGCCAGTAGGTACGTTTATATTGGCATTATAGAAATACATATAGCTATTCTTTGCAGACAAAAGAAGTGGATAAAGACTTACCAGACCTCACTATTCTAATATAACTTAAGCAAACCACTTTGAAACAATTTCATTCATAGACTTGAATGTAATCTTTACATTTATTTTCTCAACTTTTGTTTTCTGTTTCCCATACCGACATCTCTAGATATAATTTCTCTTAAAAGAAAAAAAGACAGGAAATGAGAGTTCAGGTTTTATTTTAGGACTTTTGTCATTTTGTAGAAAGCACACACCATTGAACCCACTAATGTATTTTCCCCCTAAGTATTGAAGATCTCCAAATATTTTTTTGTGTTGTTGTTGACAGTTCTAATTTAATGATGAACATTGATAGCATATTGCTATTCTTCTGTCATTGCTTATGAGAATTAAAAAGCAAATAACCTATTGTTCTGCCTTCCTGGTCAGCCACATAGCAAAGTTCCATTTTAAAATCATGCCATAAGTAGCTTTATATAGCCACTTTATGCAAATCCTGATTAAGTCTTTATCAGTATCATGTCAAAGTCATCTTGGATCCATATGGAAAATCTCAAAATTGAGGAGATATTTGTGTTTACATGTCCTTTGGTTTTTACTCAGTTGTTCAGTGGTTAAATGAACGCTACTCCCTTTTAAAATGGGCAGAGAGGGGCACCCGGGTGGCTCAGTTGTTTAAGGCTCTGCATTTGGCTCAAGTCATGATCTCAGGGTCCTGGGATCAAGCCCTACATCGGGCTCCCTGCTCAGTGGGGAGTCTGCTTCTCCCTTTCCCCCTGCGCCTCCCCGTCCCCCCCCTTGTGTGTGTGCACACATGCACGCGCTCTCTCTCTCTCTAATAAATAAATAATTAAAATCTTTAAAAATAATAATAATAAAATAAAATGAGCAGAAAATGACCTTCTTCCTAGTTAGTGTAAGCCTAAATCACAGGATATAGCTAGCTTTTTATCTTGATATAAAAATCTAGTTCCTCCAATTCCTGTAAGTATGGAACATATAGAAAAATGACTCATGTTACAGAATATAGTCTTTTTGCTAGTCATGGTTCGACCAATGTTTATTCTTAATACATTATCTTCTTTTTCTCCATTTTACTTTTCCTAATTATACTCTGAAAGAAATTATGTATTTTTGGTATTTTGCTGGGTTTTAAAAGGTTGAAAGTCAGTTCGAATTGCTTTGGAATTCAAATCTTTCAGGACACAGAGTCCTGGTGTGTTCCCGTGTTTGTTCTGGAGAATCTAATCCAAATCCCAAAATCCAAAATCCAAACCACCTTTCTTAGTAGAAGGGGTTACCACATCACTTTTTTTTTTTTTAAGATTTTATTTATTTATTTGACAGAGACAGCAAGAGAGGAAACAAAAGCAGGGGGAGTGGGAGAGGGAAAAGCAGGCATCCCGCTGAGCATGGAGCCCGATACAGGGCTCAATCCCAGGACCCTGGGGCCATGATCTGATCCGAAGGCAGACGCTTAACGACTGAGCCACCCAGGCACCCCTACCACATCAATTCTTTCAGGAAATACCACATAGTGTTTAAAGGAGGTTTCAAGGCTCAAGCGTCTATATTCTGTTATCCGGTCTATTGATCCTGTTTATTAGTCATTAACTCTGCCATGCTCTCTTGCCTCCAGGCCTTTGGGTTAACTGCTCCCATCTCAGATACTTTCTGGTTTCTCTGGGACTCCTTTACCCCTTTTCTCAAGAGATTAGGTTAGATATCCTTCGTATATACTACACTGTTCTATTATTGCCTACACTTCAAGCTTGCTTTCTCGCCAATTATCATCTCCTTGAGGACAGAGATTTTTAACATGTTCATGATTATATCTTTACTACCTGGCATGAAGCCTGGCACATAATAGATATTAAATAAGTATTTGCTGAATAAACAAGTAAAATTACAGGAAAAAATGGTTATTTAATTTCATATTTCTTTCATATTTAAAAACCATTATAAATCCTTTATACCAAGATGTTTGTTATCTTGATTAGTACTACACTAACTTATAAAAGTGGAAAGTTTCAATTAGTTGGTTACATTTTATTTATTTTTTTAAAATATTTTAGTTTTTCTTTTGAGAGACAGAGTGGGGGGAGGAGCAGGGGGAGATGGACAGGCACACTCCACGCTGAGCACAGAACCCAATGCAGGGCTCTATCTCACCACCCTGAGATCATGACCTAAGCCAAAATCCAGAGTCAGTTGCTTAACTGACTAAGCTACTCAGGCCCTCCTATTTGGCTACGTTTTAAATTAGGGACTCGCAAAATGGATTCCTTAGTAAGAGATCTCCAATTTCCCTTGGAGGAAAAAATTGTAACTCATCTACCCAGAGGAACTAATTAGTATAACACGTTACCCCTTAATGTGATTTTTCTGAAATAGCTAGATTTTTTGTTTTGTTTTGTTTTTTTAATAGTAAGCTACAGGGTTTGCTGTACTTTAGTGCGGAGCTTTGAGCCTGAGTGGGAGTGGAGTTGGACTCCCCATTCCCATACAAGTGGGTAGAGCATTAAATTGTTTCTTCTATAGGCTGCAACCTCCCTGAAAGTAGGGTTTTTGTCCATCATATTTATGTCTGGTACCTAGCACAAACTGGTCATTTTAGAAACTCACAATTTATTGAATAAATTCATGAATGAAGGAACATTACAGTAGAGATCTCAGTTCTTTGTGTGAACTCTGTGGTAGAATGTAAATAGCCAGTTTACAAAATAGAACTTACTGTCTAAACATAATATGCTTTCTGAAAGTAAGCAAAATCCATTCAGATTAGGAAAATCACAACTTTGGAGTCGGTTTTATATAATATTGTCACTCTTACAGGAAAAGTAGGTCTAAAATTAATCCATAAAGAGCAAATGGACTTTTCAAATTTTAATCTAACAATAGAAGTTGAGAACGATGGTATTTGTGGCCTCTAAGTAGATCTTTATTCAGAAAGACATAAAATGGAAACTCTAAATGCCAATAATCCTGAGGTTTATTTATGTTTTAGGATTTTTATAAAAGTTTGTCTTCTGCCGAAAAGGAAACTTGAGTTTGAGAACCAGTCTCCAAGGACTTGATGATATTGAATGAACTTAACTCTTTGTCTGAAAACTGATTTTATTATTTTTGGCACAAAGTCAGAATAGCTTAGCATAGCATTTATATGAATGTTTTGAACATTTTCCTTTGCTATTATTTCTCAACATACATGAGTGGTTTTCTTTCCAAAGTGGTATATGCTTACTGTATATGAGCAAGTGGCTCAAACTTGTTTAGACTTGAGCTTTCCTGCTGTGATTAGAAAATTGTCAAATGAACTTTCTCTAGTCCTGGTTCTTAACCTTTCCAGAACCTCAGCTTCCTCATCTGTGAAATTGGGATAACAGTGCCTATCTCTTGGGATTCTTCTGGGAACTGATTAACATAATATACATAAAACCTCTTGCACTAAATATGCATGTTGTTGTTAGATGGTGATAGGGTAGAATCAATAGGTTGCATTGTTAAAGCCAATGCAGGGATGGAGTTAGCTGTTATCCTTGGTTGTTTTTGATCACTGTGTCTTTTAAACATGAAGTACTGGTAAGGAATATTTTACAGTCACCATGTAGTAATTTAGGCTGATATGTGAAGACATATGTCATGTCAGTAAGTTGCAGATTGGTATTATAGTATGACTCCATTTGTGTAATAAAAAGGGTGTAATCACTATGCATACTTAGCAGATAAATTTTTTAAAGAATACACAATAGGAGGTGCCTGGGTGTCCCAGTCGGTGAGGTGTCTGATTCTTGGTTTCTGCTCAGGTCATGATCTCAAGGTCCTGAGATCCAGCTCTGAGTGGGGTTCCATGCTCAGTGTGGAGTCTGTTTGAGATTCTCTCTTCTTCTCCCTGTGCCCCTCCTGCTTGTTCGCTCTCTTTCTCTAAAATAAATAAATCTTTGGGGCACCTGGGTGGCTCAGTTGGTTGAGCGGCTGCCTTCGGCTCCGGTGGTGATTCCAGGGTCCTGGGATCAAGCCCCGCATCGGGCTCCCTGCTCAATGGAGAGCCTGCTTCTCTCTCTCCCTCTGCCTGCCGCTCTGCTTACTTGTGCTTTCTATCTTTCTGTCAAAAAAAATAAATAAAATCTTTAAAAAAATAATAAATAAAATAAATAAATAAATAACTCTTAAAAAAAATACACAACAGTTTCTTAGGAGTAATTACCTTTGAGGAGTGAGAATAGAGAGACTATCCCCTCATCACCCCGTTGTACTGCTGGAATGTCGGAGGTATATTACTCTTAGAATAAAGACTGTTGAATGTTTTGGTCGCAGTTGGTGGAGTGAAGATTGTAAGTAGAACTAATAAACTGCCTAATATGAAACCTAGTGAAATCTAATTGTAATTTTTTTATCATAACTAATAATTTCAGTAGAGTTTAGGTCCATGATTATAAAAATGAAGTGATATGGAGAGGTTTCTGTTAAAATTATGGTTAATTAATCCAAACTAACTGACACTGCTGGATACCTTAAAGATGTATGTTTGAAAGTTTTAATTAAGAGTATTTTCTTTTCGGTTAAAAATGAGCACAACAAAAGTTGAAAGTGAAATCCCTCCCTAGTGACACTACCACTGACCTTTATTTATTGATAGTGATCTGGTGTATATTTTTCTGAAAATTTTCCTATGGGCATCCATAAGCGCACCCATAATTATATGCATGTATTTCTTAAATAAAAGTGGGATTTTATTATATGCACTGTTATGTAACATGGTTTTCTCACTTAATATATTTAAGATCAGTACATATATACTTCATATATATTCTTCTTATATTTTTATAAGATCAGTACATATATACTTCTGTTGTGCCTTAATTTATCTTATGTTACTGATGAAACTAAAAGTTGCATTACCTTACTATATTGAACATTCCTGTTCCACTTATGTATTTCAATAGAGCAAATGCCTAGAAGCAGAATTTCTGGGATGACAAGTTATCCTGAGTCTAAAATTTGATAGACATCGTCAGCTTGGCACCAGTGAAGTTCTCTTATTACACCAACTTGCACAACCACCCACCCACAGGGTCTGATATGTTGCCTCTTCACTCCTTCTAACACACTAACGTACTCTACCCCTTCTAACGTCCTGCCCTGGTATGAATAAATTAATATGATATAATTTAATTTACATTTCTTTGATTATCAGTGTGGTTGAAAAATCTCTTTAGCTGTTCATTAGCCATCTATAATTCTGTAAATTGGCTAATAACTTCCTTTTGCCCATTCTCACTTTTTCTCATTTGTAGCTCTTCTTTATACATTTTAGAAAAGGTTATCATTGTAATATATGAAACAAGTATTTTCCCCATTTATTGTCTTTCTGTCTCTTACTAGTATTTTTTTTAGTTTTATTTTATTTTATTTTATTTTCCCCAAATACTTTTATTTTATTTTTTCAGTGTTACAAGATTCATTGTTCATGTACCACACCCAGTGCTCCATGCAATACGTGCCCTCCTCAATACCCACCACCAGGTTCGCCCAACTCCCCACCCCCACCCCTATTTTATGCCAAAGAAGCAATAATTTTTATGTAATTTTATTTTTATAAAGAATTATACATTTATATAGTTTAAAATAAAAATTTTCTTCAAAACTTGTAATAAAAAATTTTTGTCTCCTGCCTCACATCTCCACTCCCACTTCCAAATCCTACTTCCCAGAAGCAACCACTTTAAAGTTTCATAGGGGTTTTCTCTGATTTTTCTTCTCCATATTTCTGAAGAACACATATATATATATATATATATTATTTATTTATTTATTTATTTATTTATTTATTTATTTATTTATTTGAGAGAGAGGGAGAGAGTGTGGCAGGGAGGGGCAGAGGGAGAGGAAGAAACAGGCTCCCCACTGAGCAGGGAGGTAGGGTTCCTGAGGCTGGATCCCAGGACCCTGAGATCATGACCTGAGCCAAAGGCAGATGCTTCTAACCAACTGAGCCACTCAGGCGCCCCTAAAGAATGTATTTATTCTGCCATCTCAGACTTTTAGTTTTAAGTGAAAGATGAGATTTAGCTTTCTTATGCATACACACATTTTACCCACATCTTCTAGATATAGTTATATCATAATTTTTGGTTAGCTCAATATATAATGCTTCCATTACTGTGTATATTATTCACAGCTACAATTTTTTTTAAGTAATCTTTCCACCCAAGTGGGGCTCAGACTCAAGACCCTGAGACCAGAAGTTGCATGCTGCACTTATTGAACCAGCCAGGTGCCCCTGCGGCTGTGATTTTTCATGTACTCTGAGTAAATTTACTTTCTCTGTACAACATTTTGTTTTCCCTACAGTAAATAATTGTTTTATTCTTTTGTTAATGGGTATTAATTAACTCCCATATTTTATGCCAAAATTATAAATAACCCTTCAATAGATCCAATCAGTATATTTATATATATTGAGTAACTATCAATTTCATCTTTTTCTTGAAGACTTCCATACAGGATCCCTGTATCCTACCCTAGTCTGGACTGGTTGTTCTCTAGTATACAGTTATCCTGAGATTTCCCTTCAACATCATCCTAGAGATTTACATTTTTATTTAGCAAAATTAATAAGTGTTTCTCTGAGTTCCTATATTTTGTGTCACACTTAAAATCTGAGATCATACAAATATTCATCCATAATTTTAGTGGTTTAATGATTTTATTTTTTCCATGTATGTGTCTAAATTATCTTGGTGTAATGAATAAGGAATAGGTTTACTTTTTTTTTTAACTTTGAATGACTAGTCATTTGTCCTTATATCACTTTATTGAATAAGTAATCCATCTTTCTACACTGATTTGAAATGCCACCAGTATCATATGTTATTAAATACCCATATGAATTTGGTTCTGGTTTTGAGACCCTTATTCAGTTTTATTGACCTTGCTGTCCTATTCCAGTGCTAGATCTCAATATTTGATTTGTTGTAGTTTTATAATTTGTTTTAATAGCTGATAGAACAAATCCTCCTTCATTAGTCTTTTTTTTTTTTCCTGAATTTCCCTAGCTAGTTATTAGATGTTTATTTTTCTGGATTAGGAGTTTGCAAATGATAGCCCGCAGAATGAATCTGTCCTGCTGCTTGTTTTTGTATAAACTGAGAACCAAGATTGGTTTTTAAATTTTTTAATGGTTGGGGAAAAAATGAAAATAAAATTTCTTGACACGAAATTCAAATCTCAGTGTCCAGTAAAGTTTTATTGAAACATGTGCTCATTTATTATTTATTATCCATGGCTGCTTTCACACTATAAGACAGAACTAAGTAATTACATCAGAGACTGTATGGCCCACAGAGTCTAAAATATTACAGATACTTTACAGAAAAAGTTGGCTAACCCCTGTTCTAGATCAAAGTTTAAACCATTTAAAAGGAAAATCTATTGGAATTTCACATAATATATAGATTAATTTAAGGAGAAATAATCTTTTCAAACTAAATCTTACCATCAAACAAAAAGATATGTCTTTCATTTATTTAGGTTTTTTATTATATCTCTTAGTAGTATTTTATGATTTTTTTCCCCATCTATTTTCTGTACATTACTTATATTTATTCCTGGATTTTGGGGGAGTTGTTGTTGTAAATTCAGTTGTAAGTGGGATCTTTTCTTCCACTCTATTTTCTTTATAAAAAATTAGAAGCATAATATATACTCAATATATGAAGATGTATCATAAGGTCATCACTGATTAACAGCAATCTTGCTGGGATACCTGCATGACTCAGTCAGCTAAGCATCTGCCTTCAGCTCAGGTCATGATCCCAGGGTCCTGGAATCAAGTCCCACGTCAGGCTCCTTGCTCAGCTAGGAGTTTGCTTCTCCCTCTGCCTGCTGCTCCCTCTGCTTGGGTGCTTTCTCTCTCTCTCTCTCTGGCAAATAAATAAATAAAATCTAAAAAAAAAAAGAAAAGAGCAATCTTGCTATCTCAATCAGGTTAAGTGAAACAACAAAGAAGATAGAAATTATTTACCTAGTACAAATATAGGTGATGGTAAAAAAAAATTATTTTCCTGGAATTTTACATTATCATTTTTTTGAAATATCTAATGATCTAACTTTTTTTTTTAAGATTTATTTATTTATTTTAGAGAGAAAGAGAGGGGGGAGCGGAAGAAGAGGGAGAGAAAATCCTCAAGCAGACTCTCCACTGAGTGCGGAGCCCCACTCAGAGCTGGATCTCAGGACCTTGAGATCATGACCTGAGCCAAAATGAAGAGTCAGATGTTTAACTGCATGAGCCACCCAGGTGCTCTCTGACATAGTACACGTTCTAATTATGAGTCAAAGACAAAAATACTTTAAAATTATTATAGTTTATGATTTTAAATAATAATTTTAAACTAAATTTTAGCTTAAAACTTAGTTTAAAATTATTTTTAATTAAAAATATACTTATGTTTTAAATACTGTAATGCACAATAAGGAAAGTAGATGTCCCCAGTCAAGTAAAAGTCCCCGATCATACCAGCCTTTCCTCCAACAGATACAGTCACTGTAAAGTTTGAGACATATTCTTCTAAATTTCTCCTTTATCCTTCTTAACATTGTTCATTTTAAATGTAATCATATTATGGAATTACTATTTACTTGATATTTTAGTATATAAATCTGCTTTCCTATAAATCTGCTTTTGGTTGTATTAGCTACATAGTAGTGTGTAATTGTACCAACTCCTCTTTGATGGACATTTGGGTTTTTCCAAATGTTTTCCATTACAAACCATACTGTAATTATCATTATAAATAGCAGTGTGATTCATTTTCAGTTCATCCACTCTGACTCTAGAATATTGCAGTTTAGGGACCCTCTTTTTTCATGAATTTCCATCAGAGTAAGGACCCTTTTACTTTAAAGCGGTGTGCTAACCAGAAGTCCTTTCTGTTTTTTGTTTTTTGTTTCTTTAATAATAAAACAGCCCTTGTAGCGGTGAGCTTACAGTCTAGTATGGTTGGCCAGTGAGTACCCAGTTGATCATAGCTATGACTAATTATGTTGTTTATAAAATGTCAGTCATGACTATGAGCCGATAAACTTAACTTGCCTTGGGCTTCCAACATATTGTGGGGGAATGGGTTGATTAATCCAGTATATGAAACAAAATGTATTTGAAATAGTAGCAAAATGCTGTTTATTGGTGGGTTTGTGCCAAAACAGATCTCTCATCTGCTAGGCTAAAATACATATTTTAATAAGGGGAACAGAAAAAAAGGATGTAAATCCCTCTGGGTATCCTGGCATTCCAGGATATGCTATCTCGTTTCATTATTCATGTGCTAGCAGCATCAGCTTCAAGAAGTAATGGTTGAAATACATGTAAGCCTATTTTTCAAAATAAAATTAAGTCATAAACTTTTATTAAATCTCAAGGTTTCACTAGACCTCTGATCCTACATTTACTAGGACATGTGATTGAAAGACAGGACAAATGGTTCATATTAAGTGAAAAATTATTAAACTTTATTAATAATATAGAAATGTAAATTAGAGGGGTGCTTGGGTGGCTCAGTCAGTTAAGTGTCTGCCTTTTGTTCATGTCATGATCTTGGGGTCTTGGATTTCAGCCCCACATTGGGCTCCCTGCTTGGCAGAGAGTCTGCTTCTCCCTTCCTCTCTGCCCCTCCCTCCTGCTTGTGCTTGCTCGTGTGCTCTCTCTCAAGTAAATAAATAATATCTTTTAAAAAATGTTAGAGTTAATGTTGTCTTAATTATTACATACTTTTTGACAAATCAGTTGCACTTGTAGAAATTTATCCTAAGGAAATAATTATGGGTACACTATTTCCAGAACTTTTTTGTCATCCCAGACAGAAACTCTCTACCCATTAAGCACTAATCTCCATTTCCCCATCTTTGCCCAGCCCCTAGTAACCTCTCATCTACTTTGTCTCTATGAATTTGCCTATTCTAGATATTTCATACAAGTGTAATCATATAATATTTGTCTATTTGTGTCTGGCTTATTTCAATTAGCATAATTTTTTCAAGGTTTATCCATGCTGTAGCATATACTGGAACTTCATTCCTTTTTATGGCTGAATAATGTTCCATTGTATGTGTACTACCGTATTTTGTTTATCCATTCATCTGTTGATGGACACTTAGGTTGTTTCCACCTTTTGGCTATTGTGAATAATACTGTTATAAACATTGGTGTACAAGTATCAGTTTCGTCCCTGTTTTCAATTTTTTTGGTTCACTCACCTCTACCTACAAGTGGAATGGCTGGAACAAATGGTGATCTATGTTTAACTTTTGAGGAATTGTTTTGTTTTGTTTTAATTGTTTTGCATGTGGCTATACCATTTTATACCCACACCAGCAATCTAAGGGAGTTCCAAAGTTTCGCAGACTCACCAACACTTGTTATTTCCCATTTTTAAAATTATGGCCACCCTAATGGGTATGAACTGGTATCTCACTATGGCTTTCATTTATATTTCCCTAATAATTAAGAGTGTGGAGCATTTTTTCAAGTGTTTCTTGGCCATTTGTATGTCTTCTTTGGACGATTGTCTATTCAAGTCCTTTGTCCACTCTTAAATTAGATTGTTTTTTTCTGTTGTTGAGTTGTACAAATTCTTTATATATTCTAGACATTAAACCTTTATCAGATATATAACTTGTAAATATTTCCTTCCATTCCGTGGGTCATCTTTTCAATATTAATTTTATCCTTTGCACATACATTTTTAATTTTAATGAAGTCCATTTAATCTATTTTTTCTTTTTCATTGCTTGTGCTTTGGGTGTTATATTTAAGAAACCTTTACCAAGGGGTGCCTGGGTGGCTCAGTGGGTTAAAGCCTCTGCCTTCGGCTCAGGTCATGATCTCAGGGTCCTGGGATCGAGCCCCACATCCGGCTCTCTGCTCAGCAGGCAGCCTACTTCCCCTTCTCTCTCTGCCTACTTGTGATCTCTCTCTGTGTGTCAAGTAAATAAATAAAACCTTAAAAAAAAAAAAAAACAATAAGAAACCTTTACCAAATCCAAGGTAATACAGATTGCCCCTATATTTTCTTTAAGAGTATTATAGTTCTAGCTGTTAAATTTAGAGCTTGGATCTATTTTGAGTTAATCTTCCTATATGGTATAAGATAAGGGTCCAGCTTCATTCTTTTGCATGTGGATGTATAGTTGTCTCAGCACTTTTTTTTTTTTACTTTTTTTTTTTAACATCTTAATTTTATTTTATTTTTTTCAGTGTTCCAAGATTTATTGTTTATCAGCACTATTTTTTGAAAAAACGGTCTTTCCTTCATTGTACTGTTTTAATACCCTTGTTGAAAATCAGGTGTATATATATATGGGGGGAAGAGGGGTGTGTGTGTGGTTATTTCTGTGCTCTCAAATCTATTACATTAGTTTGTATATGTCTATTGTTAGGCCAGTACCACACTGGTTTGATTACTGTAGCTTCGTAGTAAGTTTTGAAATCAAGAAATATAAATCTTCCAAGTACTTTCTTTTTCTTTAAGGTTATTTTGGCTTTTCTGGGTCCCTTAAAATTCCATAGAAGTTTTAGGATGGGTTTTCCCATTTCTGCACAAAACACGGTAGGGATTTTGATAGGAATTGCAGTGAATTTGTGTATTGCTTTGGGATTGCTTTGGGTAGCATTGTCATCTTGACAGTACTAAGTCTTCCAGCTTTTGAACACAGGGTGCGTTTCCATTTATTTAGGTCTTTTTAAATTTCTTTCAGCACTCTTTTTTAGTTTTCAGTGTACAAGTCTTCCTGATCAAATTTATTCCTAAGTATTATTTTTGATGGTACTGTAAATGTAATTGTTTTCTTAATTTCCTTTTCATATTATTCATTGCTAATGCATAGAAACACAACTGATTTTGTGTGTTGATTTGTATCCTGCAGATTTGCTGCATCCGTTTATTAGCACTAATAGGTTTTTTATGTTCTTTGGGGTATTCTAGAGATAAGATCATGCCATCGAGGCAGAATTTTTTTAAAAGATTTATTTACTTATTTTGAGAGAAAGAGAGAGTGTAGGGAGGGGAAGAGGGAGAGAATCTTTCAAGCAGACTCCCTGCTGAGTGAGGAGCCGGATGTGGGACTCAGTCACACAACCTATGAGATCATGACCTGAGCTGAAAGGAAGAGTCAGACACTTAACCACCTGAGCCACCCAGGCACCCTAAGGCAGAATTTTTTTTAATATCATATCTTTTCTGAGTAAGATCAGAAAACATAATTAATGTCAAATGAGTAGAAGCTCTTCAGTTTTATGTTTTGTTTGTTTTTGTTTTTTTAGTTGGGGAACCATTTCTATTTTCTAAAAAGGAACACTTGTCTAAACATAGAATTTCTGAAGGACAGCAAGTAAACTAGTGCATTTAATCAGATTCTTTTGAGTAGCAGGTATGCCATAAAGGGAAGATTAAAAGAGCTTAAAACATTAAGATTTATATGGGCAAATCCATGATCACCCTTTGTTCTGACTCCTTTAATTGAACATTTTAATTTAAAACTGTATACTGCATGAGTATATTAAGAAGGCAGAGTCATCCGCATCCCCCATGTAGAATGCCTATTCTACAATAGGCAAGACATGGAAACAACCTAAATGTCCATTGTTAGATGAATGGATAAAGAAAATGTGAGACAGACAGATAGACAGATGCACACACGCACACAAATATTAGCTGTAAAAAAAGAAGGAAATCCTGCCGTTTGTAACAACATGAATGGACCTTGAGGGTATTATGCTTAGTGAAAAGAGAAAGACAAATACTGTATGATCTCACTTACAGTGGAATCTTAAAAAAAAAAAAAAGCCAAAAGTACAGAAACAGTAAAATGGTACTAAGCAGGGGCTGAGAGATAAAGGAGATAGAGAGATGCTGGTCAAAGGGTACAAATTTCTAGTTAGAAGATGAATAAATTCTGGGGATCTGATATTCAACATGGTAGCTATAATCAACAATCCTGTATTATATACATGAAAGTTGCTAGGAGTAAATCTTAAATGTTCTCAACACACACAAATTAGGTGAGGTAATGGATCTGTGATTAACCTTATTGTAGTAATTATTTCACGACATATTCATCTTTCAAATCATCATGTTGTACACCTTAAACTTACATAATGCTATGTCAATTATATTTCAAGGAGGAAAAAAGGATGGCAGAGTCACCTGTTAGCATTAGGAATAATTTGAGGAGATACCTAAGAAGTCAAATAAAAATCAGTCTCTAAGTCACATATACATGATATCCCAGCCCCTGTGCAGTCTTTGCAAGTGCCCTTGTTAATATCAAAACCTCATAATAACCTGCCTTTCAGTGCACCATCCTAAAAATATCCCAACATCAACCTAACTATCGTGTATCAATACCACCAGTTCATGATGAACTTGGAGAATTACCCAATCCAAAATTCACAATCTCCTTTATTTACTTTATTTACTTTTTCTTCTGTCAATTTTCTTTGTGATTATGCTTACAATTTTGTTAATTTTAGCCCAAACAAGTTTTTCTCTCATGTACATACACATGTCACTCTTTCCCCAGACTATCAAATAAACCATTCAATCTAGTTCCCTCCATGTTTAGATCTTGGGGAGGTGGGGGGAGTGGGAGGAGGATTATTTTCTTTTTTAAAAAGTTAAAATATTTCAAGGATGCCTGGGCGGCTCAGTCGGTTAAACGTCTGCTTTCGGCTCAGGTCAGGATCCCAAGGTCCTGAGATCGAGTCCCTCATTAGGCTCCTTGCTCAGGGGGGAGCCTGCTTCTCCCTCTCCCTCTACCTACCACTCTCCCTGCTTGTGCTCTCTCTCTCTAACAAGTAAAATCTTAAATAAAATAAAATAAAATATCAAACATGCAAAATATAATTAACACCTATGAACCGATCTCTCAGAATTAATTTTTTAAAGAAATACAACATTATATAATCGAAGTCTCCTTTGTACCCCTTCCTAGTCCCATTCCTACCATCCATCCTAGATCCACCTACTCTTCTGAAGTTAGTGTGTATTCCTGCCCTTCCCATTTGTACTCATATGTGTGCTTCTACAAACAATATGAATGTTTTTGTGCTGAAATTTGAAATAAATTTCAATATATCCTACATATGATTCTTCAACTTGGTTTTTCCTCCATTATGTTCTTGACATTTATCTATATTAATCAATTTAGATTGAATTCATTGATTTAAATTATGGTATGTCATTTATATCAGGTAATTGTACCACAGTTATCTTTTTCCCTATTGATAGATGTTTGTCATGTTTTACCATTACAAGGCCTTAATGAACATTTATGTGCCAGTGTGGGGGTCATGCAGTATGCACATCCCCAAATTTACTAGATATTGCTAAATTTCATTGATAAAATGGTTATAGTAATGTTTCTATTTTATTTTCTGAGCAAAAATATGGTGTTGATCATGACTGGTAAGCATTGTTGATGTTGATCATGACTGGTAAGGAAAAAAAAAAACAACTTGATGAAAATAGGATGGGGTTTCAGCTCCAGAACTAATTGGTTGGATAATTGTATTATGTTTTTCTATCTATCTGAGTCTCAGTTTCTCCATCTCCAATTAAGGTCAGATTGAATAGAATCTCTGAATCTCTGAATCTTTTCCAACTGCATCTGTGGTTTTCATGCTGATGATATATTGTATGTCGAGAGAAGGGCCATACATTTTTTTTTAAAGATATTGTTTATTTATTTGAGAGAGAGAGAGAGAGAATGAGAGAGAGCGAGCATGAGAGGGAGAAGATCAGAGGGAGAAGCAGACCCCCTGCTGAATAGGGAGCCTGATCTGTGATTCGGTCCTGGGACTCCAGGATCATGATCTGAGCTGAAGGCAGTCACTCAACAGCTGAGCTACCCAGGCGCCCAAGCCATACATTTTTAAATGAAATTAGATCCAATAAAGAACTAGTGTCAGCAGCCCCTAACGTCCTTAAGTAATCCAAAAGTTCAATTTAGAATATCCTCAAATCTCTGTCATTTTTATGTACTGGTTCTTAATTCAAGATATAGTTTTAAAATTATTACTTAATTAAATGTTTTCTGATTTACATAATTAGTTGTATTTCAGCAGTACTTTTTAAAGATATTTTTAAGTGCGAAATGAGGTATTAGATATGCATTATAGTTAATATGCTCTGTGAACTAACCTTAAAAACCTAAATTCTATATGAAACATTGATTTGGGGGCGCCTGGGTGGCTCAGTGGTTTAAAGCCTCTGCCTTCGGCTCAGGTCATGATCTCAGGGTCCTGGGATCAAGTTCCGCATCGGGCTCTCTGCTGAGCAGGGAGCCTGCTTACCCCTCTCTCTCTGCCTGCCTCTCTGCCTACTTGTGATCCCTCTCTCTCTCTGTCAAATAAATAAAAATAAATAAAATCTTAAAAAAAAAAAAGAAACATTGATTTGTGGATAAAAACACAGTTACAGATAGATAACTAACTTGGAAGTGAGCATTTGGAACACAACCCTTTTGCAAGTTGGGGACTTCCTGTAACGTTAATCTCAAGAAATCCTAGTCAAATATGCAGTTATTACTCTAGAAGGTATATAGATGATGTGTACCGTGATGGAAATTAAAATGTCACTGCTAAAAGATTTGCATTTTGTGGGCTTGGAAGGGCCTCAACTTCCACGTTAGGCTTTGTTTTCTCTGCTAGCAATATCATTCATTTGACTATTCCAGGAAAAAGGCAGGCAAATGTAAAGGCTTGGAAAGGAGAAAGTTTTATCAAATACTTTGCAGAAGGGCAAAGAGACAACTTCAAGGGCAATGATAGTAAATAGCTTCTTTAGCTAAGTCACCAAATAAGGTAGAGCTGCAATTACTTATGAGTTCTTCATAAGAAGTTGTCCTGGGTTTCCTTTAAAGTAAAAGGTTTGGTTTTCATTTCTCTAAATTTTTAGCATCAGATTACTGGGGAGTTTAGACATTGCTTTGTGTATAAGTTTACTATTGAAATATCTGATACAACCTTATAATGGAGGTACTATTAACAATAATCTTTCAAGTCTTAGATGATGTTCTAAGAGATAGCCTTTCTTTCTTTGTAATACAGCTGAAAACACCTTTTTTCCTTAATGTCTTGCTTGACTTTTCTGCTAGGACCCAGTATTGCCTCTAGTTGGTTGGCTTTTTATATGGTTTTTAAACTCATTTTTTACAGATTTCATTTTGTTTGCTTTTAATTCTTTTTAAATAGCTGTTCAGACTCTTTTCTGCATTTTTTTTCTCTCTTTAATGATAGGGATTTTTTTTTGTCAGTTTCATTTTCACTCCAGTTTTTAATACAAGGCTCAGCAGAAAAAGAGCCTCAGCAGATAAGCACTTTTGATTGATGGAATTCACATCTGTTGTGTTTCCCCAAATGTATTTTTTCCTCCACAGCCTTTCAACACTCTCATTATGATTTTGTTGTGTTAGATCATGATACTACTGGTCTCTGGTTAAGATCAGTGTTACTCAGCAGCTAAAAATAATGTGAGAGTGCAAGGTTGTGACAAAAGCTGTTAGAGACAAACAAAAAAATCGGGGTAGAAGTGATACTCTTCTTCTGTTGATTCAATATGCAACTTTGGGCAATTCGTTTCCTTTAGCTTTGCTTTCATTTCTTCATCTGTAAAATGACACAGAAGCTGTCTTGTGGATTTTGTGAATAATTCGATTATCAAACATTTGTAAATTGTGATACCTATTGAATTGGATAATAGTAATCAACTTATAACAAATAAATTATTTTAAGAAGCAAGTTCCTCAGTACTATCCAATTCCCTATTCCCAAGAAAAATATCTTTATTGAAACTGTCCGAGGCACGACTGGTTGCAGGTTCTAGAAATGTGGGCAACTATATCAACCATAATCCATAATTATGGTAGAGTTGTTTATTTTTAAAATCACAATCATTTATATAATTTAACTATATTTCTTCTGTGGGTTTTTAATTAGTCCTAATAGATGTTAAATTATAAATTAAGTTACTAGATTTTCTTAAAATTTTAATCCTTAGCATAGGGAATGAATCACTTAGCTTTCACAGTTTTATTCAACTCATCTGTCTTAAATTTCTATAGCTATAATTTTTGCCTTGTTTTTCTCTTATGAAATAAGTAATAAACATGAAAAGCTATTTTGTCGATTAATTTTTCAGTCACTATCTCAAGCAGAAGAATATTGGAGTTATGGTAGTCTCCAGGTAGCAAATATTCTCAAATTTGTTCTTGAGCCTTTTTTGCCTGATTGCCTGAAGAATATTTTTAAATTTTGGAATTTAGTAGCTTAATTAGGACTTGTTTCAGTGTTTAGGCCAGCAAGAGTTTTCCCTACTTAATGATTAAAATCCTTATAACAAATTTATTTGGGGACACCTGAGTGGCTCAGTCGTTAAGCATCTGCCTTCGGCTCAGGTCATGATCCCAGCGTCCTGGGACCCAGGGTCCACGGGGCTCCCTACTCAGCGGGAAGCCTGCTTCTCCCTCTCCCACTCCCCCTGCTTGTATTCCTTCTCTTGATGTCTCTGTCTCTGTGTCAAATAAATAAATAAAATCTTTAAAAAAAATAAAAGAAATTTATTTGGGAGTTCTTCAGCCTTTACTTTTACTGAGACAATTGATTTGCAATTTTATTGCATAATTTGAAGAGAGGGCCAATACATATCTTCTGGACACTGTTCATTAATTGTATCTGAAAAGTTCTTGCATAAATATCCATGAAGCATTTATAAGAAAAAGTAAGGTTATAGACAATCTGAATATCTATACACATTTTGTGGATATAGCCATTAGCTCTTATTTACCGATGGACTAAGAAAATAATGTAGTCACGAAATGTCATATGAAAGCAATTAGTCTTCCCACTGCCCTACAACTTTAAATTCAGAACATATTAAGGTTATTTTCATTGTAGAGTTTACACATTCTTGACTCCTTTCTATCCCATACTTCTCTCCCTCCGCCATACTCTCTCCTATACTAGGAGAATAGAGCTACCAACTTCTCTAAGCAGATGTGGTAAACCTATTTATATGACTAGTAACAATACAATAGAAGGGCGATTACAGACATTTAACAGATTATATCAAATAGATATAAATTAAATAGACAACAGAAATCTGAGCAAAATTATGGATAACTTTCATATTGCCATTTTAAAACAATAAACAAAAGAGAAAAGAAAGGTTTCAGGAATTAAATGTGAGAGCTCAATTAAGAACATCCGAATATCATAAGGAAGTAGATTATAGACATTTTTTTACAGTGTCCACTTTTTCCAGAGCCATTTTTTGGGTAGCACCCTTGCCATGTAGAAGTATTGGTATACTAGAAAAACATGAAAAATCAGATACTAATAAAAAATCAGAATGATAGCAACTGATCTTTCTATCTTACCAGGATGTTAACATTATTAAATATGATCAGTTATGTGAAAGCACTTTATACAAATGTAAGCTTTAATGTTGTTTGTTAAAATGTAAGGTTTGTAATGTAAAATTTGGTTCCAGCAGCCTCTTTTAGGCACGTATTGAGAACAAGTACCAGCTTCTATCCTATAGTGACAAACTCTTTTATACTATGACCAGTGAAGATGGTAACAAGTCTTAAAACTAGTCACTGAAACAGTATGCAGCCTAACATTTGTAGTTTTTGAGTAATAAGGTATCATTTCCTCGAATAGAGAGTTCAACATTTTGGAAATCATTTAAGGCAAGAACTCCTGAGCTTCATTAACAGTTTTAGGGAGGAAACCACTACCTCTAGCTAGTGGTGGGACTCTACTATCTAGTGCTTGGAAATTTGTCTAACAGGAAGAAGGAAGGAGGAGCTATTGCTGCTCTCCTAGACCCTGTGAAAACATGTATTCATACACATTCTCATCCTTCCCATTGCTACGTGATAACTAAATGCAACAGTTCCTGTTTCCTATTGTGGTTCTCTTTCATTCCTGTTTAAAACAAAGACAGCTGGTCTGGGAGCTAACTAAACGTAAGCAGCCTGAGAAGGTATTAGAGAGAAGAAGACATGGCATCAGTAGCAATACCTCCATCCCTCAGAGGTTAGGCCACCAAAAACAATTGAACTCCCATAGGAGCCTACTTAGACTACTAGTTAGATTTTTAGATCTTAGCTTTTTGTTCTACAAATGATTTGAGGAGAGTGTGAGGCCACCAATGATGGCAGGAAGAGGGAGGGAGAGGCTGGTGGAAGGTTGATTCATAAAGTGGTAAAACAGTGCTGAAACCTCAGTACTTCTTGCTCAATTAGTCAACAGATGTGTCAGCAATTCCTGAGGCAATGATCCAACTTTTATAGTTTAGTTATAAGAATCATTATTACTCATTTTCATCATAATTACCAATGTTTTTTAAAACTATCTAGAACTGTGATGTCCAACATAGTAGTTGCTAGGCATTTAGCTGCTTAAATTAAAATTTAACAAAGTTGGACAATTCAGTTCCTCGGTCACACTAGTCACATTTCAAGTGCTTAAGAACCGCATGTGGTCAGTGGCTACCCTACTGGAGAATACAAAGCTACAGTATTTCCATCATGATTAAACATTCTATTTGAAAGCACTGATCTAGAACAAACTGAAAGCAAATGTATAATGTTAAGTATATCTAGTTTACAATCAAATGACTCAAGTCCAAAGTACAGTATATAAAGGATTACCTTTTAGAGATGGAGTCTACCATTGTGACTTGGTTATTCTAGGCAAAAATAATATTTCTAAAATGAATCCTTGGTGTCCACTGAAAAAGGACAAATAGATGTTAATTTTAGACTCTTGGACTTGAGGGGAACATGTATGGATAATGAAAAGTGCCAATCCATTCACAATCCTTCAGGATAAGTTAAGATGAAGAATTTAGAGAAAGACTTGATAAAGTTATTGGTATAGAATAAAACATGAAGAATCTAGTTCAAGCAGTGACACAGGATACTTAAAAAGTATGCATTATTCTTTTTTTAAAGTATTCATTATTATTTTATGAAAATATGATGTCCTCTTGAATATATCTTAAAAGTGATTCCTGTAATAAAACTTAAGCATCAGTAAAGAAAGAAGGCTGATCTAATTCTTAGTTCTTATACAGTAATGAATGTTATTACTCTATCCAGAGCAGTAGGGGGGAATAATCAAATGCCAGTTGATCCCATTTTTTGGACATAAATACCATAGTAAAAAATTAACAGGTAAGTACGTTCTAATTTATAGATATGCACTATACAGACTTCACATTTAAGTATTTTATTTATTAGTAGTAATAGATGAAGTTTATTGAATGTGTGTTCTGTGCCAGCCACCTTCTTTATCACTTTACATGCACTAAATTATTAAATTCCTCCAGTAAACAATTCTAGGAGTTGAATACATTGATTATGTTCATTTTACACATGAGGAAACTGAACCTTGGAGAGTTTTGATATTTGCCAGTGATTATATGGTTATTTAGGGACAGACTGGGACTTGAATGCAGTTTTGCTTTAATCCAAACCCCATAATCTTAACTGTGGTTGCCTTTCCACGTACCCAGCTGAAGACTATAGTAGTAAGCAGCAGAGTAAGATTTAAACACATGCATTTCTAGTTTCAAGTGTGATGTTCCTTCTAGTTTGCCGTATGCCTCACATATCAACTTAAAATAAGAAGGAAATGGCCATAATTTTATAATATTTAGTGGAAATTCTTGAAGCCCTTATAAGCACAGTTTTCCTAAATTAATTACGCACCACGATTTGCTAAACAAATTGCTAAAAATGCTACAAATTAAAACAAACTGAAATACAGGTTGTACTTATGTGACTTAAAAATCAAAAGCCTTAAAGCAACAGTGATATTTATCATAGCCTTATTTTAACATTGTTTTAATTTCAGGTTATATTCATTTTTAGAGAACATTACAACCATGCAAACTTCTTGAAGAATATTTAGGGAGTTTCTTACTTGTAAACATAAATTACAATAATTTTCTTAAACTGGGTTCTGAAGAAATAATCAACTATCATACCACGAAGTCTAGGAGGAGGCAATTAATAGTTCGAGACGAGGTAGTAAAGGCCTCTTTTTTTGGTTAAAACATTTTGTAGTCCAAACAGTCCATGTCCAGTCCCCAAGAACTTTAAGGGTTCTAGCGTTCAGTATGAGAAATATCACGAAATGTGAAATTTCTGGAGAGTAGAAATAAGAAGTAAGTTCTCTTTAGTAGAAAATCCCTCAAAGTGAATGAAATGTAATTCAGCCAGTTGAATCACTGAACTATTTTATTGCATTGTAACTCCTAAAAGAATTTCGTTTCAAAAACACTGCTTGCCATTTCAACAACTTAAAACAGCAGTCTATTCAATCATCTCGTAACAAAGTAGTGTGGAGAATGACTTCACTGAAATGGGGCTAAACTCTCTTTAGCAAAGTGGAGTTGACATGAGGTGGCAGAAGAGAGGGTGGGACCAGGAACATAAAGAAGAGTTACCTATACTTTTTTTTTTATTAGCTAGCATTTAAAATATGAAAGTAATAAAGAATTAAGAAATAACTATGTAGAGCATCTTCCAGAAAGTTAGTCTAATTGAGAGAAACCAATTCATTTGAAATAATATGAGATCTGTAAAGTAATATTAACATAAGAAAATGATACATAGAAATCAGTGCAAAAAGAAAACTTTTACATCCTTTTGTAATGGAATTGGTTGATTCAGTCTTTCATCACCTATTTTTTTTCAGAATTACTATCTGTCAGACATTGTTTCAGGATTTGGAAATGCAATAGTGAACAAAACGGGCTAAAAAACCTGCACTTAATAGAGTTTACATTCTAGAAGGGGAGACAGAAAATATACAAATTATACAAAGTACATAGTATTTTAGAAGGTGATAAATACTATGGAATAACAAAGCAGAGAAGATGGACAGGGAAGGGGGGCGGGGAAGGTTGCCATTTTAAGAAGAGTAGTTAGGGGCTGTAATATATCTTTGATTAAACTTGTATTAGTGTGTAGAAGCTGAAGTTGAAATAGGGCCAAACTCTTCTCCTTGGTGAAGGAAGAAGTGAAAGGAATTCAGTGAAGAAAATGAGAATGGTGTCAGGTACTTTCTTTCTCTCTTTCCTGATTCTGAATGTGTTCTTTTATTTGTTTGGCTAGGTGTTTGAGAAGTACATGTGGCTTTTTGGTGGGTCAGTTGGCCATTTAGATAAAATTGGGTGATGGTCTTAAAGATATTATCCCTGATAGAAGAGCACAGTTCCACTCATCTTCCCCTGAGATCTCCGCACACACTGTATGCAGTTCTGAAGAATACTACTATGGAATGATATTTCTGATAAAAGGATTTGCACTTGTAGAAAAAATTTTGCTCTGTCCTCTTAAAATCTTGAGAAGTAATCATAGTTAAGAAAAATCTGCCTCTTGCCAAGTCTCTATAAAACAAAGTTGATCGAGGTATTGGCATTGAATTGTTGGCATTGTTCATTCATTGAGTGACTGATGTGCAAAAGATCTTTTCTTTTTCAAATGTATCTAAATATTTCTTGCTTTGCCACAGTTTAAAAAAAAATGACTAAGTATTAACTGTCCTTGTCTCTTCCTCGCCACTGACCCCTTCCTTCTTACCTGTAAGCATAGATCTCTACTTATTTATAAAAACTTGTTCTTGACCTGTTCTCTATTTTGTTTTACTCTGGCGTACCTATAAACATTTTCCCCCTGCTTTCATTTCCTTCACTCCCAACCCAACCCCATTCCAGCTAACTGAAACACTTTTCTCAAAGATCATCAGGAGGTCCATTTTGCCAACTTTAATGATCTTTGCTGAATCTTATTTAACCTTATTTAACATTTAATCCTTTTGGAGATTCTCCCACCTCTCAATTTATCCCTTAAGTGAGATAAATGAAAGCATATCATAATGCCTGACACAAGAAAGTCCTCAACAAATGTTGGTTGAATCTGAACTGAATATCACTTTACACTGTCTTGGTTCTATACCAGCCCAACGTTTTATGCATTGTAGATACTCAGTGTACTTTGTATTCGTTTTATGTATGAATGAATATATGAACCTATCACTTCTCTGTCTCTTTGCATGGTTCTTCTTCCTCTTTCTAACCCCAAACATGTTTAAGAACTTACGTATTTGTCATTGTGCTAAAGGCTATATGTTCATTGTGTCACTTATTTCTCACACCCACTTGATATGGAAGTTACTTCTCCTTTACAGATGAGGAAAATGAGACTTAGCACTCTTACATGATTTATCCATCTCACACAATTAGCTAGTACATGGTGAAGCCACCAATTAAACTAACTGAGATTGTTCTAGAGGACTCAAATATTAGCTCTCTGCCCTTTCTTTACATTCAGCTTTCCCTTAATAGAGTCTACCCATTCTCCCAATTTCAGTCAGCAGTTATATGTGAGTGACATCAAAATGCATGCCTTTAAGAATTGATGTTCTATCCCTTTTCTCCCAACTGCTTGCACTGGGCTGTCTTGGTATTATGTTGAACTTAAACTGTTTAAAACAGAGCTCATCAATGTGACCTCACATGGTACTCCCTTTTAGTGATTTAGTCAGTGACATGCTCATCATCCTGATCACTCAGACTTGAAACCATCTTTAACCTCTCTTTTCCATCTCCTTATCCTAATTCACATCAGCTGATACCATGTGATTTCCCAAGGGATACACAAATACATGACTAATCCTTGCATGTGTCTGCTACAGGTAGCAAAGTCAATCTGAGAAGCGTCTTCATTACTTCCCTTTCGTTAACAATTTACTTGTTGTTCTCTGTCGTTTTAGAAACATACCGTGAAAAAAACTAAGAGCTGTTGGAAAGTTTATATTTACTGGAAACTGTTTTTCCAGAATCTTACATAACTGGAAAAATGACACAGGTCACTCTAGATTCCTTCCTTAAGCTGTGCAGAAAACCATGTTTTCTTTTGTATTTTTTTCCCCTGCTTAGATATGAGTGAATAGTGTTTGTGACAAAAGACATCCACGGAAAAACATCAGAAAATATATAAAAATTTTAAAAGAGGCATTTTGTCCATATGTAATGTAATTTTAGGAAAGTTAAAGGGAATTAGTGGGAGAAGAAATAAATATCATCTCCAGCCTTTCTTACTTTTGATGCACTCATTTTTGTCATGCTTTGATCTCTGACCTATTCTGACCACAGCTTCAGGCTTTAATAACTGCAAATTGAAAAGAAAAAGAAGGCATCTTTGCTGAATCATGAAGAATTTCATGAATCCTTCTTGCTTTGGGGAGGAGTCTAGTTACAAAGTACAAGTTTAGTTGTGGTGAGAAAGGTCCTTAAAACTTCTACAAAACACTTAAGCAAATGTATTATTATCAAATTCCTTCTATACTAGGCACTTTGCTAAGTGCTAGAATATTTTTTTTCAGCTTCTATCAGCTATTTTGCTTTTATGTCTCCACCTTTTTGCCACTTTAATCAACCCTTCCTGATGATGACATTTGCTTCTACTTATGTCATTATATAGCAAACATTTATCAAGTGCAGGCAGGTATGAGTACTAGTGAGGAGGAAACAAAAATGTGAAACTGACTAAAACATCCATACAGGAAGGAGAACTAGATTTGGTCATTTCTGGCTGTAGGAAGGAGGTGAAAAAGAGGAAGGGGGCGGTCCTGAAAAAGGAAAAAGATGAGAGAATAGGACACATATAATTGTTGAGGAACAGAAAGAATAGCAGAAATTTAGGAAGAAAAAAGCATTTGGCAAAATGTCCTTCAGTATACTAAAGCTTTTTCAGTGTGTTTATATTTAATGTTGTGAGGTTATTTAGAAACTAGCTCTGGGCTCACCATTACTTAGAGTGAGTCTTAGGTTTGAGAGCTGGCTTCACTATGATTAATCCTCTCCACTTTGCTACTCAGCCCCCACCCCTACACAAACGCAGTCTCTGAGAATTATCTCCTTTATCACTTGAAATTCAGCTCACATTTACTTACTCAGACTTTTGGAAGTTACCACTCAGACAGATGCAAATTCAGTATTATGCTGCCAAAATGTGCAGAAAAGAGACTTTCTTTTACACCTTCCATCTTTTGAGCTTTTGGTCCTGCTCTTTCAATCTTTGCTAAATAGTAAATGGGGAGATCGTTGTTCAGATGAACACGAGTGCATTTGCATTACTGAGCTTGCTGTTTCTAGTTCTAAAGAGATTCTTTACAATTTCCTTATCAGCAAAGGAATGGCCTTGATTTCCTTTGATGATGTTTCCCAGCTGATATTCTAGAACTAACTAGCACAGAAGCAGTTCATACCCTCATGAAATGCCTCTTGCCCAGCAATCTTGCCTGATTCGTACATATTAGGCTTTAATTACAGGTTTAAGAGGATGGATGGAGAAGAAAGCAAAAAATACCCGCTCTATCAAATCAGCTTGACTCCCTCAACAGAGACTTGCAGGAGGAATACATTTATATCATAACTGTTTTTAGCCCTAGTTGCCAGTCATGAAGAATAAACACTAAAAAACAAAGCAAAACAAAAAAAAAACCATTAGTAATTTAAGCTGAACACAAACAGAACTGTGTTAATAATAGTTCACAAAATTGTGAGAAACCCTAAGTTCCTCAGACCTATAAAAAGCATCTCAAAACACATTTTGTACCTTTTTTTGATTTGCTATTAAGAGCTATTATCTTCTTTTCTTAATGGGTACCATATTCTGATCTCAAGATAGCTGTGAAAGGCAAAAGGTCATATGAGTCTAAGAGTTTATATTAAGTTGAGAGAAGTTTACCTATGTGGAGGAGAAAACCAATGCTGAAATAAATGAATATTCTGCAAAGGTTTTGTGAGATTTTAATGTTTTATATATTTGAGGAATTCTATTTTTTTGTTGTTTAACTTTTTTAAGCATAATTATCCTTCCAATTTAATCTTATATTTTTAACTACTTGGTCTTCAAAAAAAGCTAGGGCCAGTATAACTGATGTATTTAAAAGTTGTCATATGGGTTAATGACCTACGGAGACATGGCAAGGTTTTAAAAGAAGAGAAAACCATTTTTGAGTAGTAAAATCGTCCAAATTAAACTACCAAAATTAGTGCTCCCTTTCTAACTTTAACACTTCCATGTATATTGATTAAAATGAAATTTTTTGGCACATTGGAAGGTAGAAAAAAATGGAGGTTTTAAATGTGTTTTTCCTTTTTTATTTGATTAAATAGTTGATTAGTTGAATAGTTCTGATTAAAGGTGTTGCCTTGAAAAAAAAATCTGGTTTTGTAAAAATAGGATTGAATTTATGAGAGAAAAGTGTAGATGAAGAGAAATTAGTAGGAACAGCTTTATGAAAAGCTCACATCCCCTTTGCAGCTTTCAGCTGCCTAACATGGTCTTTTCCTTTCCTGTGAATATAAATATACATTTTTAAATCATAAAAACATAGTGATAGAAGAGCTTTGTTTTTACAACTTTATTTTGTGCCTTGCAATTCAAAGCATAGTCTATGGACCATCCATAATGGCCTGGAAGCCTATTAGAAATACAGATTCCTTGGCCTCAGTCCTACTGATACTCAGAATCTGCATTTTAACAAGATACCCAGGTGGTGGGTGTCCATCAAAGTTTGAGAAATACATCTAGGACTTGCAGTTTGGAGCTGAAAATCTCAAGAGTAGTAGCTAGATTTCCCTTTTTAGTGACCTCTGTAAGCATGTTAAAGTAGTGTTAATTGGGTCATTTCAGACTAATGTCTTTACCAATTAATAACTTACTGTTCAAAAGAAATTATGAGAGGACCTTGGAATTTGAGAGGCTTTGTAAGGAAGGGTTAAAATATGGAGCAACTCAACGGTTTCTGAGAAATAGTTTGGGTTAAAATAAAACCACCTTATATTTGGGCATATACTCTGGCATTACCAGCTATGTTATCCACACTAACTATTACTACATTTTTGTTAAACTTTAAACAGTGTGCTTTATCTGAATAGGCACTAGTTCTTTTGGATTCTTACTAGGATTTAGCAGATCACTTTTTACCATGTGATTGATTCCAGTATAAGAATATAATTTGAGGGGTGCTGGATGGCTCAGTTGGTTAAGTGACCGACTCTTGATTTTGGCTCAGGTCGTAATTTTGGAGTCGTACAATTGAGCCCCAAATGGGGCTCCGCTCAGCACAGAGTCTGCTTGAGATTCTCTCTCTCCTTCTGTCCCTCCCCCTCCCAAATAAAAAATATTAAAAATATATATATAATTTGGGTGTCTCCTTGTATTCTTTTTTTTTTTTTTAAGATTATTTATTTATTTATTTGACAGAGAGAGATCACAAGCAGGCAGAGAGGCAGGCAGAGAGAGAGGGAATCAGGCTCCCCACTGAGCGGAGAGCCTGATGCGGGGCTCGATCCCAAGACCCCGAGATCATGACCTGAACCAAAGGCAGAGGCTTTAACCCACTGAGCCACCCAGGCGCCCCTGTCTCCTTGTATTCTAACAGATGTTTGTTGAGTGTCTATTATGTATGAGAGAATGTAGCAGTGAACAGGACAGGGAAGAAACAGTAACAATGTAAACAAAATAATTTTAGATAAGTTCAAATGCTATGATGTAGAGAAAACAGAATGATGACAGTCAATGAGAGGGAGAAAGAACACTTTAATAAGGATGCTTTGGGAGGACCCTCTGAGGTGGTCACATCTGAACAGTGATCTTAAAGCCATACCCCTGGCATTCCTGATTCCCATCCTGCTCTACTTTTTTCTTCTTCCAAAGCACTCACCATTCTTTTAATACAGTAATTTACTTTACTAGGTTTATTGTTAATTGTCTATTTCTCACCACTAAAATTTAAGCTCCACAAGTTAGGGAGTTTTGTTTTGTTTCTCCAAGTGCTTAGACTGGCACATGGTCAGGCACTAAATAAATATTGTTTAATGGATTATGAATTATATTAAAACTGCAGCTCAAGTCACCCTGTCTTAAATGCACATATTTTAAAATGACATTGTGCTGCTAAAGAGCAGAACAGAAGGCTCATTTCTGTATGGAGGAAAAGATCAAGGAACTTACTTTCCAGTTGAGGAAACAAGTCTGTTCACATTAAACCACTAATTTAATATCAGCTGTAGATGATCTTGTTATAATAAGAATACAAATAAAGTGCCATGGTAATTTGAAATTTTAACTGTCAGAGGTAAGGAAGAGAGATGAAATTTAACTGGGTCTTAAAGAAGCGATAGGATTTTGACTTGTAAAGAAACAAGATACTCTAAGTAAAGGGCATAAGCAGTGCTGAGACTGAAAGTATCTGGCACATTTAAGGAATAACTAGATAGCTAGCAAACTTGCATTGGAACTGTGTCATAGAAGCCTTGCGTATCTTTCTATGGGGTTTGGATGTCTTCATCGAAGATACTTGAATAGCAGTGTGATACTCTTAGAGCTCTCTGTCTCAGGAAAATGACATTTCAGACCATGTATGGGAGAGGTTGGAAACAAGGAAATTTAGGAGACAACTGAATTTACTACAGGTGTCATTATTTGTTCATGTGACTCATCTCTCCTACATCTACAACAACTAAAGGATAAAACTTTCCTGTGTATTGCTAACATTCTTCTGAATATTAAGTTTGGTTCCTGTAATACTTTCTCTACCCCTCAAAGTTAACTTAAGGACATGGAGATACCCCCAAGTCAGATATTATAGGAATGTTTACTTTTAAAAAGAAGTTTAATATTGGATTTCATTGTTTACTTGAATAGATAGAGACTCATACACTTTTGAAGGCAGTCCTATGGGAGAGAATTGTTGAAGCAGGATAAGGCAACTCTCAACAGGAGGAAACTGCTCTGACATGTATTCTGCCAATGTGTATTGGTGCTTGCCCTACCTGCCAGTGGCAAAGCAAAATTAAAAGTGACTAAGAATGCTGAGTTACCCTTTCAACATTGGAAATTAGGCAAGAGTTTCAAGTTTTAAATGCTAACTTTCTAGGGTATAAACGCATCTCTGAAAGTCCCAGGATGGGATTACCTCAGAAGATTTTAGATACTCGGGCTTCTCTCGCCTTTAATAGGCACACTGCTTTTTACTGAACAGAAATTTTCAGTGATGACACTGACTTTTTTTAAAGCATGAAGTGAAACAGTTTTAGATGGGAGGGTCTTGATCTTCTGGTTTGGCCTTGGGTAAAGCAGATCAAAGTAATTAAGCTGTTAGCATTTAGGAATATTGTAGGCCAGATGGAATCCTTTATATTTATCAAGTCATTAATTTCTGAAATCTCTCATACAGTGATTTAACTGAAAACTGCTATAGTGGTTAAGAGAGTGGGCTTGAGGTTAGACAGTCTAGATTTGAATCCCAACTCTATCATGGTAGGTCTGTGAAGTTTGACCTCAGATTTTTATCTGTAAAATGAGATCAATAATAATAATTGTTGGTGTTGTATTAAGGCTTAAATGAGGTAAGGTACAGTCCCTGGCACATACTGAGCATTGAATAAATGTTAGTATGCTGATGGTGTTGTTGATTATATTAAACCAGGACCTACTAACAAAAGTAACTCCTCTTTCTAGCTTTAGTGCCTGTAGCAGTCTAAAATAAATGCTTGTTGATTTTCTCTATTATAATTGTTCTAAAATTAGTTCATTTTTCAAATGTAACAATGAATGAATATTCAAAAATCCTAATAAAAGACTGAATGATGTCCTATAAACCAATATAAATGATATTTTGGACTTGCTGACTGAAGGCAGACCTAAGTAATGGATCTATAAACTCCTTAAATGGAAGGATATTGTGTATTATATGACCGTGCATGAGAAAATAATATTGCATAGTAGGATTAAGTTTTTGTTTAATGTTATTTTCACTGTTTTCAAATGAATACTATAGAGTTGGACTCCAAAGGGTTTTCTAGATGTTAAAATAGGATCGTATCAACGGCCAGTTTTTTAAAGGTATCCATTAAAATAAATAGATTCTTGAACAAGTAAGTTGAGAGTACTGATAATTCTGAAGTTATTAATCTTTAGGTACCATGTAGTTCAATAAAATACCAAATTTCCACAGTAAAGATCAGGTTCATTTTAAATAAAGCATCCTATAGAAATATTAATTTAAAAAACACATTAAGGAGTGATGGTTACTTAACAAAAATATTTACTATAATATTCCTTAAAATAAAAAATGTTTTACTACATTTGATATATGAATTAATGTAATTCAACAGCATATTTTGGCCACATGCCGTGGACCAGCCAGTATGTTAGACACTGGTGATTTAAATGTGATCCCTGCCCTCTAGCAATTTATGGTAATGTCTAGCAGACATTTGCCAAAGATAATCTAAATCTTGTGTCTATATCATGTATATGAGAAATGTTTACAGCATCCTTCTGTGGGGAAGAAAAACCCACCCCTGTTTAGGGGAGAATAAGGAAAGTTTTCCTGAAGTGGTACTATCTGAGCAGATTCTTGAATGAATTCTAGTTATCTTGGAAAAAGGAAAAGAAACAGAGTGCCAACAGGTACTTCTCCATATCCCAAGGAAGTAGTTTGAAATAGCTGGGGCGTCCAGTGTGAAGCCCTGGAGTTACTAAGGACAAGGTTCAAGAGCAGACATGGGGCAGATCACAGAGGATTTCATTTGCCATCTATCTACAAGGAGCTTGGATTTTATACTCTGTCCATGATGGGATTAAAGGGTTTTAAGCTGGAGAGTGGCATGGTCAGATTTTATTTTCAGGTTGATAATGCCTGGCAGTAGTGTAGGGGATGGAGTCCATTCATAAACAGCTTTAGAGAGTTTTTTAAAATCAGGTGGTATATAGAGAACTGATAGAATTCATTCATTTTCTAAATTTCAGGTAAATCACTCAACACGAAGAAATTGCTTTAAATACCTGAACAAGAAAATACTTGTAATCACTTATCTCTTGTGGAACTTACGCATTTGACTTTCATATTCAGAGGCAGTATTGTTGAAAGATCAAATAAATGTTAAGACACTTTGGAAAGAGGTTTTAGGTCAAGATTTTAGACTTAATCAAGTATGTGTACTCTACTGCATTTGTGTGTGTTTTTACATTATTACTATAATGAAATCATTGTAAATTTTTTGTTCTAGTTCAAAGAATAATATTTCTCCCCAGTTCTTTGAATTACCAAGATATGTTTTTGAGAGGAAAAGGATTATCAAACGATCAGTTTCTCTAGCTACCTGGAAAAGAATAAATTTTCACTATTAATTTAGTAACCATTTAAATATTGTCCAAATCTTAGTCTAGAAATTCCTTAAGGAGGCTCTCTGAGGGGTGCCTGGGTGGCTCAGTGGGTTAAGCCTCTGCCTTCAGCTCAGGTCATAATCCCAGGGTCCTGAGATCGAGCCCGGCATCGGCATCAGGCTCCCTGCTCAGCGGGGAGCCTGCTTCCCCCTCTCTCTCTGCCTGCCTCTCTGCCTACTTGTGATCTGTCTGTCAAATAAATAAAATCTTGAAAAAAATAAGGGGAGGCTCTCTGAGTCTGCTCATGCTGCCATAACAAAATACCACCGACTGGGTAGCTTAAACAACAGAAATTAATTTTCTCTCAGTTCTGGAGTCTGGTAAGTTTAAGATCAAGGTGCCAACAGATTAAGTTTCTGGTGAAATCTCTCTTCCTGGCTTGCAGAATGGCCACCTTCTGGAGTTGTATTCAAACGGCCTTTCCTCTTTACCAATGTGAGAGAGGGAGGGAAGAAGGGGGGGTAGATAGAGATAGAGAGAGGGAGGGGGGAGAGAGATAGAGATAGGGAGAGAGAGATGAGATGGAGATCTTTCTCTTTTCTTATAAGGCCACAAATCCCACTGAATTAGGGTCTCACCCTTATGACTTGGTTTAACAATAGTTACCTCCCAAAAGCCCTATCTCCATATACAATTATTTTAGAGGTTGGAATTTCAAAATACAAATTTGGGGGCAGAGGAAAGACACTATTCAGTTCATAGCAGAGGCCAAGTAGACCTTTTTCCAAAGAAATAAATAGAAATACATACAATTTAATTTTGAATTTTAGGGTCCCTAAATCTGATTGTGCTTAAGGAAAACTTTTATTTTCAGGGCAATGAAATGGAGACAGGAGAGAACTAGTCCCAAACAAACACAAAAAGAACTTGCTAATAGCTGTGACATTTTAGAAAAATTGCATGCCGGATAATCCTTCATTAGCTGTAAGAAGGTTTATTTTCAAAGCCTTTATTTCTGCATGTTCTGTTATCTCCAGAGTCTGGCATTGTAATCCTGTAGCAGGGAGTCAAGTTATAAATACAGGGCTCTCACGGTGCCTTCATGTATTTGGTGATCAGTGGCAGGTAAAATTTGCAGAGACTGAAGGTGTTTACATTTTGGGTTTTTCTTTTGTTTGACTTCGGAACGATTAAAGTGAAGATTGCTGGGAATTTTAGTTATATTGAACTCAGGGCATTTTTGTGTGCGTGAATCTGAATACAAGATTTTAAATGGAGCCGAATGCCAAAATCATAGAATTTTAGGGTTGGAATAGAACTAAAAATTGTCTCAACTAGCCCCAAGACCAGGAAACTAAGGCTTAGAGAAATTAAATAACTTTATCAATGCCACAGAGCCATTTAGGGACCAATATGGGAGGAGGATGTATGATTTCTGACTTCCAGTTCAGAGTTCTCCCACTGTACCATGCATGATGCCGCTCCCCATCATGATTGGCAAGTATTCTATGCTCAGGAATTCAATCTAGACTATAATGGCACAAGTACCAACTCATTAATATTAAACTACTTAAAAACGAGTTAACTTCCTTGAGCCCATCTTAGATACATTCTAAATCTAAAATTTTGATTACAAAAAAATGTAAAAAATATATTTAAATATATACATATTAACAAAAGATCAGTTGGTTCACTGTATTGCTATACTGCACATATTTTCTTTTTTTAAAAATACATTTCCAAAGACAAGGGATTTTTTTTTTCATAATTGTTGTGAAGCAAAAGTCAGTCATCTAAAAATCTAAATTTTATTCCTGATAGTATTCTTTTGACTATTCATCTCAATTTGTAGACTTAGGGAAGTCATTTTATTTATTTATTTATTTTTAAATTAACATATAATGTATTATTTGTTTCAGGGGTATAGGTCTGTGATTCATCAGTCTTATACACAATTCACAGCACTCACCATAGCACATACCCTCCCCAATGTCCATCACCCAGCCACCCCATCCCTCCCACCCCCCTGCCCTCCAGCAACCCTCAATTTGCTAGGGAAGTCATTTTAAACCTTTTGATTGAATGGAGTAAAATGGAGAGAATGCCTAATTATAGAAATATAATGTTGACTTAGTATTTACCTAGCATTGACGAAGAATTCAACTTCAAAATATTTCCCCAAGATTTTATTCTCAGTCTTTACCATAGTTCCTTCTTGAGTTTTTTATCTACCTTATACAAATAATTGCAGATCTGAATGTCTAGCTGTCATTTCCCCTGAATTCCAACCTTCATTTCTTACTGCTTGCTGTATATCACTCCCTGGATGTCTATCTAGCGCTTAAAACTCAATTTGGCAAGAAAACACTCATCATTTTTCTACCATTGAACTTGTTCCTTCTACTAAATTCCCTATTTTTGTTCACAAAACAATTATCTCCTCTGTCACTTGTTCTTAGAGCCTTAGAGCTAACTTTGACTCCCATGTCTTTTCCAGGCTATTCAGCCAGTCAATTGCTGACTCTAAGCTATGTTATTATTGTGTTATTCTTGCATCCAGAGTCATGGTAGCTGCCTTTTGCTTTCAATTTTATTGCTAATATTCTAGGATAAGACTGTTATTCTTTCTGCTTTGGTAGCCCTAACCTGACCTCTCTGATCTAGTCTCCTTCTATCCCAATTCAATCTTTTAAAAATATTTTTTACTTACTTTTTTCATTACAAAGTAATGTATGTTCAATGGAGAAAATACAGAAAGATAAATAGAAAATAGAAAATACTTATAGGGGTGCCTGGGTGGCTCAGTGGATTAAGCCTCTGCCTTCGGCTCAGGTCATGATCTCAGGGTCCTTGGATCGAGCCCTGCACTGGGCTCTCTGCTCAGCAGGGAGCCTGCTTCCCCCCCCCCTCTTTCTCTGCCTACTTGTGATCTCTCTCTCTCTCTCTCTCTCTTTCTCTCTCTCTGTCAAATTAGTAAATAAAATCTTTAAAAAAAATACTTATATTCCCAATACCCAAAGATAACCACTATTAACATTTTGGTCTATATTCTATAAATTTTTATCTATGATGTATGCATAATGTTTTTAAACAAAATCTTCCCAATTGAGCCTGTGTATTACTAGAGTATTATTCTTGAAGCCTGAATCTAATTTAAAAGTTTTTTCATCATTTACCAGAAAAAAGCGTAAAATCCTTTGCATGATATTCAAGATCCTTGAAAATCTAGACCCAATAAACTCTTCTACCTTTGTTTCCAAAGGATTCTTGTCCCAAATCAGCGGAACTGAAGTTACTTGCCATTTCCTAAAATGCTGCAACCTCCCATCATATGCTCATAGCATTTCCTGAAAATTTTCCCTGTTCTTCGCAGAGCAATCCAAATGTCATCTCTTCCATGAACCCATCAATCACCGGCCCATCCCCACCCCCTATTCCTTAGAGAATTGGAAGTTCTCTTTCCCTCATTTAAACTTCCACACTACCTGCAACATTCACTGGTTCTAGATAATTAGTTTCTGCATTACATATTTTTCAACACCTAGCATGATGTCTTAAGCATAATGGATATCTAATAAATGTTGAATAAATAAATGAATGAATGAATAGTTGAGCACTACTTCAGGGTCATGACACCTCTTACTAAACTCATGAGAATAAGATTTTATGGATACAAAAGAAGCTTAAATAAATAAAACTTAGGTTAGAAGGAATTGATTAAAGAGACAGAATTAGATACTGGAATGCTACAAATCCAAGTTTATCACTTAGCTTCTGAGTTGTGATGTGGTTTTGGATCATTACTGAGTAGATACTTACAGTGTGAGTTGCCCATTGCTTGATTATCCTGTTTCGAATAGAAAGGGGGCCATGTTACTCCTTCTGCTATGGATACAGAAGAAGTACAGATAGATATTTCTTTCTCAGTTGCGTGGCAGCTGGCATGTGGACATATGACCTTGGTCAATCAGATGCTCCCACCCAGGACTATGAATCTTGATAGCTCAGGGCACAGCAGAGACAGTTTGTGACAGTTGTGAAGGGGTTAAGAGTCTACTACAGGGGCACCTGGGTGGCTCAGTAGGTTAACGCCTCTGCCTTCGGCTCAGGTCATGATCTCAGGGTCCTGGGATCAAGCCCTGCATCGGGCTCTCTGCTTAGCAGCCTAATTGTAATCTCTCTCTGTCAAATAAATAAATAAAATCTTAAAAAAAAAAAAAAAAGAGTCTACTGCAAAAGCAAGTGGCAGTGACATCTCAGACACTTAGTGTGGCATGATCTTGAATGTGCATTTGCCCTTTTAAGGGCCTGCCCATTTTCTGAGCTTTCTGGTTCATTCTGTGAGATAGCCTATTCTGATGTGTGTTTTCCAAAACCACCAAGCAAT
>CM052889.1:68199043-68244609 GCA_028534135.1 Potos flavus
CTGGAGGTAGTTTCAGCCCCACAAGTTAAGGGCTCAGTCCCACAAGATTGCCCCTCACATCCCCCACTTAAGATGCCTGCTGCAAGTCCAAGTCGTTACCTCTGCTTCTGACTGACCAGCTACATATTGGAGGTTCCTATAACCCCCTCCTCAGATTCAATTAATTTGTTAGTGTCTCACAGAACTCACAGAAACATTTACTTGTTTACCAGTTTATTGTAAATAATGTTATAAAGGATACAGATGAACAGCCAGATGAAGAGGTATATAAGGTGAGGTCTAGAAGGGTCCCCTTGCACAGGAACTTCTGTCCCCATGGAACTGGGGTATGCCACTCTCCCAGATGTGGAGGCATTCACCAACCTGGAAGCTCTGTAGATTCCATCCTTTTGGGTTTTTATGGAGGCTTCGTTACATAAGCATGATAGATTAAATCGTATGCCGTTGGTGATTGAATTCTTTATCTCCAGCCCCACTCTCCTCCCAGAGGTCGGGAGGTGTAGCTGAACATTCCCACCCTCTAATCAGGGTTGGTTCCCTTGACAACCAGCCCCCATCCATAGGGGATTTCTAAAAGCCGCTTCATCAACAAAAACTCAGATGTGGTTGAAAAGGGCTTCTTAGGAATAAGGAAAGACTCTTTACCTTTATTGCTCTTATCACTTAGGAAATTCTAAGGTTTTTAGGGTTTCTATACCAGATGAAGACCAAATATATATTTCTTATTACAAATCAAAATATAACACCTAAGACAAATGTCTGGCCTAAGTTAGCCAGAGTTGATTTCTGTTACTTGCAACCAAAAACCCTGATAACAACTGTTATCTTTGGTACTTACGCAGCATCTTAAATGCATTTCAACTAACTTCCAAAACAAAAGATGAAATTTTATAGAAATGGGACTACCAGTGCCAAAAGATATAGGAGTAAGAGCTGTTCAATGAAACCACAGTGGGAAATGCCAAGTAATTCCCTACAGCTTTTCAAATAACAATGCATGCTATATGTATGTGATCAAGTAAGAATTACATTCATATCCAGGGGTGCCTGGATGGCTCAGTGGGTTAAGCCGCTGCCTTCGGCTCATGTCATGATCTCAGGGTCCTGGGATTGAGCCCCACATCAGGCTCTCTGCTCAGCAGGGAACCTGCTTCCCCCTCTCTCTCTGCCTGCCTCTCTGTCTACTTGTGATCTCTCTCTGTCAAATAAATAAATAAAATCTTAAAAAAAAAAAAAATTACATTCATATCTGGCAAATTTTCCTGCATCTCCTACATGCTTGACATGTGTTATTTCACTTAATCCATACAACATTCTATTAATTTCTATTAATAGAACTTATAGAAGCTTGATAGGAAACAGAATGGATTAAACTCTGCAGACAGGCAGGAACTCTTTAGAATTCCTCAGCAGTACCCATTTATACTGGTTATCTTGAAGAGAGAATGGTTTCAATGCCCAAATTTCTGTACATCAAGGAATGTGTTAGAAAACATTTGGTTTTGTTTTTACTAACCTCTAATTTATTAATGTTGGCAACAAACCACACAAGTATGAGCAATATGAGACTTTGTCATCAGTCCCCAATAGATTGACATTTTATAACACAGTTATAGAAATCTCAAAATATTATTTATGTTCATTGCTCTTTGAAATTATTATAGCTATTAGACTCCCTACTAGCTCTCATTACTAAATGAATTAATAAGGAAACATACATATTACTAGGTCACAAATTTTTAAAAATATTTCGATAACTTTTGGGGGCACCTGGGTGGCTCAGTCAGTTAAGCATCTGCCTTCAGCTCAGGTCGTGATCTCAGGGTCCTGGGATGGAGTCCCACATCAGGCTCCCTGCTCAGCGGGAGTCTTCTTTTCCCTCTCCCTCTGTTCCTCTCCTCTGTTCATTCTCTCTCTCTTTCTCAAATAAATAAATAAATAGATCTTTAAAAAAATATTCTGATAACCTTATTTCAATATAACTGCTTTCCTTTGTAATTCCAAGTGGTTAATTTTTTTCACTTAAAACATTATCTGAGAAGATGTCCATAGGCTTCACTAGCCTGCCAAAGAGGTCAATGTCACAGAAAAGGTTAAGAATTATTTTTAGGGGCGTCTGGGTATCTCAGTCGTTAAGTGTCTGCCTTTGGCTCAAGTCATGATCCTGGGGTCCTAGGATAGAGCCCTGCATCGGGCTCCCTGCTTGGCAGGAAGCCTGCTTCTGCCTCTCCCACTCCCTCTGCTTGTTTTCCCTCTCTTGCTGTGTCTCTCTCTGTCAAATAAATAAATAAAATCTTAAAAAAAAAGAATTATTTTTATCCTGAAACTAATATAACACCATATGTTAACTGTACTGGAATTAAAATAAATTAAAAATCAAACATTTAAAAAAATTTTTTTAGTTAAAAAAATTTAAGAATTATTTTTATAGATAGACTTCTTTTTCTCCTTTAAACTAGCTTAGTGGCTCCCACATTTAACTGTGCACGAGAATTAATTTAAAGGGTTTTACAAACAAAACCATGTACAGTTGACCCTTGAACAAGAGCTTGAACTGCATGGGTTCACTTATAGGCAGATTTTTTCAATAAATACAACGGAGTATTATAAATGTATTTTCTCCTCCTTATGATTTTCTTAATATTTTCTTTAACTTACTTTATTATTAGAATATAGTATATAGTACATATACATACAAAATTGACTATTCTGTTATCAGTAAAGCATCTACTCAACAGTAGGCTATTAGTAGTTAAGTTTTGGGGGAGTCAAAAGCTATACACAAATTTTTTACTACACTGGAGATCAGTGTCCCTAACTCCTGCATTGTTCAAGGGTCAACTGTTGACTGAACATCTAAGGATAATTTGCACTATATGAAGTTTTGTGTTTTTTAAATATTTTGTTTATTTGACAGAGCAAAAGAGATCACAAGTAGGCAGAGAGGCAGGCAGAGGAAGAGGGGGAAGCAGGCTCCCTGCTGAGCAGAGAGCGTGATGAAGGGCTCGATCTCAAGATCCCACGACCTTGAGATCGTGACCTGAACCTAAGGCAGAGGCTTAACCCACTGAGCCACCCAGGTGCCCCGCACTATATGAAATTTTGGCCTTAAATGTCCACCTTTGTACCTGACCACCCTGGGTAAGATATGACTCTATTCTAAAGTGTTTTCAAATAGATCCACAGACTACTGGGAATTTAAAGACTTGAAAAATAGTTCTAAAAGTTCTCTGTGAGATTTTTTTTAATGTTATGTTTATTTTGATGATTATCTCCTTAAAAAATGCATAGTGGATCATGTGGATAACCACCTTATTAATAAACTTCTGTGATTTACTGTTATTTCAAGACATGAGTTTGTGTTTGCCATAGCCCCACTACCAAGTGGTACTACTGTGTCTCAGAGTAATAAGAAAAGTATAGATGTGGAATTAATGCATAGATGTTGGGTTCTTGCCTTGTGAAGACCAGATGATGTCAAGTCAGGCTATATAAATGAATTTTCCCCAGGAGTACAGGTAGAGAAAAGTGGTGGGAGAATTAAGCCATCACATGGTGAGTAAGCATAGGGCCATATTTGTTTTGGGGGTTACTGTATCAATAAAATAATTGTATCTGTTATATTAAATCAGCTTTTCTTAACTTTGACTTGGGAGGGTTGTAAATTTGTTTTGTAAGTTGTATAAAAGCTGTAAGACATTTATTGTAGTTTGGGTAGTTTCGGTAGCTCAGGCCACAAACTTTTGAGTCCTCTCTTCCTTTCTTTCTCCTCTCTTTCTTACTTAGTTAAAGCAGCAGAGCCCATTGTCTGTTCCTTCTCAGTTATTCCAGAATTAACCCAGTTCTCACTAGCTCCACTGCAACCTCCACCTTGGTACTGGCTACTATCATTTCTGGCCTGGACTTTTATAATGGCTTTTTACAGGTCTCCCTGGTGTTTTTTGTTTTTTGTATTTGTTTTTTAAGATTTATTTATTTATTTTAGAGAGAGAGCAAGGGAGCACTCTCGGGGAGGGTAGAGGGAGAGTCTTAAGTAGACTTCATGCTCAGCGCCAGCCTGAGATGGGCCTCAGTCTCATGACCCTGAGCTCACAACCTGAGCCAAAACCAAGAGTCAGACACTTAACTGACTGCACCCAGGCATCCCAGGTCTCTTTGGTTTTTAACCGTGCTCCCATGCAGTTTGTTTTCCACACAGTTGTCAGAGTGGTCCTTTGAAATACATAAGTTACTTCTAAAATGCTTCATTGGCTTGACTTTTCTTGAAATACACCAGGCAATCTTGCTAGGCCCTCTACCTGGATTGTTCTTCCTTGCTGGGTATCTTTAGAGCTTTTACTTCACTTCCTTTAGCCTTTAGGCCTCTGTCACCTTTTAACTTATCAGAGAGATCTGTCCTGACCACTAACTTTGCTTTTTTTTTTTTTAATTTTTCTTTATGATACTCATTCGTACTTAACATACATGTCTCTCTCTACTAAAATATAAGCTCTGTGAGAAAAGGGAATAACCTAAAGCCTTGTTCAGTACTGGACATATGTTAGGCCTTTAGTAAGTATTTGCTGAATGAATGAGTAAATAAGTAAATGAAGTGAATAACTAAAAATAAGGAAATGTTAGGGATCTGTAAGAATTTTTTATAAGGGATTGGAATATTAATCAAGCTTAAGGAACTGAAAGAGTAAATTATCATTATGTATTACAATTAAAGTTTTCATACCATACACATGGTTAAGATATTGTGCAAAGTGAAGACTTCAAAGCCTGCTCAAATCTTTTTTTTTTTTTTTTTAAGATCTTATTCATTTATTTGTCAGAGAGAGAGAACACACAAGCAGGGGAAGTGGCAGGCAGAGGGAGAAGCAAACTCCCCACTGAGCAAGGAGCCTGATGTGGGAATTGATCCCAGGACCCTGGGATCATGACCTGAATCAAAGGCAGATGCTTAATCCACTGAGCCACCCAGGTGTCCCTACTTTGGAATTTGTGTAGACATATCAGCACCATTTTTGTACTGGTCTTAACTTATGTTCAGTACTATTTTTCCCCCAAATTGATGCATCATTGATTTTAAGTTGCTAGCCTCATATCAGAATATCAGAGCAAAAATTTCAGTGTTAAACTTATGAAATCCAAAAGAGCTTCTGCTTTCCCATCTGTCTCTCAACCTAACCATATTTTTTTTAATGGAGGGGGAAAATAATATCTATAAGGAACAAAAATAATGGGTATATTTACTTTGTAGCACACATAAGCCTTTTTTTTTTTTTTTTTTTTTTAAGATTCTGTTTGAGAGAGAGAGCGTGCACACGAATTGGGGGGAGAGGCAAAGAGAGAGGGGAAGAGAGAATCTCAAGCAGACCCCAGGCTCAGCAAGGAGCCTAATGCAGTGCTCGATCTCACAACACTGAGATCATGACTTGAGTGGAAATCAAGAACTGGTGCTTAACCGACTGAGCCACCCAGGTGCCCCACACGTAAAGTCTTAAAGGGTGACTCAGAAGAGTCTTCTTCATAATATTTAACATTACTTGACCAGGAGTAGTAGACTAAAACTTATCGTTGTTATGATAATCAATAAACCCCAGCCACTTCTGCATTATTTGCTGAGTAGAAATTAGATGACTTTAAGGTCCCTTTCCAGTTCTCCAGTGCTATGATATGTGATTACAATGGACTACATGAGCATAGTGGCATAAAAAGCAACTAGCATCTAGTTTTATTTTCAAAACGAAAGTACTGTAAGAATGGTTTCTTACTTCAGAATAACAGTTAAATATTAGTGGCAGACAGCAGCAACTAATCAAAACAGTTTTCTGTTTCTTTCTTTAAAAACAATTCTCTTCAACTCTGTATGGGTAGTTGTATTACAGTAGGGAGAAAAACTGGACTAGTTCTGACTTTGAAAAAGTCCTATCACCTATTTGTACTTCATTTTTCATTGCCGTAAAATGAAGATTTTACCTGCCTCTACCTTCTGGGAGCAAGATAATGAATAAGATAATAGGAATTTACATGAGCTAATTTACAGTGAGGTTTAAGTTTCAGAGCCCCTTGTTTCCACCAGCCCCTTCCGAGGCCCTAATACTTATATCTGTGTGGGAATTTTATAAATTTTTTTTTCTTAAATAGACCCCCAAATTTGTTTATGCTTCAGTGTACATAAGAACTGAATCTACCACTACATACTCACGTGTTATGAAATATTTTGGAGCAATAATAACACAGAAGTCCAATTTTATGTTTGATTAAACTTTTCTTGATCACCCTCGAATCTATAGCAAAATAGAAAAACTTTTTGGTGTTTTGAAGTCTGACTTAGATGGCTTGATTCAGAAGGGAAGTTTTCTGGAGTAGGAAATCAGAAGACCTGGATTTTAATTTGGAGTAATGCTACTTATATAAGTAATGCTACTTATATACTTATATAGGATTTGACAGTTAACTTTTCTGAGATTCAGTTTAAAAAAAAAAGAGTTGAAATGTCTGAGCTTTAAAATCTTTCCAATATGAAACATTGTGATTCTTACTCCTTAATGCTGAAATATTGGGGTTTTCAAACCAGTTGTCTTCAGGTTTGTTGTTGAAGTAGTGTGACTACAACGTGAAAGTCAACTAAGATCTTCTGTGAATCATCTTTCTTGAAAGTTTCTGGGAAAAGGGGAATCCTGAAAAATATGTATATTTCTATGTTCTATTAAGCGTTCTTCCTTATATTAAGTTAGGATGTCTGTGAAAAATAATTTGATTGCCATCGTTGAAAGATTTCCATTTCTTAGAGTAAAGAGTAAAGAAAATTATTCCAGTTGCGCATCTCTGATGAAATCTTCTACTCTAAGCTGGCTGGATTTTTCAGTTGGCCCAAGGGCCCAAGACCAGAAATACTGCATTCTTGGCACAGTTCTCAGTTCTCACTATAAATGCAGTACCTGAGGTTGCGGGAGGTCAAGAAAGAGGGAGAAAATAATTCCATGCATATCATTTCATCTTCAGTTAATTCTTAAAATGCAATCCTCTTGAAGGAAAAATGTCCTTGTTCGTATTTTGAGGGAAGGATGAATTTAGAGATCACTTTGAGAGTAATACTGGGATGGAAAAGGGAAAGAGATTTCAGCAGATTTTTATAGAGTGTCTGCTATATAAAGATGTCAGAGGGCCCAGCAATTTGACTCTTAGGTATATAATCGAGAAATGAAAACGTATGTCCACACAAAAAAATTGTACACAAGCAATTATAATAGTATTATTCATACTAGCCAAAAGGTAGAAACAACCTCAAATGTCAATCAGCTTATAAGTAAGTGAATAAACAGCACGTGGTATGTTTATATAATGGGGAGTATTATTAAGCAATAAAAGAAATTAAATACTGATTCATGCTACCACATGAATAAACCTTCAAAACAGCATGCCAAGTGAAAGAAGCCAGTCACAAAGACCATTCAAAGGAAATGTCCAGAAGAGGGAAATCTATAGAGACAGAAAGTAGGCTAGTGGTTGTTTGGGAATGGAGGGGTGGTAGGGTAATAGCTAAAGGGTATAGAACGTCTTTTTGTGGTGATGAAAATATTCTAAAATTGACCATGGTGGTGAGTGCATTTACAGGTGAATATGCTAAAAAACCATTGAATTATAGAGGTGTGTGGGTGGCAGTTAAGCATCCGCCTTAAGCTCAGGTCATGATCCCAGGGTCCTTGGATTGCATCCCATGTAGGGCTCCCTGCTCGGCGAGAGGCCTGCTTCTCCCTCTGCCTGCCGCTTCCCCCTGCTCTTGCTTTCTCTCTCTCTGTCAAATAAATAAATAAAATCTTTTAAAAAACAAAAAAAATACCCCATTGAATTATACCCTTTATATGGGTGAGTTGTGTGGTATGTGAATTATATCTAAAAAAAAACAAAACAAAACATGCTTTTTAGAAAAAGATGTCATGGGATAGAATGATTAATCAAAACATGGGTTTAGACAATGTATCTTCCTCTGAAGAAACCCTTGTCATACAGTTAAAGTACTAATATATATGTATGTAAAACTGGAGCAAAGGGGGAAAATGGTAGGTCTTTACACTAGAGGTGTTGTTCTCCTGGACTGTGAGAATAGTTAGGGTTTGGATATTATAGTCAGAGGGAACAGCATAAGCAAAGATAAGATGTGAAAATGTAACTGTATCATAGTTCATTTTTCCTGATGATGAAGTTGAAGAATTTTGGTTAGAGTAGTGGTTCGAGGCCAATTTTGAAAGTTAGGTAAAGTTATTCTTTATACTGTAGGCTGTAGGGAGACATTGAAGGATTTTGAGCACTGATGTGCTATCTCACCTTTGCTTCAGGAAGATGATTATGATAATAGTGCTTTTAAGATGAATTCCAGGGGCGGCTGGGTGGCTCAGTCAGTTAAGTGACTGCCTTCGGCTCAGGTCATCATCCTGGAGGCTTGGGATCAAGCCCCGTGTTGGGCTCCCTGCTCAGTAGGGAGTCTGCTTCTCCCTCTGCCTCTGTGTCCCCCCACACACTTGTTCTTTCTCTTTCTCTCTCTCAAATAAATAAATAAAACCTCCAAAAAGAAAAAAAGGATGAATTCCAGAAAAGATAGACTAGACTCTAACCAAATAGAAGCAGAGGAAAGAGATAACAGAAGTGGAAAAAACAAAGAAACAAAGATTTGAAACAGAATTGTGAATTAATTGAGACAAGGGCAGGGGAAAGGTCAAAGTTAATGTAAGGTATAAGTGAGGGGAGAAGCCAAAAAGATACTTGAAAATATGGGGCTGGAGCTTGGAAAGGAGGTCAGCACAGTTTAATGCCTTACCATTACTGGAAACCATTGAAGGGGCAAAAGTTAGGAGAGCAGCTTGCAGTCACACACAGGGCTTCAGGCAAATACTTGGAGGAGCTTTCATTTAGAAATCAGAAGAGAAACTGTAAGAGGAATAATTTAGAAAAAGAAGAAAAGACAGTTTTATGGAATTAAAGAGACATTTATAAAGAAAGAAGGGAGCTTATGGATTGGGAGAAAGCTGAGAACATCCCTTAGTTGCAATGGATAAACTTCAGAGTATACTTTTCAGTCTCAATAGCATGTGCAGTCTTCCAACAGGGGGAAAAAAAGATAAAACCGAGAAAATTTAATTCCTAGAAGTCATACAGTTTATTTTAGAATGTTTATAGAGCTATGCAACCATAGAGAACACGTTTTAAGAAAATTATGTAAAAATGAAGAAGTATTTAGGGAAGGAAAATACTGAGCATACATGTCCATAGCATGTCCAAATGCAGTGAATAGTTCCTCTTAAATTTGAAATTAGGACATGAGGATATTAGTAAATGCCTTATTTTAAATTACTTTCTTGGAAATCTTAAAACTAGTGTTCAAAGAATTTTTTAGTTTATTGAAGCTATAGTCAGGCTACATTAGCAGGATAGATATGCAGACGTGGCAGTTATTGATTGGTGTGATGTTTGTTGGTTAGGTAAAATGTGGTACAGAATTCAGGCAATAATAGCTACCACTTAATGTAACATTTCATAGCCATATAATCAGAGGGAATAATAAAAATAATGAGAAAGATTAGTTTTACAAGTATAGACATTAGGGGAGATTGGGATATCCTCAACAGGAAAAATGTGAAAGTGGACGTCAATACCTTTTTTTCTAGTTTTTTCCCCCTCTATAAGGCCTTCAACTCCAAAGCAGTCAGGTGACCTAAAAATTATTTCAGTATCCATATTATATGTTTAAAATTGTTATATTCTTTGACCGAATAACTCTAGTTCTAGAAATCATTCCAAAGAAAGCCCGAAAATGTAGATGAATAATATGCACAAAGATCTTCCAAACATAGTAATATTTAATAGTTCAACAAAGAATTGAATTCAGCCTTGGTTTCTAATTGTGGAGAAGGAGTTGTGAATGAATAGGAAGGTATACATTGGGAGATACACACTGAGCAGTCGTTAGAATGATCTTTGTGAACAGTGATAATATGGCAGAAATGCTTGTAATCTAGAATTAGATAAAAGAGGTAGACTATGGAATTATATGTATAAATGATCTCAACTGTATATAACAAAACAAATATGAAATAAAACAAATATTCATGAAGAAATAAATATGAGCATGAACAAAAGTATGCCAAATTGTTAATGAACTTTGTCCTGGGTAGGATTATAGATTTTTCTTTTCTTTTTTTTTTTTTAAAGATTTTATTTATTTTTTTGACAGAGAGAGAGAGATCACAAGTAAGCAGAGAGGCAGGCAGAGAGAGAGGGGGAAGCAGGCTCACTGCCAACAGAGAGCCCGATGCGGGGCTCAATCCCAGGACCCTGAGATCATGACCTGAGCCGAAGGCAGAGGCTTTAACCCACTGAGCCATCCAGGCGCCCCTAGATTTTTCTTCATAATAGTAATTTAATCCCCAGATTTTTTACATTGGTCATATACTTCTTTAATGGATAATAAAGAATAAGCATTACCCCCCAAATGCAGAAGACTGGTTATAGGAGAGCCTAGGAATGGAGAGATAGATGAGCCAATGTAAGTCATCATGCTGATTGGAAAAGCAATTCAGAATATAAGCCTTACTGACAGGCAATCAGTAGCATCACTACATACTGCCAGATTAGTCCTGTCTACTGGTAGACTCTATTGAGTTTCCTTGGACTCAAACCAGTGGAAGTCTCAATATAGTCTGAAATCTAAGGACACTTTTTTTTTTAATTTTTTATTATTAACATATATTATTTGTTTCAGTCTGTGATTCATCAATCTTACACAATTCACAGCACTCACCATAGCACACACCCTCCCCAGTGTCCATCACCCAACCACCGTATTCCTCCCACCCTATCCCTCCTCCCCCCCTCCCCTCCAGCAACCCTCAGTTTGTTTCCTGAGATTAAGAGTCTCTTAGGGTTTGTCTCCCACTCGGCTTTATCTTATTTCATTTTTCCCTCCCTTAAGGACACTTTTGTTTTCCTGGTATTGCTTGTGAAAGTGTAGCCTGAGTCTCTGATGTGCAAATCTTACCCTTTACATTTGTCATTCACAAACAGATGAAGATAAAATTTTAACTTTGTAATATTACATGTGTAAAATTTTAAAGCTACCATATGATCAATTATGGCTTCTTTAATTTTGCTTTTATAATTAAAAATATTTTATTCTTCTTTTTCCATAGGTGCACCATAAATGCAAAAGACTGAAGTTTTAAAAGAGGACAAAGAGTGTGCTGCTAAGATGAATCTGAGCAATACAGTATATTTTGTGCCTTTCACAAAAAGGTATTTTTCATAGGTCTATGACAAACCTTTCTCCTATAAAATGGGAAGAGATTGTCTTCTGGTTTTTCTACAAATTTATTATATTTGTAAGAAAAAAGGGAAAGTGAAAATATTAATAAAATTGAGATAAAAACTTTTTTATAAAAATTTTTTAGTTTCAAGTTCTTTCCTTATAGATTTTCATTATTTTCAGTCACAGCTTAAAATTTGGAGAAATACGTGGTTAAAAGAAATGAGCTTACCTAAGGTTTCTTGATTCCTATTCTCAAATTATTTTCTGGAAATATATATTGCCTTTTTTGTTGTAGTGCTTTGTAATTAGATGTTGAAGGAACATAAAATTTTTCACATCGCTTTTCCTCTAATTACAGAAGTAATAGGCTTTGTAGAAAATTTAGAAAATATGCATAAGCAAAAAGAAGGAAATTTAAGTTACCTGAAATCACAACACCTACTTCAGATAAAACAAGCCTGTAAAGAAATTCAAACTCAGAGATGAAAGAAGCCATGTTTCCCATCTTCATGGTCTCATCCCTCTTTATGTTCTACCTACTTGCATCCTGCCTCTTTTGCTAAAACAAAACAAAAAGACATTGCCTTATATAAATTCCTAGAAGGATATTACCTGGTCAAAGAGTATACCCATTCTGTTCTTCCAGCAATGTATAAAAATGACTTGTTTCCTTTGGCCTTACCGAAAACTGTATCTTTTCTCTATTACTTTGTCAGTTTGCTAGGTGAAATGAGGCGTCTTATTATTTTAGTTTTTACTTCTTTGATTACTAGTGAAAGTATTATTTTTATGTTTCATATCCTTAATAGCCACTGCTATATGCTTTTTCTATACGTGTCCTTTGAGCAGATGTATGTATATGTATGTGTTCACTTGTCTGATGTATATGTTTTCACTTAAGTATAATCAACATACAATGTTATATTAGTTTCAGATGTACAGTATAATGATTCAACAATTCTCTACATTACTCAGTGTTCATCAAGATAAGTGTACTCTTAACCCCTTCCATTTATCTATTTCACCCCTGACCCCACCCACCTCCCCTGTGGCAACAACTACGAGTTTGTTCTTTGTATTTAGGAATGTTTTTGGGGGGGCACCTGTGTGGTTCAGTCAGTTAAACGTCTGCCTTCAACTCAGGTCATGATCTCAGGGTCCTGAGATTGAGCCCCATGTTGGGCTTCCTGCTCCTCAGGGAGTCTGCTTCTCTCCTTCTCCTTCTGTGCGCCTCCCCCCCCCCCCACGCCCCCGCCCACTGGTGTACTCTGTCTCTTTCTCTCTCTCTCTCAAATAAATAAATAAAATCTTTTTTTAAAAGCAATGTTTTTTGTCTCTTTTTTTCCTTCATTTGTTTCTTAAATTCCACATATGAGTGAAATCATATGGTTTTTTTTTTCTTTCTCTGACTTACTTCATTTAGCATAATATCCTCTAGGTCCATCCGTGTTGTTGTGAATGGCAAGATCTCATTCTTTTTTATGGCTGAATAACATTCCATTGTGTGTGTGTGTGTGTGTGTGTGTGTGTGTGTGTGTGTGTGTGTACACCACATTTTCTTTATCCATTCATCCATGGATGGACACTTCAGTTGCTCCCATATCTTGGCTATTGTAAACAACATTACAATAAACATAGAGATGCATATATCTTTTCAAATTAGTGTTTTTATTTTCTCTGGGTAAATATCCAGTAATGGAATTACTGGAATATATGGTAATTCTATTTTTAGTTTCTTGAGGAAACTCTATACTGTTTTCCACCATGGCTGCACCAATTTGCATTCCTACCAACAATGCATGAGGATTCCTTTTTATCTGCATCCTTGCCAATACTTATTTCTCGTGTTTTTGATTTTAGCCATTCTGACAAGTGTAAGGTGATATCTTATCATGGTTTTGATTGGCATTTCTCTGATGATGAGTGATAGTGAGCATTTTTTCCTATATGTTGGCCATCTATATGTCTTCTTTGGAAATATTGATTCAGGTTCTCTGTTCATTTTTAATCAGATTATTTGGGTTTTAGGGGTGTTGAGTCCTGTAAGTTCTTTATATATTCAGATATTAACCCCCTATCAGATATATCATTCGCAAATATCTTCTCCCATTCAACAGGCTGCCTTGTCGTTTTGTTGCTGTTTTCCTTCTCTGTTGAAAAGCTTTTTATTTTGGTGTAGTCCTATAATTTTGCTTTTGTTTTCCTTGTCTAAGGAGACATATTGAGAAAAATGTTTTTATGGGTAATGTCAAAGTAAGTATCGCCTACGTTTTCTTCTAGGAGCTTTATGGTTTGGGATCTCACATTTAGGTCTTTAATCCATTTTGAGTTTATTTCTGTGTATGATATGAAAGTGGTCCAGTTTCATTCTTTTGCATTTAGCTGACCAGTATTACCAACAGCATTTGTTGAAGAGACTGTCTTTTCCCCATTGTATATTCTTGCCTCTTGCATTCTAGATTAATTGGCCATATAAGTGTAGGTTTATTCCTGGGCTCTCTGTCCTGTTTTATTGATCTCTGTGTCTATTTTCATGCCAGTACCATTCAGTTTTGATTACGACAGCTTTGTGTAGTATATCTTGAAATCTGAGATTGTGATACCTCTAACTTTGTTCTTCTTTCTCAAGATTGTTTTGGCTATTCGGGGTCTTTCGTGATTCCATACAAATTTTTGTATTATTCTAGTTCTGTGAAACATGTTGTTGGTATTTTTTTTAAGATTTTTATTTATTTATTTGAGTTAGAGAGAGCACGCACAAGTGGGGAGAGGGGCAGAGGGAAAGGGAGAAGCCCCACATGGGGCTCAATCCCAGGACTCTGGGACCATGACCTGAGCCAAAAGCAGACGCTTAACAACTGAGCCACCCAGGCGCCCCTGCTGTTGGTACTTTGATAGGAATTGCATTAAACCTATAGATTGCTTTGGGTAGTATGGACATCTTCCAACCCATGAGCATAGAATATCTTTCCATTTTTTTGTGTCATCTTCAGTCTGTTTCATCAGTATTTTATAGTCACGTGTCTGATAAGAACAACTTTTAACCAGCACATATTTTGCATCATTCCTACTTTATTTATTTGCCTTTCAGTTTTGTTTATTGCATCATTTCAAAACAAACTTATTGATGTATAACTGACATACAGTAATCTGAACATATTTAATGAATATATGTTTTGCCATAATATATATCTGTGAAGGTAGTAAACATAGCCAGCACCCACAAAAGCTTCTTCTTTTTTTTTTTTTTTAAAGATTTTATTTATTTGACAGAAAGAGACACAGCGAGTACAGGAACGCAAGCAGCGGGAGTGGGAGAGGGAGAAGCAGGCTTCCTGCAGATCAGGGAGCCCGATGTGGGCTCGATCCCAGGACCCTGGGATCACGACCCGAGCCGAAGGCAGACGCCCAATGACTGAGCCATCCAGGTGCCCCCGACAAAAGCTTCTTGATACCCCTTTTTAATCCCTCCATCCCACCTCTTCTCACTCAGCCCAATCTCCAGGCAACCACTGATGTGCTTTCTGTTATTTCAGTTTGCATTTTCTAGAATCTTATAGAAATGAAGTCATAAAGTATGTACTCTTTTTTTTGGCAGGGTCTGTCTTCTTTTCACTCAACATAATTATTTTGAGATTCATCCATGTTGTAGCATGTGTCAGTAGTTCATTTTATTGCTGAAATGCATTCCATTGTCTGCATGTACCACAGATTGTTTATCTGTTCCTTTCTTGATGGGCATTTGGGCTGTTTCCAGTTTGGGCTATTAAATATAAAGCTGCCATGAACATTTGTGTACAGGGCTTTGAATGGACATATGCTTTCATTTTTCTCGGGTAAATACCTAAGAGTGGAATGGCTCTATTTTCAACTTTTTGAGGAACCTCCATACTGTTTTTCAGAGAGCCTGCAGCAGCTTGCATTCCCACCAGCAGTGTAAGAGGATTCTCCTTTCTCCGAATCCTTGCCAACATCTGTCATTTCCTGACTTATTAATTTTAGCCATTCTGACTGGTATGAGGTAGTATCTCATTGTGGTTTTGATTTGTATTTCCCTGGTGCCAAGTGATGTTGAGCATTTTTTCATGTGTCTGTCGGCCCATTTGTATGTCTTCTTTGGAGAGATATCTGTTCATATCTTCTGCCCATTTCTTAATTAGATTATTTGTTCTTGGAGTATTGAGTTTGATAAGTTCTTTATAGACTTTTGGATACTAGCCCTTTATCTTATATATCATTTCCAAATATCTTCTCCCATTCTGTTGGTTTTCTTTTGGTTTTGTCGACTATTTCCTTTGCTGTGCAAAGCTTTTTATCTTTATGAAGTCCCTACAGTTCATTTTTGCCTTTGTTTCGCTTACCTTTGGAGACGTGTCTAACAAGAAGTTGCTGTTGCCGAGGTCAAAGAGGTTGCTGCCTGTGTTCTCCTCTAGGATTTTGATGGATTCCTTTCTCACATTTAGGTCTTTCATCCATTTTGAGATTTCTTTGTGTATGGTGTAAGGAAATGTTACAGTTTCATTCTTCTGCATGTGGCTGTCCAATTTTCCCAACACCATTTATTGAAGAGACTTTTTTCCCATTGGGTATTCTTTCCTGCTTTGTTAAAGTTTAGTTGACCATAGAGCTAAAGGTGTATTTCTAGGTTCTCTAATATGTTACATTGATCTATGTGTCTGTTTTTGTACCAATACCGTATTATCCTGATGATTACAGCTTTGTAATAGAGCTTGAAGTCCATAATTGTAATGCCACCAGTTTTGGTTTTCTTTTTCAACATTCCTCTGGTTATTCAGGTCTTTTCTGGTTCCATACAAATTTTAGAATTATTTGTTCCAGCTCTGTCAAAAAAGTGGATGGTATTTTGACAGGGATTGCCTTGAATGTGTAGATTGCTCTAGGTAGCATAGACATTTTAACAATATTTGTTCTTCCAATCCATGAGCATGGAACATTTTTTCCATTTTTTTTGTCTTAATTTCTTTCATGAGTGTTCTGTAGTTTTCTGAGTACAGATTCTTTGCCTCTTTGGTTAAGTTTATTCCTAGGTATCTTATGGGTTTAGGTGCAGTTGTAAATGGGATTGACTCCTTAATTTCTCTTTCTTCTGTATCATGTGACTATAACCATTATTCTGAATTCTAATTCCAACATCTTATGTCCATACTGATTAGGTCCCTGGCAGTCAGTACTGCCTCTTGTTCTCTTTTTTGAGATGAGTTTTTCCATCTTGTCATTCTGACCAGAGAAGAAGAGATGAACAAGAGAACAAAATACTAAAATGGCAACAATAACTCCCAGAGAAATATAAACTAAACAAATCAGATGAGACCTGAAACTGAGGAGAACAAAATAAAAATAAAATGAAAATTTTTAAAAATTTTAAAAAAAATGTATAATCAGACAGACGAATGGAATAGAGCAATACATTGGATCCTGTGTGTGTAAAAGGTCAGTTTGTTAAAAAACTAGATCCCAAAATTGTAAAGAAAGAAAAACTTATATATGTACAAAAATAAAATTAAGTACAATGAAAGGATAGAATGTAACTGTAAAAATGAAAATTAAAAGACAAAAAACAGAAGAGATAAACAACAACAATGAAGGAAGGGATATAAACAGACAGATGAACAAAACAGAGCAATACAGTATCTCCTGAGTATATTTTGGTGCGTTTGTTAGAAACTACATCTCAAAATTATAAAGAAAAACTTACATATATACAAAAATAGAATTAAATGGATTGAAAGGATAGAATGGAACTGTAAAGATGAAAATTTTAAAAGACTGTAACAAAAAAAACTAAACAAAACCAAAAAAAAAGGAAAAAAAAAGAGAGCATATGTAGATTTTGGGTGTATTTTGGTCTGTTAGAAGAAACTGCATGTCAAAATTTTAAAGAAAAACTTACATATATACAAAAATAAAATTAAATACAAGGAAAGGATAGAATGTAACTGTAAAAATGAAAATTAAAACACTTTAAAAAGGAGTTGACAAAATAGGAAATTGGTTGAAAAAGGAGAAGAAAAATTTTAAAAATAAAATTGAGGGGCGCCTGGGTGGCTCAGTCATTAGGCATCTGCCTTCGGCTCAGGTCATGATCCCAGGGTCCTGGGATCAAGCCCCGCATCTGGCTCCCTGCCCAGTGGGAAGCCTGCTTCTCCTTCTCCCACTCTTCCTGCTGGTATTCCCTCTCTCACTGTCTCTCTCTCTGTCAAATAAATAAAATCTTTAAAATAAATAAATAAATAATAAAATTGAAAGACTAAAGAATCGTAGGGAAGAAAGCTGTGAATTCTATGTGCTATATTCCCCTAGCACTGGAGTTTTGCAGTTCTCTTTGATCAGTAAACTTGGTCTTGGCTGGATGTTCTTGCTGGTCTTCTGTGGGAGGGGCCTGTTGCATTGATTTTCAAGTGTCTTTGCCCCAGGAAGAATTGCACCACCCTTACCAGGGAGCCAGACTAAATAATCTGTTCTTGTTTGCTCTATGTGGCTTTTGTTCCCTGAAGGCTTTCTGCACAGTTTTAGAGGATGAGAATGAAAATGGCAGCCTCCTAGTCTCTGGCCCCAAAGCCTAAAGCTTGGGGCCCCACTCCTCAGTGCACCCTCAGAGAAAAGCAGTCAGTCACTCCTGTCTCCCTGGTCTCTGGCCACACTGCGCTCTCCCAGCCTGTAACCAAGGGTTTCTATCCCAGGCACACAACCCCATTTCGAGTCTCCAAACCCTGCAGACTCTTGCAGCGTGCTCCTGCACCACTCCTCCCCTGGGGAAGAAGAGAGGGGTCTCACCAGTTCTGCCACTTGCTGAGCCCCAGCTCAGGGAGCAGTCACCCAATCATGCCATGGTTCCTGGTTTATGGCAAGCCCACTCCTAGGCTCCCTGATTGCAAACTCTGATGCCTGGGAGCTCTGCCCCGCTCAGGCACCCCAGTCTTCCTGTGACCCCGAGGATCCTGAGACCACAGCAAGGGTTACCTCCCCCTGCTTAGCTGCCTAGCAACATCCCTCAACGTCCCTCAGGAGCAGACTTCTAGAAGATTTTGTACTACACTGCTCTATCACTTTCCAGTAGCTGGCTGTTGGAGGATCCTTCCCCCCTCGGTTTATCTTCCCATATATTGCCTTGGATTCACTTCTCCATACCTCCTACTTTACAGAAAGTGGTTGCTTTTCTATTTGTGGAGTTGCAGCTCTTCTTTTCTTAGCTCTCAGGTTGAGTTTGCAGGTGTTCAGAATGATTTGGTAGCTATCTAGCTGAACTCCTGGGACCAGATGAAATGAAGGTCTCCTACTCCTCTGCCATTTTGGACTCCTCTCTCTTCTTCATATGCATTTTAGAATCAGCTTCTCAGTTTCTTTTTCTAAAGAAAAATCAATATTGATTATTCTGACCTATAACCACAGTTATCTCTCTTCATTCCATCTTTAATTCCTTTCACCATTATTTTGTAATTCTCAATGTATAGATCTTGCACATTCTTTGTCAGATTTATCCCTAAGTATTTGATATTTTTATGCTATTGTGATGTTTCAAAGTTTTGATTTCCATTTGTTCATATATAAAAATACAATTGAGTTTTATACATTGATCTTGAACTTGTGTTCTGCCACTTTGATTAACTCAGTTATTAATTCTAGTAGCTTTTTGTAGATTCCATTGAATTTTCTGCATAGGTGGTTATGTTGTTTGTCAGTCATAGTCTTCTTCCTTTCCGATCTTGATGTCTTTATTTTTTTCTTGCCTTATTGCACTTATAGACCATCCAGCACAATGTTGAAGGAAAGGGCTGAGAGAAGACTTCCTTGCCTCATTCGTGACCTTAGGAGGAAATCGTTTGGTCTTTGACCATTACTTTTGATATTAGCTATAAATGTTTCATAGATTCTCTTTATCAGGTTAGGGATGCTACCTTCTATTCTGAGTTGGCTCAGAATGTTTATCAGGTTTGAATTTTGGATTTTGTCAAGTGATTTTTCTGCATCTTTAGAGATGATGATTTGGCTTATTTTTCAGATTGTTGATTTGGTGAATTACATTGATTGATTTTTGAGTATTAAACCAACCTTGCATTCCTGGGACAAATCCCATTTACTCAGATGTATTACCCATTTTATATATTATTGGATTTATTTGCTATAATTTTGTTATCAGTTTTTGCATCTATGTTTATGAAGAATTTTGGTCTATTTTCTTTCTTGTAATGTTAGTTGTTTCTGTTGGCAGATAATAAATCCAGTCCCTATTACTCCATCTTGGCTGGAAGCAGAAGTCCATTCATTATATTTTTTAAGATATAGAAGTTATTATTTGTATATAGTCAAACTTATTGATTTTAGTTTATGACTTTTGCCTCTGGTATCTTGCTTAGTAATTAAAGATTCACCTGAAATTTATTTTAGAAGTTTTTATGGTGTCATTTTTTTTTTATATTTAAATATTTGTTTCTTTTGAGAATCATTTTAGTCTACAGTATGACATAGTGATCTATGTGTTTCTTCCAAATGATCATCCATAGTACTTAGCTTTATTCACACTGAAGCCAAAATATTTAAAAGTTTAGAATAAATTTTAATGATTGAAAGGATTTCAGTTTTCAAAATTTAGTTCACAGATCTTTTTGTTTTTCCTAAAGACGATCTCAGAATTTGCTTTTTTTTTGGCATAGTCTTGAAAAGGCATATCTTTGATGCATCGTTTCTCTTTTCTGTTCTTAAACATAAGCAATGAAGGCAATAACACTTTTTGGATGTTAGTTGTGTACTTTTAGTCACTTGACTGACAACTAAATTTGAGTTACTTTTTCAATAGTATTGATACATGGACTTTATACTTGGTTATCAGTATTCATGGATTGTCAGGATGAGTGCCCAGGATTACAAGTACGGTGTTGCAGGGGAATCCCTTTTTCTTATTTGAAACCTTTGATGGCTCCCCACTACCCTCAAGATAAAGTCCAAATTTCTTAATATGGTCTAAAAGGCCTGTTGTAATTTTCCTCGGCTTAACACCAGCTTTATATTTTCTCCTTCCAACTCTTCCATACATCCATATTGAATGAACTACTTTTATTTTTCCTAAAAAGGCATGCTTTTTCATATCCAAGAAAAAATAGACTGGGTCACTCTATTATATCTTCTATTAAATTTTTTGCTTTTTCATCATAACAGTCATTTATAACCATTTTGTTATTTGTATCATTATTGTGTAATGCTTATTCCCCGCCATTGGACTCTAAGCCCTTTAAGGACAGGGACCACATCCCATTGTACCTGGGACCAACCAAAACCCAGTACATGCCTGGCAAATAGTAGGCACTCAATAAATATTTGTTGAGTCAAGCAAAGAATTGCCTGAATAGATGGATAGTTAGGCTGCTGACCTACATATGCTAATGATTTAACTAGACTAACCATGTGAAGTAATGCATATAGTCACCTAACACTATCATGTCACAAGAGAAAAATGCTTCTTAGAACTGACTACTCGTATTTCTTTATTAACAATCCTCTTTTTCTCTTCTCCTTGAATGAGGCCTGTTGGCTCACATTTTTTTTTTTTTTAAGATTATATTTATTTATTTATTTGACAGAGAGAGAGACAGCAAGAGCAGGAGCACAAGCAGGGGGAGTGGAGAGGGAGAAGCAGGCTTCCTGCCAAGCAAGGAGCCCTATGTGGGGCTCGATCCCAGGACCCTGGGATCATGACCTGAGCCAAAGGCAGACACTTAACAACTGAGCCACCCAGGCGCCCCTGTCTCACATTTTTAAAAACACAATTTTATTGGCCAATAACTAAATTTCTAGCATATTTATCTGATGGCTCAAGGAAGAAACATGAACTATCCTGTGATATGTTCAGTTTGAAATGATTGATTCTCATGGTGGGGGTATATTTACAATAAAAAAAATGGATGAAAGTTAATATTTCAGTATTTTTCAAAAAATAAAAAAGGATCTATATCAACTAAGTGTAACTCTTAACAACCAATATGCAAGCATGTCAACATAATGTCCTTTTATCAATAGAAACTTCAAATTCAGAATATTTTGTATAGCAGCAGACTAATCTGCCTCTTTAAGTGAATGTTAGCATAATCTTCAGATTACAGCAGTTTGTTATCTAATTACCTATTCTATATGTATATATGTATATTAAGAGCATGGGCTCTACAGTTAGATCTGGATTTGGACCCCAGTTCTCACAAATACTAGCTGCCTGATTATGGGGGAGTAGTTTTGCCTCTCAGTTCTAGTTTGTTATAAAAATCAAAATAATAAAGTCCTACATTATGAAGCTGCTGTAGGGATTAAAGAAAATAATATATACATATATGGAACTTAGTGTTGCCTGACACATAATAGTGCTTAATAAATCTTAGCTGTTATTACTTCAATATTAATTAGACTAAAATGCTTTTAAAAGCAGATTTATTGAGATATAACTCATTTAAATGTACAATTCAGTGGTTTTTGGTATATTAACCATTGTGCAACCATCACCAAAATCAGTTTTAGAACATTTTCATGACTCTAAAAAGAAAGCCCATCCTTTTTAGCTGTCACTGCCAAACTCTCCTTCCCCTAGCTGTAGTCAACCAATAATCTCCTTTCTGTCTCCATACATTTAGTTATTCTGGGTGTGTTATATAAATGGAATTATACATAGTCTTTTGTGACTTGCTTCTTTACTTCACATCGTGTTTACAAGTTTCACCCATGTTGTAGCGTGTATTGGTACTTCATTCCTTTTTATGCCAGAATAGTATTCCATTGTACAGATGTACCACATTTTGTTTATTCATTCACCAAATGGACATTTGGATTGTTTCTGCCTCTGGCTTCTACGAATCATGCTGCTGTCAGTATCCATCTGTACAAGTATTTGTGTGGACATAGGTTTTTATTCCTCTTGGGTTTATACCAAGGAGTAGAATTTCTGGGTCAAATGGTATCTTGATTTTTAAGTTTTTGATGAACTGCCAGTCTCTTTCCCAAAATGGTGCAACACTTTATATTCCCACCAGCAGTTTTGGAGGGTTCCACTTTCTCCTCATCCTTGCCAATAGCTATTTAACTTTTTGATAGTAGTCATCCTAGTGGATACAAAATGGTATATTGCTGTGGTTTTAATGTTTATTTCTCTAATGACTAATAATGTGGAGCATCTTTTCATGTGTTAATGGCCACTTGTGTATCTTTGGAGAAATGTCTATTCAGATCCTTTGCCCATTTTTCTTTTGGATAATTTGTCTTTTTAGTATGAAATTGTAAGACCAGGGTGCTTTTTAATATTAATTTGTATTACCACCAACCACGATGATGTTTTAGAAATAAGTTAATGTCAAATTTTATTTTTTTTACAGGTACTAAAAACTTACCCCCAAAAATATTTGTAAATGAGAGATAAAGCTGAGTGGGATATCAAAAGCAAAACGTTTGCAGATACTGGTCATCATGCGTAAAGGGGTGCCAAAGGAGTCAGAGATTGCTGATCTCTTCTACAAAGATGATCCTGAAGAACTTTTTATTGATTTGCACGAAATTGGACATGGAAGTTTTGGAGCAGTTTATTTTGTAAGTAATTTTAGAATATTTTAGAGAGATTAAATTAGGAGAGTTTGAATTCTACACATTCTATTACTTGTAAAATATACTTGCTTTTAGTGTTTATTCTATAAATTAAATGTCTACACTAGAAGCAAATACTCATTGCTGAAAAGCCAGTCCTAGAATTCTAGGCATTATTAAAGTCATTGGAAACTCAGTCACCTGACTCTGCTATCAAGGTAGTCCAAAAAATATTATAAACTTGAATATAAGCTTGAATATAAGCTCTTTTCTGCCTCAGGGCCTTTATATATGCTATTCATCCCACCTAGAAAATTCTGCACTTTGCATCCACAACCCTGCCTAACTCCTGCTTACCCTACAGATTTCAGCTTGAGCGTTACATCCACAAGATTGCCTTTCCTGTTCAACTGTCCGGAACTAAATTAAGTCTTTTTTTTATGACCTCATAGCACCCTATGCTTGCATGTTGTTGCATTTATCATGGTTGTAATTAAATAATTATGTGTGAGATTTTTTTGACTCGTGTATGTCCCTCCCCTTACATAAATGCCATGAGGGCAGAGGTTATGCCTGTCTTATCCATTGCGTTATCCCCATAACCTGTACTATGTCTGATAATAGTAGGAATTCAATAAATGATGGACAGATGGATGGATGAATGGATGGCTACTCAGACAGGTGGACCAACAAAGATTTTTAGTAACAATCATATCGAGTCAGTATTTTATGTTAAAGGATATAACACTTACCCCCTAGAGTCAGTTTGAATTCTAAGACTGCAATTATCTTCTGATAAGAAGAATGAGAAGTGACTGAAATGTTACCATAGCTCATTCATCTGAAATTCATTACAGAAAATGTAGTTTTAATTTATTTATATAACCTTAGAAGTTTGCGTCATCAAAGTCTCAAATACTTAAGAGACCTAGTCCAAGAAAGCAAGTGATATTAAAGTACTACTTATTACTTATTTCTCCTCTAAACCTGTTATCGAATAATTTTTTTTCTTAATCAAACAGTATTTGCCTTTTAAGTGATCCTTTATGTTTTGGCATCTGGGCAGGGCTTATCTTCAGTTGTCCTTTCAAATAAGAATTTATTAATTGCATTTTTAGCTCATCTTTTTGTTTCTAGCCAGATCTTCATTCTGGGTTTCCCCTGAACTCTTTCTCATGCCTTTATGTCTGTACTCAGCACTATCACCACTTCTCCTTTGCCCCAATTTAATATTTGGCTTCCACTCAAGTACATTTCATCATTAAGTAACCTTCCATGGCTGAAAAGGGTGCTAATTTTCTAGTCAACCCTAGTCTTTGGGCTTAGAATAGTATTTAAAGCCCAATCAAAGTCCTGTCTTCCTCATTCACAGGGATAATTTTGGGGGTTTTTTTCCCCTTAAGTTTGTTTGTTTGTTTCTTTATTTTATTTATTTTAGTAATCTCTGCCCCCAACTTGGGGCTCAAACGTACAACCCTGAGATCAAGAATCTCCTGCTCTACCAACTGAGCCAGCCAGGCACCCCAGGGATTTTTTTTTTTTAAAGAGTATTTTTAAATTATAAATGTACATATAGATGTGTGCATACATACCCATATATTTTGATATGTAATTTAAAGAACAACTAAGAGGTAAAAATCCCTTTATAAACACCAGCCATGCCAAGAAATAGAATATTGCCAGCCCCCAAAAGCCCCTCTTTTTTTTTTTTTAAGATTTTATTTATTTATTTATTTGACAGAGAGAGAGAGAGATCACAAGCAGGCAGAGAGGCAGGCGGGGGGTGGGAGGGTAAGCAGGCTCCCAGCCGAGCAGAGAACCCGATGCGGGGCTCGATCCCAGGACCCCGAGATCATGACCCGAGCCAAAGGCAGAGGCTTAACCCACTGAGCCACCCAGGCGCCCCCCAAAAGCCCCTCTTATGTTAAGTCTATTTTGAATTTTATGGTAATTATTTTCTAGTTTTTCTTTACATGTAACCTACTTTCTTCTGCACCCCTGACAATATAATTTGGTTTTGTCTGGTTTTGAACTTTTTAAAAATTGAAACATTCTGTATATGTTTGTGACCTATTTGTTTTACTCCAAGATACTTTCCTCAGTCATCTTTTCTTTCTATTTATAACTCAGTCATCCTCTCGAAATCTCTCTTAGCCAGAGTCAAAGGGTAGTTCCAATCTCTATCTGACTTTTGTATTTCGAAAAGCAGCTAGATGTAATGGGCACTAGGTGTTATATGCAACTGATGAATCACTAAATTCTACCCCTGAAATTAATAATACACTATATGTTAACTAAATTGAATTTAAATTTTTAAAAAATGAATAAATAAAATAAAAAGCAGCTAGACCCCTCCCAAAAGTCTCCTTTTGACTACAGTAAACCAAGCGTGTTTTGAACCTTACAAGCCTTTGGACTAAAGGCAAAATGAGACCTACTTTATAGTAGGCTGCCTTGAGATCTGTTTGCTATTTGGGCTAAGTCCTCTCTATTTAGCTAGAGTATATGCCTTTTGAAAATAAGAACTGTTTCTAATATCTCTTTACAACTCTAAACGTTAGCCCAGTGTTGTGTTTACAGTAGGCACTAAATACATATTATTTGTTGATATGATAGACTAGAAAAATCATAACGATATCTGGGTGGCTTTGAAAATGTAATCAACTATACAGAATTGCCTGCATACAAAACAAGTAGTACAAGCCCATATAAACCCATAAGGCACTAAAAAATAGATTAAAGGGGAATTAACTTACACTTTACTGTAAAACCTAGAAAAGCTTTAACCTTTTACTTATAATGGTCACATAGGTAATACCTTAAAAAGGGATTTCTCATTGGCCACAGTAATATTTATGTGTAGTTTCTCCCTATTAATAGATTCTTCCTCTTGTTACTCATACTATAACCAAGAGGACTATCATCTCTTCCTTGGACAACTGCTGTAGCCTTCTAAGCCATCTTCGTGTGTCCACTGTGGTCTCTCTTTAGTCTGTTGTCCTCACTACAGTGAGCTTGGGGGAGAAAGAAATAAATCTGATCAAAACCCTTACTGTAGCCAACCTACAAGGCCTTCCACGATGTGTCCCTGTTTGTACCGAAGCTATATTCTCTTCCATTCTCATTGCTCTAGCTATAATAGAATAGCTTTCTTTTGACCATCATCATAGAATTTGTGCATAAACTGTTTTCTCTGGAATGTTTCCCCTTTTACCTTCTCCTTCTTAACTCCTGTTGCTCTTTTATCTCTCAGCTGAATCCTCATTTCTTCAGGGAAGCCTTGCCTGACCTGCCATCCCCCCGTTTTTGTTTCTCAGAGTAACACACAGTCTTCTTCATAGCACCTGTCACAATTGCAATTTTACATTTGTTGGTTATGATATTTTTGTTACTGTCAGTGCTGCTAGACAAGAGATAGGTACTGGGCATATTTACTCACAATTCTTAGCCCAATACCTTTTTGAATACCTAATAAGTATTTGTTGAATGATGGAGTGAATTATAAAGAACTCAGAGAACTTGGGGTACTGCTAATTAGTACTTTTCATGAATCCTAGTCATGCTAGCAAGCCATTAAGACTAGATTCTAGCAACCAACATTTTTATACCTAAGCACTGTAATTCTGTTAGGCTTTTGTAGTTTACAGCTTTTACACTAATGATGACAGGAAATATGTTTAAAGTGAACTATTAGCTGGCTCAGCTCTCATAGAATCAATCAGCTGAGAGTATATTTAGAAAAAATGAAAGCTATTGATGAAATACATCTATGTTTTTAGATTTACATAAGTAATTCAGATATTAGCAGCATTAACAAATGAGATAGTAAGAAACTCTGTATTAAAGGAAAATAGAAAAGGGCCAAGCATGTTCATTTTTGTATTCACTTAAACACAGCTATGAAGTTTCTACATTTTCTGTGTTGCCTTGTTAATTTTGCATATTTTCTATAATTCACCTAAAGCTAATAATTTAGTTCTGTTCTTCTGGGTATAATTATTACCTTTTAGTTGAGACTTAATTACTAAGGCAAAAAGAAAAGCTTATTTTTAATTTTTATATTTCTCTATAAATTAGCAATAAGTAGACAGTAATCTAAATGTAGCTAGAAATGGTTGAGAAAATATCAGAAACACATAGTATTCTAAAATATTTTTTGAATCAATGATCTTGCTTAAAGTTACTGAGGTCATTAAGACTATTGGAAGTGTTAAGTATGAATATAAGTTTCAAGAATAACACTTGAAACGTGTATTCAATAATGATACACAATAATCATAATATTGTTTGAAGTACTAGAAAGCTGAGACCCCACTGATAGTTTTCTTTCTCTGTATTAAAAGATTAATTTTTTTTAAGTTTAAGTTCTGGACTTTAACCAGTATAAAATTGCATTAAAAATTTCACATCTAAACCAACTCTTAACTTTAGAGAACAAACTGATGGTTACCAGAGGGGAGGGGTGAAGGTGGGGATGGGTGAAACATGTGATAGGGATTAAGGAGCGCACTTGTGATGAGCACTGGGTGGTGTATGGAGTTGTTGAATCACTAAATTGTACACCTGAAACTGGTTAACTAATTCCAAAATAAAAACTTAAAAAATAAATTTCACATCTAAGAAAAATCAACATGAAAATATTTTTCAAATACTGAGTCTGTGCTCCAGTAGGCAGGTTTTGTAAGCAAGTATACATACCAAGTCCTAAGTAATGATTACTCTGTAAATGAAAAGAAATATAAAGATTTTTTATTTTTTTATTTATTTTATTTTTTATTTGAGAAAGAGTGAGAGAGAGAGCATGAGAAAGGGGAGGGTCAGAGGGAGAAGCAGACTCCCGCTGATCAGGGAGCCGGATGCAGGACTTGATCCTGGGCCTCCAGGATCATGACTGAGCCGAAGGCAGTCGCCCAACCAACTGAGCCACCCAGGCGCCCTAAAGGTTTATTTTTAGAGAGAGAACATGCACAAGAGGAGGGGCAGAGGAAGAGGGAGAGAGAGAATCTCAAGGAGACTCCCCGCTGAGCATAGAGCAAGACACAGCCTCAGTCTCACCACTCTGAGATCGTGACCTGAACCAAAATCAAGAATCAGATGCTTAACTGACTAAACTACCCACGTGCCCCAAGAAATATATTTTTTTTCTAGGGTAACTTTTTCAAGTCTCTGATTCCAAATAAGCATTAATTATAAATAACTTTAATAAGCTATTAGACAATACCATCTAATTCCATTTGCGTGGGCCTTTTTTTTTTCTTTTTATAAAGGTTAAGGATTTGTTTGTTTTATTAACATATAATGTATTATTTGCCCCAGGGATACAGGTCTGTGAATCATCAAGCTTACACATTTCACAGCACTGACCATAGCACATACCCTCCCCAATATCCATAACCAAGCCACCCTATCCCTACCTCCCCTACCCCCAGCATCCCTCAGTTTGTTTCCTGAGATTAAGAGTCTCTTATGGTTTGCCTCCCTCCCATCCCATCTTGTTTCATTTTTTCCTTCCCTACCCCCAACAACCCCCGCTCTGCCTCTCAAATTCCTCATATCAGAGAAAAAGGATTTGTTTTTAAAAAGTCCCTGTTGCAAGTTAAAATTCCTCATTGCCTGAGCATTTCCTAAACCTTTCCCAGGCTGCTTAACCTGCACAGTACGTAGATTCATCTCCAAAATATCCGCTTTTCCAATACAATCACTCTAACCTTTATTGTAATACTGAATTCACATCAACTTGTCTTTGTTGTTGTCATATAAGCAGTCTTAGCATTAAATTTTAAAAGCCAGCAAAATGTGAGAGATTTTTGTTTTTAACAAAAGTCCATCTGTACCTTCTAAATGAACAAAATATCTAAAAAATGCCTTTGTAAAAAAAAAGTAAAATAAATAAATAAATAATGCCTTCGTAGAGGCCTGCTGATTTGAAAACTTTTAACTAGTAGATACCTTATTTTTATAATAGGTACTTTTACCTTTCTTTAGTACTTGTAAAAAAATTTTTTTCAGTAAGTGTTCATTTGCTCAGCATTTTGTCATTTGGTAAGACTCTGTGGTTGAATTTTTTATATCAATAAGTTATTGTTCATTTTTTAATTTAAAAATTTTTAATTAGAAATAAGTACTAAATTTTTTTACTAGGAAAGAAATTCATTGTTTTATCTGAGGTGCTTCTTTAAGTGTATTTAAGAAAGTGATTATACATTTTTCTCTAAAATTGGTGACCTGATTTTATCAGTGACTGAATTCCAATCTTTTACCTCAGAACCACTGCTATAGCTTTACTGGTTTACAATAATATCATAGAATAAAAATAGCTTACTGATATCAGGAGTATGGCACTGATGCAGAGCTCTGTTATTAGAAGAAAGCCAAAATTAGATACTCTTTTAATTTCTTATATTTATTTTTCCAAAATGTTTTAGAAAATTACCTAGTTTTAAATCTCTTAAGAAAATTTGGGGGAAGACCATTGAGTTATTATTTTCATGTGTGCTTTCATTGACTTGTATTTGGGGTATGGAAAAGCTGTATAGAGATAATTATGAGACAAAGCAGTCTTTGTAGATGAATACATACACATATGTATTTAAGTATATATGTAATACATTCTTACTATAAAATATTAGTACCTTTGGAAGTGAAAGTCCCTCTTAAAATTAATCTTACCTTCTGCTGCATTGTTCAATGTAGTAGCCACAATTTAGATTTAAATTAATTAAAATGTAAACTCCGTTTCCTCAGTCACTGTAGCCACATTTCACATGCTATCATACACGATGTAGATATAAAGCATTTCCATCACGACAGAAAGTTCTGTTGGACAGAGTTCTGTTGCTCCAGGGATTATCACTGATATTTATTCTGGTATAAATTCTCTCATATTCTTTCTATACATACACTCACATTAGTATTATTTTGCAAAAGTAAGATAATATGCGGCTTGTTTTCATCATTGTATTTTTTACATCTTTCCATATTACTGTATATTCATTTATATTACCTCATTGTTTTACTGTTTATTTCATCATATGATTGTATCACGTTATCTAACTGGTTCTCTACCGATGGGCATTTTACATGGTGAAGCCAGTATGGACGCTTTGGAAATTTGACTTGTTTTTGTTTGATTGTATATATATTTTTTAAACCCTAATCCTTTGTAATATTATGGTCTTTGCATGTATATGAATAGGGCTCTAAAGAAGCTATACTTTACAGTGGGGTGGAAATGTCTATCTAGCCTATCAGAAGTTGTAATATCTTTAAACTGTGATAATGAAGCATGAGAATGTTATGTAAAGTCTCTAGTCGAATATTTAAGTTAAGGTGGCTGATATATTCTTTTTTTTTTTTCTTCTGCTGTCTCAACACAGGCCACAAATGCTCACACCAATGAGGTGGTGGCAGTAAAGAAAATGTCCTACAGTGGGAAGCAGACACATGAGGTATGTTAAAGACAGTTGTATACCTAAACTGACATAAATTAATTAGTATGAAATCGATGGTAGAAACAAAGTTCTTTAAACATTAATCATAGTTCTTTTTTTATTCCTTTTTGTGAAGTATATAATAAATATTCTTAATATTCTATCTCAATCAAATAATTTGTATAGAACATAAGTTAGTATCAGATTTATTATAATATATTTGGTAATAGATTTACATTTACATGTACTAAAATTAAAGAAATAACACAAGTTTAAACAGCTTCTTCATTTATTAAACTTTTACTTTGTCCATTTAAACTAATGAAAAGAATATTATATATGTATACTTGATAATAAAATACTGTTTCCAGCCTAAAAATTATATCATTTTCTTTGTTACTTCAATAGAAATGGCAAGATATTCTCAAGGAAGTCAAATTTTTGCGACGATTGAAGCATCCTAATACCATTGAATATAAAGGTTGTTACTTGAAAGAGCACACTGCTTGGGTAAGTCTAAGGACCTGTATTATCATTTATTTCCAATTAAAAAAATTTTTTTTCTGTTATCTCTTTGATCTGTAAAATTATCAGTCCCATTTCTGTCCCATTTGACTTTCATTATCAGTATTTAACATTTGTTAATACTTCAGAGTGTGCCATATGGTATACATTCTATAAGATTAAATATGATATCTGGCCTATGGGAAATTTTATTCTATAAACAATCAACAAACATAGTGAAAAGTTAGTACCATTTTATGATTTATTTGCAAAAGTAAAAGGCAGATCCTTTTATTCTCATCCTAGAATTTTTATTGTTGTCATTTCTCATCCCCCACTCCAATTCCCCCCAAATTTGGGATTATGCTTAGTATCACCATCATGGTCTAAGTTTTATCAGACAGGGCCTATCATATGATTAAAATGAAACAGCTTGAGTGTCTGGGCGGCTTAGTTGGGTATGTGTCTGACTCTTGATTTCGGCTCAGGTCATAAGCTCAGGGTTGTGAGATCGAGCCCTGTGTCATACTCTGCACTGGGTGTGGAGCCTGCTTGGGATTCTCTCTCTACCTCTCCCTCTCCCCCTCAGGCCTCCCTCAAAAAAGTCTTTTGTTCCACTCTATCCTTTGAGTATATTTTTACATGATTGTGTTTCTGTGTTTAGGTTAGCTACTGTTTAGTACATGAAATGCTATACTTTGTACTTTATCAGACCTTACACTCCAATTTAAAGTCCAATCTAACTATCATTTATTGAGAATTTACCATGTACAAGTGATCTCCAGTTAGGGAATGGAATTTTTGTTCCAAGATAGACTATCAAACAATATACTTTAACATAAACTTTTTTTTCAAGCAGTTTTTAAGGTTATCTAGAGTCGTCACTTCTGTTCTGAGCAGAAGAAATTAATCAGATGAATATCTCATTATCTGGAAATCAGTTCTGCAGCATTCTCAGCCATCTTAAAGGAGTCAAGAAGGGGATTTTAAGCATGCAGGATAAATGTTACAAAATCAAGTGCTAAATATTATGTGTTTGGAGTTTTCAGGAAATCTGAGCTCTTATTTAAAGCCTATTTACTCTTAGGTTACATAGAGTACTAATAAGCTTGGCTAATGGGTCTCTGTCCACAACAGATTTGATAGACTCAGTAGGAGTTCACAGGAACTAAACTGCTGGAGACATGCATACAAACAGCCACAAGACTAATTTGACTACACGGAAGAAATCAGGGACGTTAAAAAGCAGACCTATAACTTAGAAGTAGAGGGGCACCTGGGTGGCACAGTCAGTTGAAAGTCTGACTCTTGATTTCAACTCAGGTCATGATCTCAGGGTCATGAGACTGAGATTAAGTTGGGCTCCACACTTAGCACAGAGTCAGCTTGAGTTTCTGTCTCCCTCTGCCCTCCCCCCTGCCATGCTGGCTCCGTCTCTCTGTCTCTCTCTCTCTCAAATAAATAAGTAAATCTTAAAAAAAAAAGGTAGAGCAACTCGAGCTGTTCATGTCAGGAGCAAACAACCAGCCACAGCTCAGGTGTCCTTGTGTTGTGGAATAACAGGGAAAAGAATATGCATGATAAAAATATACATTAACATAAACATTTTTAAAATATAATCATAAGTGTAAACATATTCTCTTCATTTGGTTTTAAAGTTCTATGTTCATATTCCATATACTTAGGTAAAGGAAGTTATGTGTGCATATTAATTTACTTAGTTGTTTAAGAAATGTTTCCATCAAAAGGCTAAAGAGCGCTTGTCAATTATACCTCAATAAAGCAGAAAAAATAGTGCACATAAAAGGCTAATGTTTATTACAATATTGATTTAATGTGTAATTTCTCATTTCACAATAAGAAATAAAATTATACATCACACCAGTTAGAATGTCTAGTATCAATGGAATACTATGCAGCCATTAAAATCTTGCCAAAATCTTGCCATTTGCAACACCGTGGATGGAACTAGAGGGTATTATGCTAAACAAAATAAGTCAATCAGAGAAAGACACTTATCATATGGTCTCTCTGATATGAGGAATTTGAGAGGTGGGGGAAGGGGTCATGGGGGACAGGGAGGGAAAAAATGAAACAAGATGGGACCGGAGAAGGAGACAAACCATAAGAGACTCTTAATCTCAGGAAACAAACTGAGGGCTGCTGGGGAGGAGGGGAAGGATAGGGTGGCTGGGTTATGGACATTGGGGAGGGTATGTGCTATGGTGAGTGCTGTGAATTATGTAAGACTGATGATTCACGGACCTGTACCCCTGAAGCAAATAATACATTATATGTTAATTAAAAAAAAAAAGAATGTCTAGTATCAAAAAGACAACAAAAAATGATTGTTGGCAAGGATGTGGAGAAAGAGAATCCTCGTGCATTGTAAATTGGTGCAGCCACTGTATAGAGTTTCCTCAAAAAATTAAAAATAGAAATACCATATGATTTAGTAATTGCACTACTTGATATTTACCCAAAGAAAACAAAAATTCACATTTGGAAAGATATATGTACCCCTGTGTTTATTGCAGCATATTTGTAATAGTTAAGGTATGGAAGCAACTTCAGTGATATTGATAGATGAATGGATAAAGATGTGATGTACACATACAATGTAATATTATTCAGCCATAAAAAAGAATGAAATCCTGCCATTTGCGACAACATGAATTGACCTAAAGAGTATTATGCTAAGTGAAATAAGTTGGACAGAGAAAGACAAATACTGTATGATTTCACTTACATGTGCAATCCAAAAAAGCAAACGAACAAACAAAAAAACAAGAAGACTCATGAACACAGAGAACAAACTCTTAGTTGCCAGATGGGACAGGGGTGGAGGAATAGGTGAAATAGGTAAAGAGGATTAAGAGGTGCAAACTTCCAGTTATAAAATAACAAAGATGAAAAGTACAGCATAGGGATATAGTCAGTAATATTGTAATAGCTTCATATGGTGACAAATGGTAACTACATTTAGGGTGGTAAGCATTTCATAATGGATAATTGTTGAATCACTATGAAGTATACCTGTATCAACATATTATATGTCAATTATAATTCTATTATAAATAAATAATGTTTTTGAATGTGCTTATTTTAGTGTCAAGCAGAAAACTATAATAAAATTTCAAAACTTTAAACTTCTATGTTTCTTATGTTTTGAATTATTCTGAAAATGGAATAATTTTAACATATAGTTATAAATTTAATTACATATATAAATATATAACAAATTTAATAGTTTGGATGTAAATATATAACTCTTATACATAATAATATATGATATATGAGATGCCTGAGTGGCTCAGTTGGTTAAGAGGCTGCCTTTGGCTCAGGTCATTATCCCAAGATCCTGGGATCAAGTTCCACATCAGGCTCCCTGCTTCTCTCTCTGCCTGCCACTCCCCTGCTTGTGCACACTCTCTCTCTGACAAATAAAGAAATAAAAATCTTTTAAAAATAATGATAATATATGATATATAATATGTATTATATACCTGGCATTACTAGAATGATACAGAAGAATATGATACTACATATTAATCTTATATAATGTATGATTATTATATCCTATAACAATATATAATGATTATAACATCATATATCGTATGTCATGTATTATATAATTTTATATCTCATATTCTTTTAAATTATTCCAGTAATACAAAGTACATAATTCATAAAAACATGTTTCTGCATCAATTATTTTAAATGAAAAGAGCTAATATGTTAATAGTGGTTATGTGTAGGTGACGTTAGGAAATTTGTATTTCAGAAGGAACATATGGTGTTTTTTAGAATAACTAAATACTATGGGGAGAGAGAGAGACTCTGTGTGTGTGTGTGCGTGCGCGCGTGCGTGTGTTTAGAGATTGGTCACTGAGCACTCATGGTTCTGACCTTGTCTATAAATCAGTAGTCTGGGATACCTAAGTAAAAAATCTAAGGGGCGCCTGAGTGGCTCAGCCATTAAGCCTCTGCCTTCGGCTCAGGTCATGATCCTGGGGTCCTGGGATCGAGCCCCACATCGGGCTCCCTGCTTGGCAGGAAGTCTGCTTCTCCCTCTCCCACTCCCCCTGCTTATGTTCTCTCTCTCGCTATGTCTCTCTCTGTCAAATAAATAAATAAAATCTTAAAAAAAATCTAAGATGAGAGTAAGAGTTTTTTCCTTTTTGATTTTGAAAAGACTCCCAAGATTGCAAACCCAGTAAATGTCAATAGTATTTTAATATTGTTCTAGGAATTTTTTAAGATAAAAATTTAAATATCCCATCTCAGAGATGCAAGATAATGTAATGACGCATAGCAAGCTATGTCTTCAGATTGAGTTCTAAACACTATTTTCTTGTTTAGAACTGTTTTAAATGTGAAAATAAGGAATTTACTACTTACTGATTTATTTAGTTAACATTTCCCAGTATAGATTATATTGGCTCATGTATTTGAGCCAATTTCTAAGTTTCTAAGTTACCACTTTCTAAGTTACAAAATTTAACTTACAGTGCAACCTAACTACCTTAAATCTTTTTGAAACAAGATAGCGTAGAAACTAGTAAATAAGTAGCAATCGCAGCGTGATCATTTTATATCCGGGACTCTTATAGTCCTAGAACATCCAGTTCCAAGAAGGAAATAACAAAACTATTTGATAAAAGTTATAATCAATTAGTGTCAGATGACCAAAATTTAATCCAGGTTCAAGTAGGTCAGAATACTTACTACTCTCTGGGTGCCTGGGTGGTTTAGTTGTTAAGCGTCTGCCTTTGGCTCAGGTCATGATCCCAGGGTACTGGGATCGAGTTCTGATTGGGGCTCCCTGCTCTGCAGAGTCTGCTTCTCCCTCTCCCTCTGCCCCTCCACCCAGCTCATGTTCTCGCTCTCTCTCTCTTTCAAATAAATAAATAAAATCTTAAAAAAAAATACTCTCCTACCATTCTTAGTTCCTTGGTTACTTTGTTGGTTTTAGCAGTTTCTTAACTGTAATTATTCTGGTTATTATTTATTCTATTACAGTTGGTGATGGAATATTGCTTAGGCTCAGCCTCTGATTTGTTAGAAGGTAAGAATAAAAGCACTACCCCTCCTTTCTGTTCTGCCTTGACCAGAATAGTATCTCCTCCTATATTAAAATGCAGTTTGGGCAAAGCAAATGGATGCTGACTCAGACCTAAGGGTTGCGTGGACGAGCTGTGCAAACTTTATCTCTGCAGTGGCTGAAAGTGTCTTGGGAATGATTAACAGCCCTCCTGCTGTTCAGTGCATAGCCCATCTAGGGGCCAATGTTCGGCAAATGTTCGGCTAATGTGATGTATGTAGCCAAAAACATCAAATTCATATGTATGTATGAAAGGTAGATGGAATCAAATTATATTGATATTTAACTCTTTCACATATCTTGACTGACCCAATTCTCTTCTGCAAATGCTATTATAATCAGAGACTGGGTTAAAAATTTACATTAAAAAAAACTTTCTTATATCATCCTTGATCTCTGAATAGAAATGGCTTATTAGCTGCTTTCACAAATAATGAAAACCTGTAGTTAGAAGAGGTAATTATAGATGCTCTGTGGAGAGGAGAATAATACAACCTAAAACATTCTAGGCATTTAAAATGTCAGAAAGGACTGGTAAATTTGGGCCTGGCCAATTGGAATCAGTGGTGGCTTTGACTTGCAACTGACAAGTCAATTACCAATTCATTACAGTGAATATCAGGCTTTGTTTTATTTTGTTTTAAGGAGTTTGTTTGTTTGTTTTTGTACTTGAGTTTCCTGTTGTCTGATTATTTATTGCAATTCTATAGGAAATATGGTGAATGTGTTCCCAAATTGTCATATGAGAGTATATAATTCAGTTTGGTATAACCGTATAAGATACTAAGAAGAATGGAACTGATTATTACTTCTGAATTTTTCTTTTCCTTCCTCAGTTCACAAAAAACCACTTCAAGAAGTGGAAATTGCTGCCATTACTCACGGTGCCTTGCAAGGGCTGGCCTACCTGCATTCTCATGCAATGATTCATAGGTAAGACTGGAGACCAGTTACATGTCAGTTACAGGACTAGCCAAGAAATCTTGAAAATTAGTGCATGCTCCACTTTTTAGGGTGCCTGTGGATTTATAGGAAGCAAAGAAATTGCTGCTGCTGCTGGGTGTAAGAAGTAAAGTTGTCAGAATTTAGCTTCTGTCTCTTGATCTGTCCCAGATGTACACAAAGACTTGCATCATCTCTGTTCTATAGGTAACTGTTCTCCAAGCAGGATGTTGCAGGAAAATTTGAGGAAGGGCCCAGGAGCCTTTTGATACAATGCCAAGAAGAAAAGAAAATTAGCCTTCCTTGCATATATTTGTTTCCTTGCTGAGCTTCTTCTCCTTTTCCTGTTGTAAATAACAAGTCAATCTTATATAAATATGTGCTATTTCATCACTTTAAATTATTGTGCATTTCTATAGTCCACATAGATATTTAGAAAGATATTATTGTATTTATCTTGGCAGATGAAGAAACTGGGACTCTGAAAGATTTAAATAATTGCCCATAATTTCATAGGTTTTACATAATAAAAGATTGAAGCTCAGATTTCCTAACTCCTAATCCAGCGCTTTCCTCTACATTTTATTTTCTCTACCACAACTCCACTGTCCTCCCTCCAATCTACTTCCTACCGCTAACTTCTAAATAAAGATGTTGTTCCTAATCTTTCCTTCTCTCGGTAAAGAACTTCTAGTACGGTTACTTTAATGAATGATGGCAGAAGTAGTGGAATATGGGGTAGATATAAAGGATCTCAGATGGCTCAAAAACAAAAGAAAAAAACTTTGACATTTACTAGGAAGAAATGAAACTATTACATCATAGGTTCCCCTTTTGCTTCTGTTTTAATCACCCTAGAGTAAGCCATTATCAGTTACTGGTACAAGAAAAGCAGAACTTCCTCAAAATAGGCAGACCAAAATTCCTGCCATGAATTCGGCCTATTTAGAAAGATAAAGAATGAGCCTAACCATATCTAATAAATGCTGTCAAAATGAATTTAAGCATAATGTCTATGGGTTTGACAAAAAAAATTTTATAGTGCAGTTTTTTGGTACCAAAATGTCATTACTGAATGCCAACTTATTTATATATGATTTTGCTGGTTCCCGTTTAAAGCCATGGTTCATTTTTTTTGTGCCTTTGTTAACAAAATCTGCACATTAATTTAATGTTTCATATTCTATATTATGCTTTATCTTCTTTAGTATATAAAAGAAGTTGAAAAACAAAGCTTTTAAATTGTGCTCCCTATTTAAAAATAAATACCACGTCTCAGATTTATTATTTTGATTTGACAAGTCAGTGTTCTAATTGAAGGTAATAGAGTAGAGATATTTTTCTGTTGTTAGATAAATAAATGTTTTTTTAGTTCTCTCTGCCAATGCCTAATGTCATCTTGAGTAAAGAAACTGAATTTTCAAGAGAATATTTGGAGACATTATTTTGAAAACATTTGAACCTTCTCATTTTCAACTTAAGTTTTCCTCATTTTCTCTGCTTTGTCTTTCCACGGCCCATCAATTTCTAAGTCTTGGTTCCTAGTACTCATTATACCTCATGCTTTTTTTGAAGAGAATCAAGACTACATCCACATCTTTTCATTCTGAATTATCATCCTCAACAATGAGTATTTTAAAATAATATTTTGAAAACTTTCTGCTGCATAAAATATCTAATAGCTTTAGTAATAACCACTTGCGATTCTTTGTAGTAATACAACAGAAATGCAATTTCCTAATCCCTAATCCTTGTTTGTTTTGATCTTTCAGGGTCTTCTTTTTACTGTACAGTGTTATTTTTAAAATAACACCTTCTATATAACATGTACCCTCAAATGCCTTAGAGTTGCAGTTACAATTAAGGCAGAGAGAAAGGGTCACAGGCAAGAAAGAAAAGGTATGTGTGTAGTTGAGGTTTATTGGGTAGGTAGACAATACAGTTATTAAAGGTTTGTTTAGTATCCAAAAATATTATATAATTTGGGAAAAAAACAAAAAACAAAACAAAACAAAAAAAACGAAAAAGGCCGTGACAAATGGCACCAGTTTTCCCAGCATAAGGGATACTGTTCATGATCAGATTTGGCATCAGAGAATATGCTTTTTTAAGTGTAGCAACTGAATAGGTTTCCTTGTCCCACGTCTGTCTGCCTTTTTTCTCATTGCATTCCTTCCCTCTAAAGAAAGCTCTACCTTTTAGTAATTACTTTGACCTACCTGTAAGTACACCCAGGAATCTGGGCCCCCCCTTATAACATGGGGTAATTACTAAATCCCCTTCTGGCTATCTGAGCAAGGTTGTTTTTTTTTTAAATAAACCTTTTGTCTTATTAATTGCATGCTCTGACCTATTCCATAATCAAAGTTGAAAAGTAATTTTCTAACCCTCTTATTTTTTCCTATAGGGATATTAAAGCAGGAAATATTCTTCTAACAGAGCCAGGACAGGTGAAACTAGCTGATTTTGGATCTGCCTCAATGGCTTCTCCTGCCAACTCCTTTGTGGGCACACCTTACTGGTATGTAGAACTTAAAAACTAGAATTTTAAAATATGCATACAGGAACAAGATGGGCTCAAAGCATTGCTTTTGTTTTGTTTTGTTTTTTGACAGTGTCTTACCATGTGTCTCAAATGAGATTTCATTAAAGGATAGAAAACTCACGGGCAAAAAAAGAAACACTCTGACTTAGTATAAAATTGCCAGCGACTTTAAGTTGTTCAAATAAGGTTGATGTCACTGTGTGTAAACTGAGCAGGATTATCAGCTCACTGACCAAGCTCAGGTTTTAGATTTCATTTGAAGTTTCTTTTGAAACTTTCTCTTGAGGCAGAATCTCTAGGCAAGGACAAGGTAGTTTCTTTAACCTTCTCTAGTCAACAAACATAAACACTACCTTTCAATGAAAGAAATTTGGTCTCTTTTTTTGTTGTTGAGTTCTTTTTTGAGACTTTTCTTAGTTTGTCACTCTGACTGAAAATTTCACTCCACCTATTCAAGATGCTTTTCCTCCTTTTCACAGATAAACTGGAATTGCATTGTACCTTGGACAATGACTTATATCCTTGAATAATTAATTACCTACTCAAAAAAATCAGCTACCATTTGAATTTCCTTTCTGTCAATGATCATCAAGTAGCATTTACTAAGTAGTCACGTACATATAGTAACAGAAAAAAAAAACTATATTAAACTGATAAGGCCCCCGCCCTCCTATGGAAATCCATTCTGGACAAACAATATCCATTACCATAGCCTGTTTGTTTATTTTTTAAGTTGTAATATCTTTGAAATATCTGATTATGTTGTTTTAAATAGTTCATAAGTATTTTTCATGTTGTCTATAGTTATTTAAGTATTTCATACATATTAATCCTAACAAATCTCTGAGGAAGCTACTAGAATTCTCTCCACATTGCAGATGGAAAAACTGATATACAGAGAGGTTAAGTAATTTAGCCATGATAAAACTGTTAGATAATGGTGGAACCAGGATTTATTGAAAATAATGTGTTATTTCATGTAAATCCTTGAGTGTAATGTTTATATTTTGAACAGTGTTTTTCCAAATGACTTGTGTAAGGAAATAAGATCTTTATGAGACAAAATTTTAGACTGTGCTCAAACAGCTATTTCACCAAATCACTTCATTAGATGAATTTTGTTTTTAATTTGCAACTCAAATTTTGTACATTACGTTTGGCAGGATGGCTCCAGAGGTGATCTTAGCTATGGACGAAGGACAGTATGATGGGAAAGTTGATATTTGGTCACTTGGAATCACCTGTATTGAATTGGGTGAGTGAAAGAGTTGTTTTTATTGTACTTTTGAGAATCACTCCTGACTATGATTGTTAATTCGTTCATCCTGCTTTTATTTAATGGGTCACTGCTATATGTGGGCCAGGCAATGTGAATTTATTCAATTTTTTTTCTATGCTTTTGTATAACATCAGAAGATTACTTCCTCTTTGCTACATTTTCATGTTATTAATTTAAAAGAGCTGCTTTAAAAGAGCAGATACAGCAAATGTGGGAATATATATAATAATTATTAATATTTGAAAAACATCCATTCTCCATATCATGAATGATAACTTCTGTCCTTCCCAGTAGTAATTTAATTTTAAGTGTATAAGGGAAATCTAAAAAAGTAATAGCAGGCTTATCCAAGATCTGACTGTAAAAACTATATTTGGCCCATTTACAGAGCAACCTCCCATGAAACTTCTTGTTAGAAGATGCCCTGTGCTTTAAAGTTGTTCCCCAAACATTGTTGCATTTACCTAAAATTGTCTAACATACCACAGATTCTTGATTTCTCTTGTTGTATATTTTTTTTATAGATTTTTTTTTTTTTGAAGATTTTTTATTTATTTATTTGACAGAGAGAGATCACAGGCTGGCAGAGAGGCAGGCAGAGAGAGAGGAGAAAGCAGGCTCCCTGCTGAGCAGAGAGCCCGATGTGGGGCTTGATCCCAAGACCCTGAAATCATGACCTGGGCGGAAGGCAGAGGCTTTAACCCACTAAGCCACCCAGGCACCCCTGTATATTTTGAACTTTAATGTATCCTAAAGTCACCTTTATCCAGGGCTATGCTGGCAGATTTAACCAGTGATTCTCAGGTGGTGGGGCGGACAGGATTACTGTAGAGCTGGAGAAAGGGATGGACAGTTGACCTTCCAAAGCCACTGAAAGCTGGCTTCAACACTGTCTTTATCTAGATTTTTATTTAAAATTTATATAAATACATTCAATTTTTTTAATTGGTTTTTTAAAGTTTCTTCATCTAGTTTTTTGGGTTAATATCCTCTACTCTGGTATCCAAACTGATCCTGTAAGAATTTCTGAACTCCAACTTGTTTCTCAGACTATAGTTTTCTTTTTCCTAAAATATTTGGCTTGTAAAGACAACTTGGGATACTTTGTATTGCATTTCCAGTTGCTTCACTGACCCCTTCCTTGAACAAAGAAACATACGATGAAGATAAGGACTTGTCCTCTCTTTTTTTTTAACCTTAAAAAGGTTATAACCTTTAAAAAGTAATAACTTTTTAAAAAACTGAATTCAGGGAGGAGCTTTAAAATATTTAATGTTTAATTTTTTAAAATAACTAATACTCATATGGTTTGTAAATCAAAAAATATAAAAAGACATGTAGCGAAGTAACTCAGACCTCTGGTCCTATTTACCCATTTCCTTTCCCACCCCTGCCAGTACATACAAGGCACCACTGTTATTAATTTCTTGTATGTCCTTCCAGAGCTTCTTTACAAATACACAAACAAATATGAATATACATGTATTACATTCCTTTTCTTGCCCAAGTTAACATATACAAGTGATTCTGTATATTGATCTTTCAGTTAACAACGTCTGAAATCTATTTTATATTAGTAACTTAGACTTGTTTTTCTTTGTCTTTTTTTTTTTTTTTTTTTTTTTACTGGCATCATTTACTCCTCCAGTATAATGGATATACATGGATATACTGTAATTTATTTGACTGGTCCTCTGTTAGAGGATATTGAGGTAGTAGATTTCTTTTCTACAGCCTTTTTTTTTTTTAAGATTTTATTTATTTATTTGAGTGTGAGAGAGAGAGTGCATGAGCAGGGAGAGAGACAGAGGGAGAAGCAGGTTCCCTGCAGAGCAGGGAGCCCGATTTGGGGCTCCATCCCAGGACCCCGGGATCATGACCTGAGCTGAAAGCAGATGCTTAACCAACTGAGCCACCCAGGCACCCCTCTTTTTTTACATTCTAATATTGTGTTATTCTCTTTTTCACTGCAAAGGAAATTAATTTATTCACACTGATTATGGGGGGGGAGACTCAGAAGAAATATTTGCATACTTAAAAAAGGACATATGATGTACTTCCAACAATACTATGTACAACTTTACAAGGTAGTTTTAAAAGTAAGAGGGGCAAAACTAGTCCAGATCATTTTGAAAAAGTAGAATTTGGACAGAAAAATCACGCTACCAAAATCCGTACCATCATAATTAAATCAATACGGTATTGATGTAGGGAAAGACTAATATCCAATAGAATAGACTATAAAACCTAGAAATGGACTCATGTATAAGTGAGATTTTGTATAAGACAGGAAAAGCCTTATAAATCAGTGGGGAAAGATGGCCCATTTGATAAATAATATGAAGCAATTTGTTAATTGTATGAGAAAAACTATAATTAGATCCTAGTTTATGCCATACACAAAAATAAAATCCCAGATTGGTTAAATACCCAGAAGTAAAAAGTAAAACTTTAAAACTTTAGGAGAAGCCCTCTTATGACTCAGTTTCCTCATCTGCAAAGTAGAGATAACAATGCTACAAAGTAGGTGCTATTATTATGAAGATTAATGATTAATATATATAAAATATTTATTGATAGATACTTGAGCTGCTTCCATATCTTTGTTATTGTAAATAATGCTGCAATAAACATGGGAATGCATATATCTTTTTGAATTAATGTTTTCATTTTCTTTGGGTAAATACCCGGGAGGGGAATTATTGGATCATATGGTCTTTTCTATTTTTAATTTTTTGAGGAAACTCCATTCTGTTTTGTGGCTGTACCAATTTACATTCTCACTAAAAGTGAATGGATAAAGAAGATGTGGTATACACACACACACAGAGAAATACTACTCAGCCATAAAAAAGAATGAAATCTTGCCATTTGTAACAACATGGATGGACCTAGAGGGTATTATGCTACCTGAAATTAGTGAGACAGAGAAAGACAAATACAATATGATTTCACTTATATGTGGAATCTAAAAAACAAATAAATGAACAAACAAATAGCAGAATCAGACCCATAAATACAATAACAAACAGATGATTGCCAAGGGGATGGGCAAAATGGGTGAAGGGGTATGGGAGATAGAGGCTTTCAGTTATGGAATGACTAAGTCACAGGAATAAAAGTCACAGGCATGGGGGATATAGTCAATGGTATTATAATAGCATTGCATGGTCATGGTGATAGATAGTAGCTACACTTGGAGTGAGCATAGCATAATGTATAGGGTGGTTGAATCACTATGTTGTACTCCTGAAACTAATGTAACACCCTATGTCAACTATACTCATATATATGTATAGGTAGACATATATAGAGATATGAAATACTTAAAATATGGCATGCCGTGTAATAAGCACTATATAAATATAATTATTGTTACTATTATTACTATAGGAGTATATACCTTTATGGATGTGGGAAGAATTTTTCTAAAAATATTTTGAAAACATTGACAAATATGATAACTTTTAGTACTTTAAAATATAAAGCTGTGTAAAATACAGAAATTAAAAGATAAGCCAGAGACTCATAGAAAGTAGTTTCAACATATCTAACCAACAGAGTATTGGCCCAGAATTTTTAAAGATTTTTTTATGATTTACCACATTTCTTTATCAAAAATAAAAAGACAAATAGCCAGTAGAAAGATGGACAAATAATATAATCAGCAAGTTCATTGAAAAAGAAACCTAAATGGACACCAGACATTCAAAGATACTCAGGCTCGTTAGTAATAAGGGAAATGCAAATTAAAGCCTTATCACACTGGGGCACGTTGGTGGTTCAGTTCCTTAACCATACGACTTTTTTTTTTTTTTTTATTTGACAGAGAGAGAGAGATCACAAGTAGGCAGAGAGGCAGGGGGAAGCAGGTTCGCTGCTGAGCAGAGAGCCCAATGAGGGGGCTCAATCCCAGGACCCTGAGATCATGACCTGGGCCAAAGGCAGATGCTTTAACCCACTGAGCCACTGAGGCACCCCTAACCATATGACTCTTGATCTCAGGGTCATGAGTTCAAGCCCTGTTTTGGGCTCCATGCTGGGCATGGAACCCACTTGAAAAAACAAAACAAACAAAAAACCTTTTCACATTTATCAGACTGGCAAAAATTCTTAAGTCTGAGGATAATAAATAAATTTTGGGAAACTACTAAGGAAACGAACTCATTCACTGTTGGTAGAACTGTAAATTGGTATAACAACTTTAGAGTGTAAATTGGCAACATCTAGTAAAGTGGATGAGTAGTCTCAGAGACCCAAAATTTCATTTCTAAGTGTATTCCTTAAATAAATATCTATGCATGTACACTGGAAATGTGTACAAGAATGCAGCCTTGTGTAGAAGCAAGAAAAGGTTGAAACAACCTGAATTCTTATCCAAGGAGGAATGGATAAATTAATTACAGAATACTGTGTCACAGTTAAAGATGAACTGGATCTACATGTACCATCACGGACAAATCTCAAAAATCATAACATCGATGCAGAAAAAGCATTTGACAAAATAACAGCATCCTTTCTTAATAAAAACCCTCAACAATATAAAATCAATGCACAGAAATCAGTTGCATTTCTATACACCAACAGCAAGACAGAAGAAAGAGAAATTAAGGAATCAATCCCATTTACAATTGCACCCAAAACCATAAGATACCTAGGAATAAACCTAACCAAAGAGGTAAAGAATCTGTACTCAGAAAACTATAAAGTGCTCATGAAAGAAATTGAGGAGGGCACAAAGAAATGGAAAAACATTCCATGCTCATGGATTGGAAGAACAAATATTGTGAAAATGTCTATGCTACCTAAAGCAATCTACACATTTAATGCAATCCTGATCAAAATACCATCAATTTTGTTCAATGAAATGGAACAAATAATCCTAAAATTTATATGGA
>CM052889.1:68245109-68298648 GCA_028534135.1 Potos flavus
GTTGTGGGGGGTGGGGGAAGGAAATGAAACAAGAGGGGATCAGGAAGGAGACAAACCATAAGAGACTCCTAAACTCATGAAACAAACCGAGGGTGGCTAGGGGGTAGGGGCGGGTAGGGATAGGGTGGCTGGGTTATGGACATTGGGGAGGGTATGTGCTATGGTAAGTGCTGTGAAATGTGTAAGCCTGATGATTCACAGGCATGTACCCTGGGGCAAATAATACATTATGTGCTAATTTAAAAAAATAAAAAATTTTTAAAAATTCCAAAAAAATTAAAAAAAAAAAAAACCCTCAACAAAGTAGGGATAGATGGAACATACTTCAACATCATAAAGGCCATCTATGGAAGACCCACAGCTAATATCACTCTCAATGGGGACAAACAGAGCCTTTCCCCTGTAGTCAGGAACAAGACAGGGATGTCCACTCTCACCATACTATTTAACATAGTACTAGAAGTCTTAGCCTCCACAGACAGACAACAAAAAGAAATAAAAGGCATCCAAATCAGCAAGAAAGAAGTCAAACTTTCACTATTTGCAAATGACATGATACTCTATGTAGAAAACCTGAAAAACTCCGCCAAAAAATTGCTAGTACTAATTCATGAATTAAGCAGAGTTTTAGGATATAAAATCAATGTGCAAAAATCTGTTGCATTTCTTTACACCAATAATGAAGCACCAGAGAAAGAAATCAAGGCATTAATCCCATTTGCAATTGCACCAAAAACAGTAAGATACCTAGGAATAAACTTAACTAAAGAGTTAAAAGACCTATACTCTAAAAATTATAGAACACTTGTGAAAGAAATTGAAAAGAACACAAAGAAATGTAAAAGCATTCAATGCTTATGGATTAAAAGAACAAACATTGTTAAAACGTCCGTACTACCCAAAGCTATCTACACATTTAATGCAGTCCCTATCAAAATAACACCAGCATTCTTCACAGAGCTAGAACAAACAATCCTAAAATTTGTATAGGACCACAAAAAACCTCAAATAACCAAAGCAATCCTGAAAGAAAAAACTGGAGGCATTACAATTCCAGATTTCAAGCTATATTACAAAGCTGTAGTCATCAAGACAATATGGTACTGGCACAAAAATAGACACACAGATCAATAATGGAACAGAATAGAGAATCCAGAATTGGACCCACAACTATATGGTCAGCTAATCTTCAAGAAAGCAGGAAAGACTATCCAGTGGAAAAAAGACAGTCTCTTCAACAAATGGTGTTGGGAAAACCAAACAACACGCAAAAGAAACTGGACCACTGTCGTAAACCATACACAAAAATAATTTCAAAATGGATAAAAGACCTAAATGTGAGATAGAAAACCATCAAAATCCTAGAGAATACAGACAGAAACCTCTTTGACTTCCACTGTAGCAACTTCTTACTAGACACGTTGCCGGAGGCAAGGGAAACAAAAGCAAAAGTGAACTATTAGAGCTTCATCAAGATAAAAACTTCTGCAGAGTGAAGGAAAACAGTCAACAAAACCAAAAGACAACCAACAGAATGGGAGAAGATATTCGCAAATGACATATCAGATAAAGGGTTAGTATCCAAAATCTATAAAGAGCTTATCAAACTCAACACCCAAAGAATAAATAATCCAATCAAGAAATGGGCAGAAGATATGAACAGACATTTTTCCAAAGAAGACATCCAGATGGCTAACAGACACATGAGGAGATGCTCAACATTACTCATCATCAGGGAAATATAAATCAAAACCACAATAAGATACCACCTTACACCTGTCAGAATGGCTAAAATTAACACAAGAAACAACAGGTATTGGTAAGGCTGTGGAAAAGGGGAACCCTCTTGCATTGCTTGTGGGAATGCAAACTGGTACAGCCACTCTGGAGAATAGTGTGGAGGTTCCTCAAAAAGTTAAAAATAAAACTAACTACCCTATGATGCAGCAATTGCAGTACTAGGTATTTACCCAAAGGATACGAAAATACAGATTTGAAGGGGCATATGCACCCCAGTGTTTATAGTAGCATTATCAATAATAACCAAACTATGGAGAGAGCCCAACTGTCCATTGACTAAATGAATGGATATATGTGTGGTATATATACAATGGAATGTTACTCAGCCATCAAAAAGAATGAAATCTTGCCATTTGCAATGATGTGGATGGAGCTAGAGTATATTATGCTAAGTGAAATAAGTCAGAGAAAGACAAATACCATATGATCTCAATCATGTGGAATTTAAGAAAGAAAACTGATGAAATATGGGAAGAGGGGGTACAGAGAAAAGGGAGAGAGGGAAATAAACCATAAGAGACTCCTAATGATAGAAAATAAACTGAGGGTTGATGGATGGAGGTGCGGGGGGTGGGGGGGAAGGGATAGATGGATGAAGAGGTTTAAGGAGGGCACTCTCTGTGATGAGCACTGGGTGTTATATATGTAAGTGATGAATCACTGAATTCTACTTCAGAAACCAATATTGCACTGTATGTTAACTAATTTAACAATAAATTTAAACTTAAATTTTAAAAAATCTAACATTGAATATTTGATGAACAAAGAAAGTTGTAAAAGTGATAGGTACAGGATGATACCAGTTATGAAAGTTTTATAACCACTTCTTTATACTGCTTGAGTGTATGTATGTTAGTATATATATTAGTATATACATATATATTTCTTAAAACATAAGAACATAGAGGTAAAAGATGCAATTTCAAAATAGAACATTCTCTGGAAAGAGGAAGAAGAATAAAGTTATAACTACTTTATTACTTTTTTGGAAGAAAAAAGTTCTGGAAAAAATATGACAAAATACTGATTAAATGATATGTATCATAATCTGCAAAATTTTACATATGAAATATTTAAGAATTTAACTTTTTTTGGAAGATTTTATTTATTTACTTTGAAAGAGGGAAAGGAGTAAAGGGAGAGGGAGAGGCAGAGTATTTCAAACAGACACCGCACCTAGCACGGAGCCCATTTTGGGGCTCAGTCCCACAACCCTGAGATCATGACCCCAGCTGAAACCAAGAGTCAGATGCTTTACCAACTGAGCCACCCAGGCACCCCGAAGAATTTAACTTTTTAAAAATGAGAAATAAATGTATATTCCTGCGGTTTAAAACAAAACAAAACAAAACAAAAACCTGCCCTCTGCCTAGCATAAAGTTAGCAATTTGGAATAAATTTTAAAATTAGACACCCTGGATTTGAATTTTGGCTTTACCAACACTTAGCTGGCATTTGTTAGTGCACTCCAAATGGCTGCACTAATACCAGCAGGCATTCACATAGTCTAGCATGTGAATGACAGCTTTTGGAGTTGTATAACATGTTCATCCTGACTGTGAGAGTTTAGACAACTTTCTCAACTTGCTTGAGCCTTAGTTTTCTCACCTAAGTAAAAATGACCATACATATACCCTAGATATTGTCACTTCAGTAAGATAACATATGTAAAGTGTTTAACATAATGCCTAGCACCGAACAAAGGCTCAATAACAGCTAATTGCATTTGTATATAGGATTATTCCTATTTTTGTCATTTATATTCTTTTTTTTTTTTAAGATTTTATTTATTTATTTGACAGAGAGAGAGAGATCACAAGTAGGCAGAGAGGCAGGCAGAGAGAGGGGGGGAAGCAGGCTCCCTGCCGAGCAGAGAGCCCAATGTGGGGCTCGATCCCAGGACCCTGAGATCATGACCCGAGCCGAAGGCAGAGGCTTTAACCCACTGAGCCACCCAGGTGTCCCTGTCATTTATATTCTAAAATGAACCAAAATTATAACACTGATGCCCCAGCAGCAGCTCATCTGTTATAAAAATTTAAGAGGATATACTACCTAAGTTAATCTTTACAGCTAATTAGTGTCCACCCATTGTTTTAACAAGTTTTTTTCTTACCATAACCTTTCTAAATGTAACATGGATTCTACCCTTTCCAACCTTCTTAAATAGAGCAAACAACATGTACCTTTTTATGATGATTCAAGATCACCATCACATCACTTTTTGTACTGTACAGATGTAGTAATCACTGAAGTTTCAAGCAGCATTTCACACTGGGTGAAAGAGGTACTTATCCCAGGAGATACTTTTAGAACTTCCTCTCTTGAGAGAGGCCCTGGTATATGCTTAATTTCTGATTTTATTTTTTATAAAAATGAATTAAAGTATGTATGAAAATACAGTCTCTGTATCAGCCTTAGATGCCTTCGGTGATTTGCTGAATTAAAAAACAAAGTATCCATCTCCTGAATTGTCTTATCCTCCACAATGTCTATTCCTGCAAATCGACAGATGATACTATTGAATTATACTTACAAACATAGACTGTATGGTCAGACAAACTTGAGTTCTAATTCCAGCTCTGCCATTTCTTAGTTGCGTGACTTCCATCAAATTATTTGAACTCTCTATGAAATTTGCATAATAAGAACCCCTACCCTAGGGGCGCTTAGGTGGCTCAGTCAGTTAAGCATCTGCCTTTGGCTCAGGTCTTGATCCCAGGGTTCTGGGATGGACCCTGCATCGGGCTCAGCTGGAGGCCTGCTTCTCCCTCTCCCTCTGTCCCAGATCCCACCCCCACCTCTGGCTCATGCTTGTGCTCTCTCTCTCTCTCTCTCTCTCTCACTCTTCCTCTCTCTATCTCAGGTAAATAAATAAAATTAAAAAAAAAAAAGAAGAAAAAAAACCCCTACCCTACCTTACTGGATTGTCTGGATTAAATGAAAATACAGATTTAAAGTGCTTATTCTTATAATCCCCACATAGTATACTCAATAAATGTTAGCCATTAACAACACAATCCTGATACGTATCATATTTCATCCAAAATTTTAATTTACATTTTAGCATCTCTTTCAACTGGGAGGTTGAATAATGCAACAGCATTTTATAATTATAACTGACAGCATTTTCTCCAAGTTACACATAAAATTGTGGTACATCTTTATAGTAGTACATTTTATAGTCACTGGCATCTTAGATTCAGAGAAAGATGGAAGATGGTAGTACATGCTCAGTTAATATTCATTAAGTAAAACTGTTACCAAGGACATTTAACTTATCAAGAATTATCCAAAATGTATTATATTGCTAATGCAATGGACCATACAAGTATCTTTTTGACAGCTTTTCTCTATATCGCTACCTCTGTAGCATTAATCTTGTAAATGGACATATTAAAGAAGGGTAGTTTTTTACATGAAAAAAAAAGTAACCGGCTGCATATAAAACCCTAAGCAATGATTTTTCTAAGGTTTCTATATGTTTGATATACTCTAAATTGTACTTTTAATGTTGAAATAACCTTGAAAGTTGTGGGTAGTATTATCTCCTTTCCTTATGACATTTCTTCTACAATATTGTATATTTTTTTAAAGGCTCCCTAATCTGTAATTTAAATTGCTAAGCTAACATCACAAAGGAAGAAGATGATAATGTTACTGGCATTGTCATTCTTTCCTGGATCAAGCTCTACAGTTCCTAAGTGGTAAAGTCTGTTCCACAAATTATCTTTTGCTAAATTAATTTTCCACTGAAAGAACTAGTTAAGTGCATCAATCCTCTGAAATCTTTGGACACTGAAATTGTCCAGTCAGCAAATATTTTATTTTTCAAGATTATTTCAAGAGAAGTTAATATGGTGTTCATTTGTTTAACCTACAGACACTTAGTTCACTTGCAAAGGTCATGATAGAAGCTGGCAAATGGTCCATTAGCATTGTCAGGGAATTTACTGTGCTCAGAAATAAACTCTCCGGGGGGTAGGAAATATCACAAACACATAAAAACATAAATGTTGTCATGTATGTTTTTGCCTGGAATTTTCATCTCCCACATTAGCCACTCATTGTTGATAATGAATGTGTGATGGTTGTTGGGGAGAGGCAGGCATATTTACTTTTCTTAAAGCTGCTGAGGATTTTTTTTAAGTTTATTTATTTATTTAAGTTTATTTATTTTTTTAGTAATCTCCACACACAACGTGGGGCTCGAACTCACCACTCCAAGATCAAGAGTCACATGCTCTACTGACCAAGCCAGCCAGGCAACCCCCTTTCTTTTTTCAAAAATAGCAGTACAGTCTATCATAAAATGCACAGGATTGTTGAAGAGGCACTGAGACCTAGTGAAAAGAACCCATTTCCTGAATTCGTACAAGATGGGTTGAAATCCCAATTTAGCCACTTACCATGTGACTTAGTTTCATTATTTAGGCTAGCTGAACCTCAGTTTCTTTAGTTGGGAAATCATGCTTAGAATAGTAATGCTCTTCTTGCCAAGCTAGTCTCAGAATCCTGAATGACACGTAGCCCATGGTGAGTGCCTGACCTGTAGTAGGAATTCACTAAATGGTACTAATTATTGTTATCGTTAATTATTATGGTCTTCAGCCACATTCGTTCATAAGAAATCTGTTGCCACAAAAACTTGGTCACTGCCTTTAAATAGAAATCATTATTTTTTCCCTTTTATTTAATTCAGCTTTTTTATGCTCCCACCCTTTTCCTTTCTTTTGAGAAATCTGAATTACGTATCTCAAGGTGGCTTCAAAAGCACTCCTAGTTCCTATTTTGCTGCTCCTGTGGAAGATTGTATGCAGACCACTGTATTCTACAATAAGCTTTGACAAACTTTCTGGGAAGGACCAGATAATACGTGTATGGGGCTTTGCAGGCCATACATTCTCTGTCATAAGTACTCAGTTGTGCTGTTATAGCATGAATACAGCCATAGATAATATGTTAATAAATAAACATGGCTGTAATTCAATAAAACCTTACAAAAACAGACTTCTAGATGAATTTGGCCCACAGACCATAGTTTCCCAACCCTTGCTCTATGGTATGCTGGCTTAGCAACAAGTGCTGTCACCATAGCTCAGGATTTATGTATCTGAGGCCATCTGAAACTAATATTTAGCAAATGCTTCTCAGACCATAGAGCCTGGTGCCGTTTAGCACACCTTTAGTCACATGCTTCTCTACTACAGCTATTCTATCGTCGTGTGGCTGGTTGTCGTCTTGTTCACAGCAGAGTGTTGGCTACTTAGAGCCTCACCATTCCTGCTTCAAATCCGAGCTACTGCCATTCTTGCCACTACTTAGTTGGGTTTTGCTCTTGCTTTTTGTTCCTTCATCCTTTCTCCAAATTTCTATTCTCTTCTTTCTTTAGTCCCCCTTCCTGGCCGTTTCTCCCGTGCAATTCTGTGTTCTTCTGAGCAGCTTGAATTTTATACCTTTTGCCAATAAGTGGGAGGGTTCCTATCCTTCTGGCAGGAAGTGAACACGTCACATAGAATCTGATGTAAGCCCCAAGACTTAGTCACTCCTCTGTCATTTTTGTGACTTCTTACTGTACTAGATTCTTTGTTGACAGAGTTTCTTCTCTGCCTTAATCTGCCTTACCTTCATTTATTTATTTTATAGTTGTTTTTGGACCACCAAAAATATATACCAGGTGCTCTGCTCAGCAGTGGGAATGCAAAGATGAACAAAATAGGCATTGTCCTTGCCCTCATGAAGTTTAGCAAAGAGGACACACATTGTGTAAAGAATTACACAAATAATTAACTAAGGGAATCACCATATGTATAGATAGTAGAAAGGAAAAACATAATTTGCAGTGACAAAATCTAATAGGACCTAGTCTGAGAAGTCAGAGAAGGCTTCCCTAAGGAAGTGCTTATAAGCATATAATAAGCCTTAAATAAATATGTATGAAATGAATGCAAAAATGCAATTATATTTAAGATGAAAGCTAAAAGGTTGGCAAGAATTAACCAGATAAAGTTTAGGGAATGAACGTGAAAGGGGAGTCCAGACAGTGGAGGAAGCAGTATGTGTGAAAGACTCTGAAGTTGGTTCTCTCCAGTGAAGCAAAAGATGACTTGAGAAGAGTGGGGGAGCATTGCTCTCAGAATGAAATGCTAGAGGTCTCCATGGTCGTGTTAATAAAGGCGGACAAGCTATGTGTTTAAGGATCTGGACTTTGTTCTAAGAATGATGGGAAACCATTGATGGTGACGTGGTGAGTTCCTAGTTCCACATGGCTTCAAATATTTGAAGTTGTCAGAAGGCCAAGCTCTAGAAACTCCCCAGAGTGTACCTCCTGAAAAATAAAAATAAATAAATAAATAAACCTGAACCTGAACTCTTCTACATTTGAAACAGATATAAATCCATTTGTCCACACTACAACTTTAAAATTTCTACTTGTGAACAGTTCATGCCCCTATAATACTGTAGCTATTTCATGAGTATATATTATTCTTTTGAGAGGCTAATAAAAAATATTTATAGGGCACCTGGGTGGCTCAGTCGTTAAGCGTTTGCCTTCGGCTCAGGTCATGATCCCAGGGTCCTGGGATCGAGTCCCACATCGGGATCCCTGCTCAGCGGGAAGCCTGCTTCTCCCGCTGCCACTACCCCTGCTTGTGTTCCCTCTCTCGCTGTCTCTCTCTCTGTCAAATAAAGAAATAAAATCTTTAAAAAGTCTTTAAAAAAATATTTATAGAATGGTATACTGTACATTTTTAAAGTATCAGAGAACATTTAGACAAGACTGTAAGAGGCCGCTCCAAAGCATCATGGATCAATAACCATAGTTGTCTTCTGCCGGGATACTGCCAGTGACTTAAAGTTCACTAGTCTTGAAATTGTTCACTCCAAGTTTTGGAGGATTTTTGTTTTCTTTTCTTTCTCACCCTGGCTTTTCACAGGTTCAGTCTTCTGTGAGTGAATATGTGTTTGTTTGTTTGTTTTTAAGATTTTATTTATTCATCTGAGAGAGAGAGCATGAGAGGAGGGAGGGTGAGAAGGAGAAACAGACTCCCTGCTGAGCAGGGAGCCCAATGTGGGACTCGATCCTGGGACTCCAGGATCATGACCTGAGCCGAAGGCAGTCACTTAACCAACTGAGCCACCCAGGCGCCCAAGTGAAAATGTTTTTTGTGTTACTTCATAGAGTAAGCCAAATTCACCGTTTTAAAAGTGCTTAAAAACCAAGATGCTTGATAAAGCCTGAGGTTTAGATTATGAATTACAAGGTGGGACTATGTAAAGAATCCATTAAAATAAGCATGGTAGGATGAGATAGTGATTTTTCTTCTAGGACATAATAATTAGTAAATATAAAATTAACTGCACTCAGAACTAGAACCTTGTTTCTTTGGTCAACAAATTGAGCACTTAATATGTGAATAACACCTTATTATATATTGCTTGAGGAATGAAAGCATAAGGGTATTAGGGTTGTAAGATCTTACTCATAGTGCTAATGATTTCTTTTGAGAGAAAAGATTTTATGTTTATGTAAGTGCAATAGGGGAGCACATGCCAAATAAGCATATACTAAAATAGAACTGTAGAAATTCCAAAAAACAGATCATGATGGGCTGAGATGGAATAAATCTATTAAGAAATATCTATTTTCACTGAGTTTCTCTTTAAAAGGGGCTGGACTGGGGCGCCTGGGTTGCTCAGTGGGTTAAAGCCTCTGCCTTCGGCTCAGGTCGTGATCTTAGGGTCCTGGGATCGAACCCCGCATCGGGCTCTCTGCTCAGCAGGGAACCTGCTTCCCCCTCTCTCTCTGCCTGCCTCTCTGCCTACTTGTGATCTCTCTCTCTCTCTGTCAAATAAATAAATAAAATCTTTTAAAAAAATAAAATAAAAATAAAAAAATAAAAGGGGCTGGACCAAGCTTGATTGTGATTTATCCCCCCCTCCTCCCTTTCCCCTTCACCACCACCTGTACCATTTAGTTGGCCCGGACGAGCCTTCAGACAGTGTTTATTAAATTGAATTCTTTTATCTTCCTTGCTATGTTAGTCATGTTGAAGGTGTTCCATTCTATAATTTTTCTCATTCTATTTTTCTGTGCCTTATGGATTTTTTCAATGAATACATATGTTTATATTAAAACACATATACACAAAGATGTTCATACCTATTATGGGAACACAAGCAAAGACCAGCATTTGAAGATAGGTGGAAAAAAAATAAATTTTTCTTTGAGTCTTTTGAAATGGGTCTGTTAGGAGCCTTGCCAGTGTACATTAAGATGACCAGCAGATTCTTCTGAATGGCTATGCTGGGCTGACCTTAGAGATTAAAATAAGTAGAGTATGTGGCATGATGACAGTAACGAGCCATTGATTTAGTGGTGAAGCTTTGCTCACAGATCCTTATTTCTCTGTCTGCCTGATTTCTTTAAAGAACTGCTTTATTGTGTTTCTTGTCCTTCAGCGGAACGGAAGCCCCCCCTTTTCAACATGAATGCAATGAGTGCCTTATACCACATTGCCCAGAATGACTCCCCAACGCTACAGTCTAATGAATGGTAAGACTCTGCTCTCATTTTAAATCTCTAAGGGAATCACCACATGTATTTGGCACTTTGATTGAGTCACATTTTAAATATCTGATCTAGAAACCATACATTCCTTCACTGTATGTTATAGTAAGTGACAGTGGTGCTTTATAGGCATGAACTGGCTATGCACACACACACACATTTTTATTTATTTCTACCCTCATTGTCACTTGTACTATGTTCTTAATGTGTGTGTAGGAACTGAAATTCTACAAGGAACATGCCCTGTTATCTTTGTAATAAGTCTCACCTCTTAAATCCTAACAGTCTTGTATTGATCATCTCAGCTTTTACCTCTTCTTGGCAGAGATAAAGTACCTTCTCTGATGTCGTTATTTTTCCAGTCATCATTTCTTTTATTATATTTATATCTAAGTATGTTGATACAGAATATACACTATTCAGAATTGTATCATTCCTTACAGAAAATTATAACATTTTAATAACTGGGCCACAAGAGTTATAGAAGAAAGGCAGTTTTAAACAAGAGTGGACAACTTCCTTCTCTTAAGAGAAGGAAGTTCTTTCATCCAGAAACCATATTCCTAAGTTCTCTTCCCTTATGCTTCAAATTTTACTACCTGGGTATAGGTGGTGGGTGATGGAGAACTTACCAACTAGCAGTGAAGAATATAGGCTTGAGACTTATCAGAGTTGTTATCTTTGGAAAGAAAAATATGTATAAAACTATTATATATATAAATATAATACTTTTCATTTTCTGACATAAATTATGATTTGACCTTGCTTGTATGTTAAGGTATGTTTATGTCTTGACTAACTTGAAACTCTCCACATTCGTTATCCAGATATTAATTTTTAGATAGCATAAACTTGAAAATGGTCCACTTCTCCTAATATTTCATATATTTTATTAAAAATCTCTTAAAATGTAAAACTTTCCCTTGAATGAGAATTATTTTCAGTACTCAGCGTATTCCACAGACCCTGATTTTATTTTCTTTCCATGTATTTGCACATACAGGACAGACTCCTTTCGGAGATTTGTTGATTACTGCTTGCAGAAAATACCTCAGGAAAGGCCAACGTCAGCGGAGCTATTACGGGTAATTTTTCAAATTTATATTTGAGGAGGGGGATTTAAAGGCATGTTGTAGTGAAGTATAGTAAATCATTCCAGTGGCAGCTCATCCTGACAAACTGGATTAGAATGTGCTGCCTTGTCATTTATCCAGAGATAATAGCTAGGCATAGAAATAGCAAGATTATCACAATGGATGGTGCTATATATTCCATGTTGACAGTTTTTTTTCTCCATATTTTCCATCTTCTCTTTTTTCCCCTCCCTCTTTCTGCTTATGACAACAACTATTTCTCTTTGCTCTGGTCATCATTGTGATGGTCCTATGACTAATATCTGCATGAACTTCAATACGGTGCTTTCAGGACAGTCTGCCAGGGGTTCACATGCCAACTCGGGGATTTTCGGTTAGGTTGTTGCCAAGTCATCAAGCAGTGAAGATGTGCAATAAGTATACAACGCATACATTTACATCACATTACATCATACGTGTTGGTGACAAGAATATCACGTTAACTCCATTCATTTGATTTAAACATCACATTTTGGGGCATCTCTTCATGTAACATTTTATTGTAAACTTCCTATGTAGGTTCCATCAATATCAGTGAAGTAGGTGGAGACTTTGACAATATAAATGTCTTTTATTTGGCACAAACTAGTCCAGATTTATTTAAAACTCTTTCTATATATATATATATTTTTTTTAACTCTTTTTTGTTGGTTTTAAGAAGAATTCAGAAAGATTATATTGACTAAATTTGAAAGCTTAAGACTGTCAACTGCCTTTATAATTGAAGAGCACCTTGTCCAGATCACAAATTCTTGGTTTACATTTTCTTTTTCTGAGAACTCTGTAAACATTATCCTATTTTCTGGCTTTAAGTGTTCCTGAAGAGGTAGGTCTGAAGCCAGCGAGTTTTTCCACAGAAAATTAAGTTTTTCTTCTTGTAAATAGCAGCTCACAGGAATATGGTGGTTGAAGCAACAAGGCAAAGGACTCTAATTCCCTTTGGCGTAGGGCCATCGTGTGTTCTAGACATGAACTCTACTCTGTATGCATCAGTGACAGCTCCAAATTTCTGTAGGGAAAAATGACAACCAGAACAAAGCACCAGATAACACAAGATAAAGTAATGTCTTTATTACTTCGAAGTAGGTGAAAAATTTTTTTAATTGGGGGATGGGGTAGAAAGCACTACCATAAAGGGAAAGAGATAATTTGGGGCTATATTAAAATTAAGGGGGAAAAGCACCTCAAAGAAGAAGATAATACAAGGATTCAAAGATGAATTTTAGGACACAGACACCAAAAGGAGATAAAAAACAAGCAGGCAGAGGTAAGAAAAGAAATGGGAGAGAAAAATTAAAACACAAAATCATAAGCAACAAACTAATGTAATGAACCAACCCATGTAGGGTATTTCCAGTGACAGAAACTTGTAAGGAAATAAAGCAAAGTTAAATGCAAGAGGAAAAATTGTAAAGGTGATCGTAATGAAGATGACACATGTGGAAGACAGGAAATCTAATATATATCAACCTGTTATTCCTGAAGAAGAAAGCAAAACACATCTAGCAGAAGATATTTAAAGATGTACCTGAAGAAAACTTCATTGGAAATGAATGTTTGGACCTATATTTGACTTGATTTAATCTTAATTTGATTTGGTGAGCCAAATCACATGAGCCCACCATTTATTCAGCAATATTTACTGATTGTCTACTGCGTGCCAAGCACTGTTCCAAGCACTAAACACACAAGTAAATATATGATATCAGTTCATAGTAAATTCTTTTTTTTTTTTTTAAAGATTTTATTTATTTATTTGACAGAGAGCGAGAGATCACAAGCAAGGGAAGGGGCAGAGGGAGAGGGAGAAGCAGGCTCCATCCCAGGACCCTGGGATCATGCCCTGAGCCGAAGGCAGACGCTTCACCTCCTGAGCCACCCAAAAGCCTGTGTAGTAAATTCTCTGCAGAAAAATAAAGCAGGGACAAGGATGAAGAGTGATAGGGCCTGGCATTCCTTTTTTTTTTTTTTTTCAAGTAAACTCTATCCACAGTGTGGAGCTCAAACTCACAGTCCTGAGATCAAGAGTAGCACATTCTCCCAACAAAGCCAGCCGGGCGCCCCAGGAGCTGGTGTTTTAGACGAGGAGTTAGAGAAGGACTTTCTAGGAAGATGATTTTTAAGCAGAGCCCTGAAAACAGGCACCATGGAACTGATCTGTAACCTGATGAAGTTCCTGAACTCCAAGGATAAAGAAAGATTCATACAAACAGGCTGGAAAAAAAAAAGTATTTTGGGGTAGATCTTTGACCTAGCTAAGGTGCTCCTTAGTTGTAAAGGCAGCTGACATTTTTAAGCCTCACAGATTTAGTCGATTTTTTTTCTAATAGCTTTTTAAAAAATCGCTCAAAAGCAAAATCCAATCTAGTGATAAAATAAGAAAGACAGAAAGAGAGAGAGAGGGAAGGAAGAAAGAATGAATTAGGAACTGAAGAAACTATTAAAAGGACTGGCAGCGAACACCAAATTTAAATTGACCCCCCAAATTTTTATATATTTCTTTTGCTTGGTTAAAGAGACTGCATTCTTCCTGTCGAATAGGTAATACAAATTTCAAAAGACAGAGTATGGAAAGTAAATCTCCTTCCTATCCTAGGACCCTCTCTAGAGTTAGCAACCACTGTCACCAATTTTGTGAATGTTTTTCTAGAGATATTCTGTGTATATGGAAGTAAGAATTCTGATTTATTTTTGCACCAATGGAAGCAAACTGTAAACACTATTCTACCTTGATTATTTGTTTGCTTGTTTTACTTAATAGTATGTTTGGCATATTGTTTTGTGTTTCTACATGTAGAGTTACCTTATTCTTATAAATGGATCCATAACATTTTCAGAATGACCGTACTTGTTTTAACCAACTTCTTTGTGGTGTTTGCAGTCTTTTGCTGTTAGAAACGACTGCAGTGAGTTTCTGTATATGTGTCATTTTATACCTGTATATGGATATCTAAAGAATAAAATCCTGCAAGTGAAATTGCTAATCACAGGGAATATAGATTTTAAATTTAAACAGATAACTGACAAAATCATCCTCCAAAAACATTGCACCAATTTATAGTCCCACTAACAAAGTATGAGGACCAACACTTTTTGAACTTGGCTCTCAGATCAGTGGAAAACTTACAGTTTTAATCTGTATTTCTTGTTATGAGCTAAGTTGAGTGTCTTTCATAGGTTGAAAAGCCATTGGTTTCCTTTTCTGTAAACTCTTCGTGATCTTCACCCATTTGTTGATTGTTAGTTTTTTTGTTTTTTTTTCCTTATTACTTTGTAGTAGATCTTGCAAATATTTTTTTCTCTATTTCTCTTTCAATGTTCTTTATGCTGGGCTTCTTTTGAGAGGTCATGCAAAAATTTGTTATAAAGAAGTCAACTTGTTTCCTCCCAGTTGGCTATCTTGTTCCCAAATATTTTAGGTAATTCATCTTTTTTTCACATTTTCTTCCTGACATTTTAAAATGCCACCTTCACTTCGAATCCATTTAAATATAGAGCCAAGGTAAAATCATTTATATGGTTAAAGAGCAGAATGTAAGTGCTATAAACATTGATAATGTAAAAATACTAATGTAACTAGAACAGCCTAGGGGTAGGAAAGACAGATAAGTATATTAATTTTCCTATATTTCAGAGTATAGATGATCAGTAATAATCCTTAAGTTGAAATGCATAGCTTAAAAAAAAGAGTAACTTCAATCTCCGTCATTTTTATTCTTTTGGTTAACTTTAGAGGGTATTTTAAGATCTGGTAACTCTTGGCAAAGAAATTATAACTAAAGTTAAGCTTTACTTCATTGTTGTCTAATTCTGTTACATTTAAGTATACTTTAATAGACTTTGTTAAAATTAGCATGTATAATATTTCCATGTAAAATTATTTCTAGATATCCATTATCCTGAGAGAGAATGTCTGAAATGATGTTCTTTAATTTAATAACATTTATTTCTGGATGGTGGAACTTGGGATAATTTGCTTTCTTTTATGTATTTTCTGTATTATTTAAATGTTTCAAGGAAATATACCTCAAGAACAATAAACCCATTAATTTTAAAAGGATCTGGGGGCCTATTAGTTGTAGGGGTTTCGAGAATATTAGGCTTTGGAGAACAGGGAAGAGATGGGATTGCAGGCAGAAAGAATATAAGCAAAGGCATGTAGGTGTAAAACACATGGCATGAGTCAAGAACTATCTAGAATGTACTATATGCTTTGGATGGGAAAGAGGACTAGGAGTGACTAGATTTGAACCTAGAAATACAACCATGAACCTGGCTGTAAAAGGCCAGACTTCATTGTGCAGGCATGTGTTTAAGATGTTGAGTGTATCAGTTTTAAAAGGCTTAAACAGGTAAAGGTTTAATTATCTTGTGCAATAAGGAGTCCAGGGCACTGAGAAAGGAGATATTATAAGCATTCCAGAACAAGCTCAGAAATATCACCATGGATCTAAGCTCCTTCAGTCTTCCTACTTCGTTATCTTCAGTATGTGGCTTTTATCTTCTTGGTCACAAAATGGCTCCTGCATCTCCAGGACTCAAGTCGTCATCCCAAAAGGGAAAAAAGGAGAAAGGGCAGAGTGGAAAACACCTTTTCCTCAGGTGCTTTGCCTTTTTATTTTAGAAAACAAAACTTTCCTCAGGGACTTCTCTCTCTATATCTCATTCACCAGAACTCAGTCATACTATTATCTGTAACTCCAAGAAAGACTGGAGTTCAATTCTTTTTACTTTCTAGTACTTATAATAAATGAAGGCAAGGAAAAGAGGTTGGAATGGGGGATAAATGGGACACCAGTGTCTGTCACAATGAGTGACACAATCAAATCTTTGTCTTAGAAAGACAGCAGTGGTGGTAGACCACCGAAGACAAATACCAAATGAGGCAACGTGGGTTACAGGCGTAGCTCTTCCGCTATTTGGCTGTGTAAATCCCTTAACCTCTCCATGCCTGAATTTCCACACCTTGAAAATGAAAGAATTTCTAAGAGCTATTCCTGCTCTAAAATTCACTGATCCTAAGTTATAGCTTGAAGTTCACTGAAAACCAGTTTGCTCTTATATAATCACAAGTACTAGAGGAGCAAAATAATTTACTTTCTCCCTTTCTTGCTCATCTGGAAAAATGCAGGCTGCACTCACTTCCGGGAATAGTGTTTCATTTTCAGAAAGGACTCTGCAGAGGAAGAGATATTTTATAAAAGCAGGAGCAAAAGCCACAATTCCCCTGACAGCAAAGTCAGGGTGAAGAACCACAAGACATGTACATGTTCTCACAGTGGCCCTACTCCTCTTTCATAGCTGTTTAACTTAGGAAGAAATGAAATCCATTCCATCATCCAAGGCCACCACATTATATCCCATTTTCCCAATATCTTCAAATTATAATTTCACGTAAGTGAATTTTCCACATAACAAAGTTTTCCTTTAAAAAACAAAACTTCCTTCTCCCACATTTGATCATTTTCTGCGCAATCTTGTCAAAATACATGATGTATTTCTCTGCCTTCTTAAAGAAAGCATAACGAACATAATTTCATTTCTTGATGGCTCAGAAGCAGTAGTGTTTCATCAACTCTTAGCGTATAAAAGGACTACATGAGAAGCATTTTCCCCTTTACAAAATAGCCCACAAACCTTTGTTCATTTTTATGTGGTTGGTTGGTAGGTATGTTCGTCATGGATTTTCTCTCTTTTTCTTGAGTGTCATGCTGCCTGAGAACTTTCAAAGGACAGTTCTTTTTACAACAAATAACTCTAGTTCTAATAGTTCTCCATCCTTTCTATTCTCCCACTTTTATTCCCTCTTTCTAAACTGATACAGGCTAAGAAACTAGGAAACCAGAATATGTGTAAAGATCACTGATAATATTGAAAGTGAAGGCCTTATATACAACAAAAAGTTTATGGACTTTGGGGCAGTTACTTTCACTCTTCAAAGGCCCTTTTCTCTTATTTCTGGTTGTACAGCTCCGTAGAGCCAAAATGAAATTGCCAGAATTATAACCTCTAAAGAAATTGAATAGCTGCCATATTTTCAAGCCTACACTGGATATGACCACAGGAAAACAAAATATACACAAGTCTGTTTCAACAGGGCAGTGTAGGGTGGGTAGGAGGATTGAGGCAGATTATAACAATAATATCTATAACTCTGCATTGCTTCTACTTATTGTATATATTCAAATCTTTCAGATTTGAAAGTTACAAGCCTCTAAGCTACTAATCGTTATTACTTATGTGTTAAAGTAAACTTCAACTATTTACTTCAAGTAAAACCTCAAGAATTAAAATAAACCTCAAAAATAAACTCTAGAATGAAGTCCACAAAATGGAGTTTGAGGAAGAAGAGAAGAGCATAGTTATCTCTTTATAAGATTTATACAAAATGAGAGGCTATATGAAATGAGTAATATTTTATTATTTCTGCAAAATCAATAGGCCTATTTTATGTCTGTTTACTTTTATAATGTAAATCTTGCCCCCCAAAATCTGTTCTCTCATTTTCAGTTTCTGTTTTTTTCTCCTCCCTCAATCAGCATGATTTTGTTCGACGAGACCGGCCACTACGTGTCCTAATTGACCTCATACAGAGGACAAAAGATGCTGTCCGTGAACTAGATAACCTACAGTACCGAAAAATGAAAAAAATCCTTTTCCAAGAGACACGAAATGGACCCTTGAATGAGTCACAGGAGGATGAAGAAGTAGGTTCAGTTTATTTGGTAGGCACTGATGGAGTGCCTACTACATGGGAAAGTTCTGGACTGGGCACTATGAAAACCACTTTTGGTGATAAAAATGTAATTGATGCTTTGGGCCTCAAGAAACATGCAGAGTTGCAAAAGAAACATTCATAAAATAACTCTTACATAAGACAAAATATGAAAAATGCTATTGAGGTGTGTCACCAGGCAGGGGTCCATAGAGGGGAGAAAATAAGCCTGCTGGGGGGGATTAGTGAGGTTTGTGTACAGGACATGATGTGGGTAGTTTCTGAGAGATAGGCATAGGACATTTTAGGCTCAGGAAAGTGCTGTGCTTTAAGAAGATTATTCTGGCAACAGAGTGAATTATGATGGACTGGAATGTGTCACATTCTGTATAATAGTCCATGCAAGAGGTAATAAAGGCAATGTCATTAGGGATGGGGTAAAAAGGAACACTTTTGAGAAACACTGTAGAGGTAGATTTGATAATACCGTGCTTCTCATTGAAAGTGACAGTGACAGGTGAGGAGGAGTTTAAGGCGACTCTGAGCATTTTAGCCCAGGTGACTAGGGTATGTCAATACCAAGAATAGAGAAAAAGAGCCCAGGAGAAAGAGTAGGTTTAGAATGATTTCAGTTTGATGCCTGTTGAGTTTAAGTTCCTGGCATCATATGCTGCCGACATAGTATACAGATGGAATTTTCAAAGGAGAGGTGACTTTCTGTTTTCTCATTCAAATAACTTAAGAAGGATTGGTTGAGGCAAGGGTAATGACACTTGGGACACCTGAATGGTGATGTCTGGCAGTTGGTTGGAAAATTCAAACCCAGAACATAAGAAAGAGGTCTGGGTAAAGGGTGGTTGGTGGAGGGTCAAGAGAATTAAAATGGCAATGAATCAGAAGTTGAATGTAGAATGGGAAGAGGGCCATGCCATATGAGGGACCCTAGGAAACAAAACATCGCAGATGTTCAACAGTCCGCAACTTCAAGGAAGGAGCAGCCAGTATTATCAGATGCCACAGAGAGGTCAAGTTAGACAAGGACCAAAAAAAAAATGTTAACTGGGTTTTACAAGCAGGGCATTCTTGATGACCTTCGTAAAAGCAGCTTTACAGGAGTAGTTAGGATGAATAATAGATAACCGTAGGTTTGTAGAATAAATGGGAAGTGAGAAATTAGAGACAGTGAAAGCTGGTTTTTTTAAGATTCATAAATTTTGCTAAGAAGGAAAAGGGACAAAGGGCAGTATGAAGAGAGGTCCGTAAGTATAGGGCAGGTCTCTTCATATTTATAGACAAAGTGGAAGAAGCCAGGACAGAAGCATTGAAATTAGATGAGACAGATGTAGTTGAGTAGGATCTCAGGAAGTACATGGGATAGGAGTAGGGCCTTGAAAGAAAGAAAGTACTCCTCTTCCTCTAAAACTAGATAGAAAAGAAAGAATTAACAATGCATTTTATTTTACTTTTTTGTATAAAAGAAAAAATTATCAGTAATTACAAAATGAAATTCAGAAAACTGATTGGACTATAAATCTCTTGATTGCACATATACAAATGATCCCCTTTAACTGGGAAAATAAATCTGTTAAAAATATAATGTATTATCTACCATTTTAAGTTACCCAAATTACCTATGCCAGTGATTCCTTAGAGTGCCATGGCTAAGTAACAGTTCATTAAAGTTATATACATACAGTATGGCTCTTTGAAAATAGGATTTTTTTAAACTAAGTTGCTTTAATTACATTATTTAATCTTATATCAAAAGATATCCCACTGTGATGGGTAAATTACATATTCTGATTATTTTACCACTTCTCAAATAGTAGTATTTGGGCTAGCAGTGATGAAAACCAGTATTATTTAACAGATATATTTAATAAGATTACAGAGGTAAGCATGATAGAATTGCTTGAGGGAGGCAGAATTTAATTACCTGTCCAGGACAGTAGAATTAATATCCCTGCTTAGACATGAAGTTACTCAATAATGATTTGCAAAGGAACATACTGCTTGTCAAATCTCTGAAAACTCTTTTAACTCTATTTTAGTTTCAAACGACCGCTGCCCTATTTGTAAATATCCCAGATGTTACCTGTTCAGTCGCCTCCAGTCTTTCTCTAGCACCTTGATGTTCCTGCAAGTCTCTTACAAACCTGGCCCGATTTCTGCCTAGTGAATAGCAATACAATAATATGATAGTTGCATATGACAGGGGAAAGCCCTAGGATAGCAGCATTTGGAGCCTTATGACCCATGTCCAGAATGGCCCCTGAGGAAGGCAGAGAAGTGAATTTGAGATGTCTGAAAATGGTGGGGGAGTAGTAGAGTCACTACATAAAAAGTTTATCTTTGCAGATTTGGCAGAAAAGCAACTTGGCACTGCAGAATTGAGTGTGCTTAATAGTTCAGTCAGTGGATCGGCACTTTATCTCCAGTCATCTTTTTTAACCCCCATGCCCCATTTTTATAGGACAGCGAACATGGAACCAGCCTGATCAGGGAAATGGACAGCCTGGGCAGCAACCATTCCATCCCAAGCATGTCTGTGAGCACAGGCAGCCAGAGTAGCAGTGTGAACAGCATGCAGGAGGTCATGGATGAGAACAGCTCTGAACCTGTCATGATGCACGATGATGAAAGCACTATAAATTCCAGCTCCTCTGTTGTGCCCAAGAAGGTAGGTTCCACGGTACCCTTCGCAGCTCTAGGCTTTGTCAGTGTAGTGAAGCCAGATCAGGCCACTTGGCATCGAGACATTTCAGTGGTACCTTTCTACAACTGCAGTATGGGACTAAACCTAGCACTTGATAGTTCTCTTATAGTAAAAAGATAACAAAAGACTATGCAAAGCTATAGCTGGGCCTATTTCTTCATCTTCCTCTCCTGGTGCTCTATCGTTATCAGTAAATAAAAATAAAAATAAGTAAATCTGTAAATCTCCAAGTCAAAGAAATTGATAATATCTTCTCTAAACCAGTAACTTTAATAACTGTAATCTTAACGGCTTCCTGAATATAACCCATGTAGAAGTATGCTCTCAGAAGTATGTTTCTTAATGTATATTCCCAAGATACCATTTGTTTTAGAAACAGTTTCTACTCTTTTTTCTGTTGCTCTTAGATTTTTTCTAATTCTAAAACTAGCTCTGTCAGCTTAAATATTCTGACTTTTGAATGAACGATTCTGTTTTTTATTTTTACTTTGGTTTTCCAATTAAATATCATCCTGGGGCACTTGGGTGTCACAGTCAGTTAAGAGTCCGACTCTGGTTTTGGCTCAGGTCGTAATCTCAGGGTCGTGGGATCGAGCCCTGCATCCAGCTCTGTGCTCAGTGCAGAGTTTGCTTAAGACTCCCTCTCCTTCTCCCTGCCCCTGCGCCCCCATCTCTCAAATCAGTACATCTTAAAAAAAAAAAAAAACCTCCTTTCATACAGGCCTATCATGGTTCATAAGTTGAAGTACTTCATGAAAAAAATGAAAAAAAAGTCTTAGTTTCTTGCACAGCATTTTCTGTAGGATGAGTATTATACAGAATTACCAATAATTCTTTGGAAGAAGTCCCAAAAATGTTTTGAGTGACTTTAGGTAAGCAGTTCATAGTGTAGAATTATATGAAAGAATCTCTTTTTCATTTTCCTTGTAAGGTATACATGGACTTATTTTAATAAATGCCAGTGATTACATTCTAATTTCAGTGATAGAGCATGTTTAAGAATTTTCTTTCACTTAGACTTCAATTGGTGCATTTTCCTTGGGATGAAAAGGAAATTGAACAGGTAAGGACAAAGGGCAGGAGAAGATCTATTAGTCGCTGGTCATAAGTAGTGGAGGGATACACATTTATTTTCTGAACGGATTAACTTATTCATTTATTCAGCAAAAATTGGTGAGGACTTCTACTACATGCCAGGAACTATAGCAGGCCCTGTGGATATCTAGGAAATAAAACACACATAAGCGCTTTCACGAAACTTATTATCTGTGGGGGAGATTAGGAAAATAATTGCACAAGTAACTATATAATGTGATTATGAAACTTCTGCTCTGGGTAAAAGGAGGATTTAAGCTATCAGGGAGTAGTGGAAAGCCTACCCAGTGAAGTAACATGTAAGCTAAAACTTCACAGGTAAGTAGAAGTTAGCTAACCTGGGGTGAGAGATGGGGATGAGTCAGAAAACAAGCACAAAGGGCCAGAGACAAAAAGAACTATATATGTTCACGGAAGAGGGAAAAGGTCAGAGAACTTAGAGCTTGGCGAGCAGTGTGAAGAGTGAATGGAGTCTAGAGAGACAGCAAGGACCAAGTTATCAGAAAGCCATGAAAGCATTTTGATGAAAGGAGTTATATCATACAGATGCAGAAATCTGCTAGGAGTTCAGCATTGGCAGCCAGCTTCTTTAAACATGGGCAAGTGTTCCTATATTTGAAGGTAGAAAAGAAAGTTTTGCTGGACTGTCTTTTTGGAAGGAACTATCATGGATGCTGACAAATCTGGCTCTTTACCTCTGGAGTTCCATGGGTATAGGGATCAAAAGAAAAGGAATTCCACTGGATCTTTTTACTCCAGGAACCCTCAAATGAGAACAGAATTAGAAGAAAGATACTACTGGCACAGTCAACAAGAAGGAAAACTCTAGTCTTTAACTCATTGGAGATTTTAATTCTGATTTCGGTGTGTGATGGTGTAGACCTGTCTTGTGATAATACAGGTTTTTCAATATTTTTTTCTCTTGCATGGTATAATCTCTTAAGAATAGATGTTAATTTATGGGGCACCTGGGTGACAGAGTTGGTTAAGCAGCTGACTCTTGGTTTCAGCTCAGCTCATGATCTCAAGGTCGTGAGATCCAACCCTGCATCGAACCCCACATCAGGCTCCCCACTCAGCACTTAAGTTTTTCTCTCCCTCTGCCCCTCCCACCCATGTTCTCTCTCTCTAAAATAAAATAAATCTTTTTTTAAAAGAATATATATTAATTTATATTCTAAAATAGATGGTTGTTTTATTTGATCCATACAAAATGTTTGTCAGGAAGAATTTAAGTTATGTATTTCTATTTTATTATGAAATAAATATATAGAGGAATTGTGATGAAAGAAAATTGAAAAACACTTGTGAATAAAAATGAATTAATTAACTGAACTGAAAATATAAGCAGGCTAACCAAAAGCAACCCACAGAATGGGACAAAATATTTGCAGATCATATTTTCATATCTAATATTTGCATATCTAATAAGGGATTGATATCCAGAATAGAGAGAGAGCTCCTAAAACTCAAGAACCAAAAAACAACCAACCCAAATTGAAAATGAGCAAAGGACTTGAATAGACATTTTTCCAAAGAAGATAAACAAATAACCAATAAGCTCATGAGGAGATGCTCAATATCATTAATAATTAAGGAAATGCAAATCAAAACTATAATAAGATACCACCTCATGCCCATTAGGATGGCTACTAGCAAAAAAAATGACAAGAGTTGGTAAGGATGTGGGAAAATTGGAACTCTTGTGCACTGTTGATAGGAATGTAAAATGGTATAACTGCTGTGGAAAACAATAGGTAGTTCCTCAAAGAATTAAAAATAGAATTAACACATGATCCAGCAATTCCACTTCTGGGTGTATACCCCCCAAAATCGAAAGCAGGGTCTCAAGGAAATATTTGTACAACTGTGTTCATAACAGCATTATTTATAATAGCTAAAATTTGGAAGCAACCCAAATGTCCATTGATGGATGAATGGATAAGCAAAATATGGTATATACATACAATGGAATATTATTCAGCCTTAAAAAGGGAAAGAAATTCTGACATACGCTACAACATGAATGAACCATGAGGACATTATACTAAGTGAAATATGCCAGTAACAAAAAGATAAATACCGTATGATTCCACTTTTATGAAGTATTTACAGTAGCTAAAATCATAGAGACAGAAAGTAGCATGGTGGCTGCCAGAAGCTGGGGAGAGGGAGGAAATGGAGAATTGTTTAATGGGGACAAGTTTCAGTTTTACAAGATGAAAGAATTATGAGGATGGATGGGGGTGACAGTTGCACAACATTATAAGTCTATTTAATAGCCCTGAACTGTATACTTAAAAATAATTGCCATGGTTAATTTATATATATTTCACCACAATAAAAAAGGGGGAAATATAAGGAGGCAATAAAAGTAGAATGTTATATGTGAAAACTGAATATTAAATATGATATCTCTTCATGACACCCATTTAAATCCTATACTTGGGCTTACAAATCTATCATTTTAAACACAACAGAAATACAAAAATTATTCAGAAACTTTATATTTGTTCATATGCTTGACTTCCTAAAAGTTTTCCACTTGGGAACATAAATGAAATAGGATCTTAAGCTCTCAGTAGAAATTTTATATAATGGATCATAGGAATGAGGAAACTAGTTCATAGTTCTATCTGCCACTGTTAGTGTTATTTTACTTTAGACAAGTCACAAAGCTCTCTGGGCCTCAGTTTTTCCATCTGTAAAATTAGAAGTTCCGTATGGTTTCAGAGATCCCTTCGAGCTCTTAAATTTTGTGTTTCTATTCCTGTAATCTTTAGAGAAGCAGATCTGTGATGTGACTTTCCAGCTGTTTTGTAGCAAAGTGCCTTAGGAACAAGCCTCATCCATACCTCCCCCAGGACAAGGCCAGCTTTGATCTCTTACATTATGTGTTTGGATTTCACTTAAGATTTCACTTAAAAGGGGGGGGGGTTGTCTAAAAGTCACTGTTCTGATGAGTCCCTCCTTCCTCATGCAGATGGCATAGCCGTGATACTGTATTACCTGTAGGTACAGGTAACATTTAAGTCACATGTTAGATTCTCTGGGAAGCAGAGCTAAAACATTTTCAAGCAGCAGTTTGTTTTTTAGGAGTTTCCTTTGGGATCAACACCTGTAGAAGAGAGAAGGAAGCAGCTTCGGGCAGAGGGCAAAGTTGAAGTGAGATAGCAGACCTAACAGCAGCCTCAGACAACTCCTAAGGGAGCTGTGGGGCTAAAATGACCCTTCAGAGTTGTCCAAACTGAGTAAGAAGGGCTGGGACCTGTTACCCTCACCCAGACCAGTCACTGAATATGAGCAGCCTAGAAAGAGTGTGAGCTTGATCAAGGCTGCTCTCTGTAGCCAAGGCCACCCCAAGATGGAGTGCCAGCCATTCTGACTGCCAGGATTCTGTAGCAAGTCTTTTTGTAGAGGCAAATTTAGGTGGTGCATTTCTGAGTCTGCCATAATTTGTGACCACAAAGATTATTTTTGAAAGAAAGCAATCAATATTGTTTTATAAAACATTTACCAGTTTTGCATGGGTCTGTGGCCAGAATCTTAGAAAAGCCTATATATCACTAAATTATCATATTACAACCAATGTTCTACCCATTATCTCATTATCCTATTTTATTTTCTTTTTAATACTTGTCACAATCTAATATTATATATTAATTTGTTTATTATTTCATTAGTAGAATGTAAATTTCATTAAGGCAGAGACTATGCCTGCCTTGTTCCACACTACATCTTAACACCTAGAACAGTGCCTGGCATAGCAGAGGCATTCAGTAAAAAACTAAGGAATGAATGAACGAATACACGAACAAAAAAACACAAGGAATGAATTAATTGCCAGAGACTAAACATCATGGTTCATTAGACATATGGATTAAAAGAGTTAAATAATCTTTAGTATTGTCTTTATGGTTTGAAAGACTTAAATAGCATTTCTCCAATAATTATACTCCAGACAGTAAGAACATGCTTAATGAATACCAAAATATAAGAATAAGGGTGGGGCATTTTTTGGCCCCCCATCTTGATTGTTACAATCAAGCAGACATTATCCTAAATTACTGAAATCATGGGTATGAAACAGATTACCATCTTCTATAGGAAGTAAATTAACTTTTAAAGTCCATGTGCAACCAGTAAGAGTGTGACTTGTAATTAACTGCTCTGCATCCAGAATAAAGATGCCCTGATTTTAGCAGGACAGTTCTATCACAGATCAAGCCCCAAAAATGTAAAGTGGGACACTGAAAATTTTCCTTTGGCATCAGAATTTCAGGTTACTTCTTTTTCTCCAGTCCTCGCCTCTATTCTGTTCTTTCCCAGGCCCTGAAGGAACCCTAATCTAATCTCCCTTTTGAGTAAAAATGACTTGGTAAGTCTAAAAGTGTATTTGGACAAAATAAACTTTAAGCACTTTTCCCCTTGCTAATGTTGCCACACTGCTTTTTCCAATAACAATAATATCATCGTATCTCTAGACTGTTAGCTCCTGAAGAACATCTCTCTTTTCCTACCACCCAGCACAGTGTCCACCACATAGTAAGCATTCAATATATGTTTTGTGAACTAAAATGAAGGTGAACTTATATAGGACACAACTCTACATATGCCTCAATTCTCGTTTTTTTCCCAAATGACTCCAGAGCAAACTCCTAAGCCAGATTAGGTTTTTTGCTGCTACCAAGCTTACTTCTGAGCCCCGCCCTACTCCTTAAAATCTTGTGGATATAGCAGCAGCAAACAGATTTTAATAGCGTTCTAACCAACAAAGTCTGTTCTTTTAATCTGCCAGTGAAAAGGTACACTTTTGTTTAAGTCTAAAATCAGTTATCTTTGCCTGCTGCTGCCTTCTATTCATATAGATCATAAGACTTTAATATATTAAAGTGTTTATTAATCAATTTGTTATTTTAGGTATGCCTAATGAACTCTAGTCATCATGGCCCCCTTTTAGAGATTATTTTAAAAAATCATTCTATCCTAACTTCTAAAGCTTTATTTGGCCTTTTTCCTATTAGTCAGTGTTCTCCACCCCCCCACCCCCCCACAACCCCTTCTTTAAAAAAAGAACGGTTTTCACCATTTTTGTGGAAAGGAAAAAAAAAAAGATGTCCTTGAGGGGATAGGATGTTCTAGTTTAATTTTCACTTGCTTCAGTGGCCTTTCCTATTATTTTTGCTGAAGAGAGGGGCGGGTTCTTTGACTCTTCAACTCAAATTTGGCAAAGTAAAAGTAAATTAACATATGAAGACAATGTTTCTCAAACAGAGCAGTCATACAAACCTCCTGTCTCTAGTAGCGTCTTTATCCCCTGCGTTCTAGTCATTTTTTCCCCCTAGTAGCTATCCTCCCCAGTAAAGATAGCCTTGTCCATCTTCTTCCCTTCCTCTAGCCCCAGCTTTCAATAGCAACAACTGCTTATGCAGTAATTTAATAATTTTGAAATGAACAAAAACAAAAGAGAGATGGTGGGTTTGTTGATCCCTTCTCCACAGCATAAAAAGTGTGGGAATCTATAAAAAAGGCTTCTTATCATCCAACAAAAGCCATTTTTAGATCCTCTTCCTAGCCCCTAAAATAAAGGTGTGCTTGCGTGTCACGATTTTACGACTTTCTTAGAATACAGAGTAGCAGGTTTTTATGAAATACAAATTTGAATTCTCTTAAATAATATAAGAGAAAATGTCATTTTCCCAGAATCTTCCCAGACCTATATTCTTGAACTTATTTATTCAACAAACTTTACTGAATGCCTACTAAGTATCAAGCATTAGGTGGGTGCTAGGGAGACAGATTTTTCAAACCACATTTACTGTTTTCACAAAGCTCACAGTCTCTTGCACAGACACACAAGTAAGTATGTGATAGTATAATAAAGATATGCCAGAAGTATAACAGTGTCCAGACGAATGGTTTCCAGGGTTAATTTCAAGTTAATCTGGAAACTCTAAACAAGCAGCTACGCCATGAATCTTAATTTCAGAATCTCTTTTTTTTTTTTTTTTAGATTTTATTTATTTATTTGACAGAGATAGAGAGATCACAAGTAGGCAGAGAGGCAGGCACAGAGAGAGAGGGGGAAGCAGGCTCCCCGCCGAGCGGAGAGCCCGATATGGGACTCGATCCCAGGACCCTGAGACCATGACCCGAGCCAAAGGCAGAGGCTTTAACCCACTGAGCCACCCAGGCGCCCTTAATTTCAGAATCTTAATAAATAGTTACTTAGAGAAAAACTTTTAAATAAAAGTAAAGCTCCCTGTTCAGAGTATAATAGTAAAGTTTGTGCTTCATGCTTCATGTACTTCAGCGTATTATATAAAAGTTCAATTCTTTTTGCTAAAGATTTGACCAAAATTACGACAGCTTCTATTCCTTTTAATCTGAAGAAGTTTTATTTTATTTTTTTTTACAGTGAAAGAACATTATAAATTTACTGGTTAACATAGATATACTTAAAACTGGTCCTCAACCATATGGATATTTGAAAGAGCTATTTTGTTTATTCCCAGATGATAATGTTTTATTTATTTATTTTTTTTTAAGATTTTATTTATTTATTTGTCAGAGAGAAAGCACAAGCAGGTAGAGAGGCAGGCAGAGGCAGAGGGAGAAGCAGGCTCCCTGCCGAGCAATGAGCCCGATGTGGGACTCGATCCCAGGACCCCGGGATCATGACCTGAGCCGAAGGCAGCTGCTTAACTAACTGAGCCACCCAGGCGTCCCGATGATAATGTTTTAAAGATAAATTATAGACAAGACCTATATTTTGTCTTGGTAAAGTAGAACATGATATTTGTTCTTTAAAAAAAAAAAAAAGATTTAATTTTTAAGTAATCTCTACCTCCAACGTGGGACTCAAACTTACAACCCCAATATCAATGTTCTGCCAACTGAGTCAGCCAGGCACCCCGATATTTGTTCTTAATCTTCTAAAATCATTTTTCAACATCAAAGATGTTGGCCCTCACGTTATTTGTAAATAATTGGCATCAGTACCTAACTGCATAAAATAACAAATTGTCCCTTTCCATTTTTAGTCTTAAAATGTGTTCAGTTCAGAAAGTGTGGGAGTCAGGTGTGGTGCTCGTTTTCAAAGGAACTGCTATTTGAAGGGGCAGTATAGCCAACAGACAATATACCCAGTAAAGTTGATAGTTTAATTTGTTTTTACTTCTCAAGTCACATTACCCTCATTTTAAAATTACATCATTGTTTAAGTTATCTTCAGAATTTTAAACTTGTTTTATGCAATGGAATTGGATATTTTAAAATTCATTTTCCTGTGCATTTGAAATGGATATCTACTGTTAGACTAAAATTTTACCTCATTTTGTGGTCTCTCACATAATATTTGAAGACCTTTAGTGTGGGGATAGGTTATGAAGTTGCTGTGGAAAACTAAGAATTCTTTCATAAAATGAAAAGGATTTTAAGCTGGAATAAAGAATTATAAAGTACAATACTTGAAGTAGATTAAAATTTTGGACCTATTGTTCAGATTAGCTTTTAAAGTAGTAGTGTTTTTGTCCGAGGGGATGGGAAAAAAATAATAAAATAGCATTATTTTTAAAATATACCTTAGTGGGGTATTGAATTAGCTGTGTGTTAACTAAAATCACTATGATTTTGAATATTAATTTTTCCAGTGTATTCCAATATTCTTGGTTTAAAAATTTAGCAAATATAATGTGACTTTTAATTTGCTAAGCAAGACACTAGCCCGTAAGTGTTCATTTTTATCTGAGAGAAAACACACTAATAATATTAAAATTATACATACTTGTACATGAATGTGTTCACTTTATTCTGTTAAGTGAACCGTGCAGATTCTAGTGTTACTAGTTATCTTTGTAAATTAAGTTCTTACAATTTGAAACTGAGCTGCTGCCTCTCAGTCATTATACTTAATGTTAGCTAATTAATAATCACCAAAATTTGACTTCTTAAGGCCTCCTATAAAACCACAGGACCCTACCTAGTCTGTCTCATCTGATTGCTGCCATTTAGAAGCTTCTTGTTTTTCTGGGACTGTAATATTAGGTAAGATCAATTTCGGAGAGGGGCGCCTAGTTGGCTCAGTGAGTTAAGTGTCTGCCTTCTGCTCAGGTCATGATCTCAGGGTCCCGGGATCGAGCCCCACATCAGGCTCCCTGCTTAGTGGGGAGTCTGCTTCTCCCTCTCCCTCTGTCCTCCCCACTCATGTTCTCACTCACTCTGCTTTCTCTCACTCTCTCATATAAATAAGTAAAAATTAAAAATCTTTTTAAAAAATCAATTTTGGAGATAAATGTAACTTATTAATAAATATCCAGCAATGTAAATGGCAGTAGATCCCATTGCTTTCCTCTCAAGAACCTTAAACCTAGTGCATAAATCCTAGTCCCATACCTGATCTCTCTTTGTCCTATAAAATAAAAGGTTGGATTTCTTGGGAAATAATATAGAAGTTTTTTTGGGTCATCAAGATTTTTTTTTTTTTTTTTTTGGCAATCTCAAAAATATGAGTTGAGGTACATTTTTAACCTATAGTACTATCTAATAGAACTGATTGTTGCAGTGATGGAAAGGATTTATTTCTGCATTGTTCGGTATGGTAGCCATAGCTAATGACTACCTTAAAATATAGCTGGTATGACTTGGGAACTGAATTTTACATTTTATTTAACTTAAATATCCGTGTGGCTACTGGCTATCATATAAGACAGCACAACAATAGAATATCCTTGAATTTGACATATATGTCCTCAATGGCATTAAAAGTCCCTTCATTATTTAAAAACAAAATAGACCTCAATACAGTAAATTAAAAAAATCTTAATATAGATGTAATGGTAGATACCTCCCTAACATTCTGGAGCATTCTAAATTTATAAGTGGAAAAAGAATATCAGCCCAATGGTAAATTTAATCTTGGCTCTTGACTTTTACCTAAAAACCTGGATATAAAATTTAATTTCCCTCAAGAATATCTGTCTTGACTTTTAAAAATCTTAGGTGATATAATAAAATTTTGTGTTTCTAAACCTTTTCAATTTTTTTTTTTCTGTTGAAAGAGTGAGCAATTATTTAAAAAAATTTTTTTCAGATAGTCATAGACAAAATGGAAAACTGACTTCTCACAAATGGTTTCTCCTAAAACCCTAGGGCAATACGGGAATTAATTTCTCCTGCCCCATCCTGAACATGTACTATTTAAAAATCCCCCATGGTTGTACATGTTTTTGAGCTATTATTATAGTATCTTTTTTCCTGAAGGGTTAAGAGCTACTTACTGACTGACCACTCCATCTTTTATAGAGAAAAGTATCACCCTTTGAAAGCATTTTCCCCTTTAAAACTCATTTAAATTGCATTTAAGAACTATCCATTATTACCCTTCCAGGGAATGTTATTTTTCACTGGGCGTTACAACAAGATTAATCATCTCTGCCTATCAAGAAGCACAGATTTGATTAAATCAGCCAAGGACATTAAATCCCAGCCTTAGTCACTCTAGTGACCATATCGAGACTGAGTTGAGGAAGAATTTGTGAAAGTATCATTTGGTTAAAATTGCATGCCTGTCTCTTTAAATCTAAAAAAAAATCCTTTCAGAAGCTGTAGAGAGAAGGTGCTAGAACTGTGTACGATCATGACTGGAAAGCAGGATCCCTCAGTGACTGCCGAATCTTCCCAGCACAAGATAGAGAGGCAGTTCAGCACAAGCCTACACTGGTTCTAGGCAGAACGATGATCCTACCGAACAGATCTCAAATAAAATTAAATTGAGAAAGCAGATCTTTCAAGGGAATGAGGCGGAGGCTCGCTTTTATGTTAAAAGCAACCAGCATCCTCCTTGCTAGACATGGACATGACATTTTTAAAGGAATTATTTGGTTACAGCGTTTTAAGCAAACTGTTCTAAGGAGTCTGTACATTGCATTGTTTTTTCTATTCTTTTTTTCTTTTGCATATATGTAATTCTGGAGGTAAAGAAAAAGCCTGCCAGGGATTCAGAAGGCATCCCACTAGCGATCAGCTGACATTCCTAACTGAAGGCTGCAATGTGTTGCTTATTCATTTTGTACCGTGGGAGCTGCGGGGACTAGCAGAGAGCTAAACTATGCATTTCAAACAGCAGTGCTTGTGCAGAAAGAGGGGTGAGAGAGAGGCAGCCGGCGAGGAAAGAGCACAGCTGGACTTTCTCCTTGTTTTTATCCATTTCTGCAGGATCATGTATTCATAAGGGATGAGGCGGGCCACGGCGATCCCAGGCCTGAGCCGCGGCCTACCCAGTCAGTTCAGAGCCAGGCCCTCCACTACCGGAACAGAGAGCGCTTTGCCACGATCAAATCAGCATCTTTGGTAAGCAAACACCCCTCTACCCACCTTCCCTTCCTTCCCCTCCTCCCCATCTGGCAGCCTCGCGCCCTCCCTGAGCCTCTCTCGGCTTCATGGATGGGAGGAAAGGAGTCAAGAATGTTTTCTCCCTCCTAATAATTTTATTCATTTTAGAAAAAATCTGTTGGCATGGCAACCTGATCTCAGATATTTTAGCATTGTCTACAGCATGGAAAAAAAAAAAAACCTTTGTGTGTGTGTGTATGTGTGTGTGTATTTATATATGCTGTATGTGCAAAATAAAAGGCCTTTGAGATGAAGTTGCTAACCTATCCAATTTTTTTAAAGCTATTTGTCTTTTCATTGAAATAACAATGCTAAAAAAAATTTAAAGGTATTGATGTATGTGTATGCAGGGCACTATGCTTCTTTTTGTGTAGATGCATGTGTGTTTGTAATGTATACACACATATCAAAAGATAAAACACAATTTTTTAAAATATATCACTGCTAGCTAATGTATGTAATCGTAGAAAATAAGATACTAGCTTCCTAGGGATGAATTGCTGGTTCGTTCTGGTTCATTCATTTATTTATTGCAACAATGGTAGTGGCTGCACTTCCCCATTTAACCCCTGAAGAATTTCCTGGCACCAGTAAAGCAAGAAGGGCTTTGTAGGAGAGGATGTGGATGGTTGTGGAAGAAAAGATACTGTAGGATCCTTCAGCATTTTTACTATTGCAAATGTGATTGCTGGATGCCCTTGTAGTAGCAAAAGGGGTGTGTGCTGGAAGAGTTAGTTTTCATGCCTCCTCCCCTTGGCCCCCCACGCGTGCGCGTGCGCGCTCACATACTCACACACACACACTCACATCGTTTCATCCTTGGCACTCTAAACTCTCTTTAATCTTTTGCTTCTGAATCTCACTTCTCAGCCAAAAAATTATTGAAATATTCATTGTTTTGCCCAGATTGATGTTAGAGGTCACATGGGCAGGAAGACTTAGTGTACACTGCCTGGCTATTACATTTAGAACCTATGATGACATCATCCGAGGCCGACCCAGAAATTATTTTTCTTGTCCTATTTTTTAAACCTGATTTCTACTTTTATCTCTCAAGTCTTTCAAAGGCTTCAATTATCTTTGAAATCGATAATGGATTATAATCTTTAAAAACCCAAATATGAGGAAAATGGAAGTCAAAGCACCTACATATTGCTATGCCTGCTGCTATCTAAAAGCAATTTTAATTGAGACTGCTTATCAATAAGCCTACCTTTAAGTTTCTTGTCATCTCATAATGGGCAATTTTTCATCTTAAATGAATGTTATACCATGTAATGGAGATATAAAAATGTCCACTATGTATTTGCTAATGATTGCTAAGCACCTAAAAAATAACATGTTTTTGAGTCTAAATAAAGCACCATGAATTTATTAATAAATATCTTCATGCCATGATACCTGACCAAAAAATATATTTATGTAATATTCTTGCTTACTACCGACTCTTGTGAGACTTGTATCTTTATCCAGACATGTTCATGTTGAAATGAGAGGAGAAATGCTGAGCAGACACTGAGACTCAGAGCACCAGAAGCAGGTTTTTGAATGTGAAACAAACATTATACCAAGTGGATTTTCCCCCTCTGAGACAGGTTCTCGTCTTTTGTCACTTGCCACACCTTCATTCCCACATCATATATTCATGACCTCTCCTACCTCCTAGTAAGATGTTACTACTGCCATACCACAATGATCTCATGCTGGCATTTGTACACTCACCCAGGGCTACTCTGTGTGCCTGTCAGCCATCCCAGTCTTCTCTGTGGTTGATGAAAGCTGCTTCCCTACGAGGCCACCTCAGGACCATAGGCAGAGTCCTTAGGAGCCCCTCTGAATCCTACAGGCTTCCTAGTGCCCAGCCAGAGAGTAGCTGAGATCAGTCTCTGATGGACTTTGGATTTGCTGAAAGGCTCCCTGCCCCTATATTAAGTTAAAAACTGAGTAGCTAATAGACTATTGTGGTAGCCACTGTAAAATAAGTTGTTTTATGTGGAAAACCTTCTCCAGATGTCATGCTTTGGGGGTCATGATGGGATTGATGGCAGTTTATCAGAGGTCAGTGGTATTTGCATCTAGTGCTTGTTAAGAAAAAAGAATTAATAGAAGGGAAAAGTGGTATGATGTTATATGATTCCATGTCTCACTTTGGACAATCTAATTATTGGTGTGGATATTTTAATGTATCTTATCAAGTACTATGTTCTACTACCAGTTTTATGTTAAAGGCTAATTCCAATAGTCCAACAGGAATATGTAAATCAGGATACTAGAATATCAAAAAGAAGTATCTAAATTTTAAAAGTATATCATGAATCTTTCTGCTTTTCATGGATCTCAGCTCAAAGGAAAAGGACTAAAGTTACTTAAATGACATAAAAGTAGGAACAAGACCATGGGAAAATGAAAGTCCAGTGTAGTGAATAATCAAGTCATTTTTGAAACCTCTCTTCACTTCCAATAGTTGGTAGCAATACTATATTGATTTATTTATTTTGGTTTTACTCTTTACAATTTGCTAAATAGAAGTGCTAACAAGCCACAGAGTGATTCAAAAGTGAACAGCAAAAAGAAAAAGGAATTTAGAAATTATTTTTTCTAATTATTAGATAAGTAATGAGCGTATATTTTTTTAAATGAGTGTGTATTTTAAATAGACTTACGAACTGACAAAAAATTTTATAGTTCCTTAAATTTGTTTAATCAGTCTACCTCTTATACATAAACCTAAAAGAGACCTAAATCTGTGGGGTTTGCCCTTCACATTTTTTCTACATTGTGCCTTTGAATGGGGCCATTGACAAGTGTATGCAGCCCATGGGCTACACGCTTTTTACTGCTTGATGTTTTTACCATTTTGGCACCTTAAAACAGATTTTTATGTTAATATGCACTGCTGCACAATTACATTCGTAACAAAGGAAAAGCAAGGACTGTGAACCTTGATATCAGAGGTAACTCTGAGGAAACTTCAGAATTATGTAGAATTATGTGTTTTTTTATTATAATCATAGAAGGGCAGCGATTATTGACCTCATTTTGAAAAACTAGGAAAAGAAAGGGCATTTCATAGAACCTTTTTTTATTTATCCTTTCTTTTTCTTCTGTAAGAAAGTTCACATTGAACTGATTCATGATCTGGAGAAAGGAGTTGTTTATATAGTTCTTCAGAATTACTCATCTGCCTTATTGGGCCTTTGAGATGTGGCTCCCTTAAGTATTTATTGTTGGTAAATGGAGATCCTAATATTTTAATTGGATTGGTAACCCATGAGAGTATTTTCAGCTATTGTTATATCTGATGTCATTTCTTAAAATTTCATAATGTCCTGGATGGTAGTTCCCATAGTAGATGTTAATATAAAGAGCACAAGCCCATATCTGTCAGACAATTCAGCTTTTGGTCTTATGAAGGAATTCTCACAGGAATGAGTGGTCTTACTACACAGGTGAATTTATGTTAGAGTACATATTGTCCCGGGGAGGATGGGGAGAGCACCTGGATGGCTCATTTGATAGAGCATACGACTTTTGATCTCGGAGTCATGAGTTCAAGCTCCATGTTGGGTGTAGCGCCTACTTTAAAAAATATATATATACATTAGGGACAGGGACATAAAACACTTAGTTTCTAATCTCTAGTAAAGCATGTAGACAAAAATGATTATTGTCCTATCCATGCAAATGTGAATTTTTTTTTACTGTGCTTTTACCAGATTCAGTAGGAAAGCTCATATAAAAATGGAGTCTTCATTTCGATTTTAAAAATGCAACCTAATTTTCAGCTAATTGTGAAACTGGATACCTGAATGAGTTTGATAGACAAGCATAAAAATATTAGAGCTTCTGAAGTTAATGCTATTTCACCCCTCATGAGCCCCACTGTTCTGTTTCTAAAGGCTTGAAGGTGTGTACAAGAGGATGCTTATCAGAATATTTTGTAGCTCCTTTTTCCTCTTTCTTAGCTTCTTAATCTCACTAGGATCATTACTGAAACCATTTTTAACTTATGCTGCCCAGTCTGTATGCCCAACCCACATGACCAAACTCTCTAAGTAAACATGTCGAATTAATGAATGAACAAATGAATGAACAAAGTCTCTTCCAGTCCTGCTATCACATGAGAATTTGGATTTGCAAGTGTACATGTCTAAGTGCTTCCTGCCAGTGTTTCTGTATAAGGCAGAATTGCCTATTATCCATCATTACTTTGGGTATGAACTTAAAACGTTTTTCCCTAGGTGTTCTAAAGAGTGGAATGTGAAACTTCTAATGTCAAAATGTGACCCATTGTATTCTTTTTAAGAACTTGCTATAAATTTCATTTCTTCTAAGAGTTGAGGTGGCCAGTTTTATCATATGCATTATTTTGATTCTTACACATAATTAATCTTGTAAGTTGGCTTTGATCTCTTAAGAGGGTAACATTATCAGCCATTATACTCCTCTTTTATGTTCAGTAAGTTGCTTATTAGCCCTCTAGTGCAGTGTTCCACACTTGGTAGACAGATAGTACACTTTGGGTTTAGTCATGTGTTGCAGGTGCCAATTTTTGCCAAATTTAGATAAGGTGGAATGGAATGGCTGTAGAAACTTTCTGGGAAAAGTTCAGTCTTCCCTTATGGCTCTTAACTTTAATATATTACTCCAGGTATGTGAAATGGTTAATAATTCAGATTTAGAAATTATGCATACATATTTTATAAGCCACAACCTGGATATAAGTACAGTTTCATTGTTAAACTTGCCATTTCTCCTGGATCCACTCCTTCTGATCTATGTCCATATCACTAGAAATGCTTGGTGGAGGGAGAGACATACTGCTTAGATGCTGAAGGAAATCAACATAAATCGAACATCTCCTGTGTGTCAGACACCTTGCTGTACATAAGAATTATCCCATCAGTGATCTCATTGTAGCAGTGGCTCCTCTTGAGAGCCTTCAGGCAGGTTAAGTAATCTGCCCAAGGTCAGTAATACAGTAAGGGACAGAATGGGATTTGTGTCCGCAACCTACTGGGTGTGGCAAGATGCTACTGCCCACTTTCAGTTGATCACATTTTTGAGACTACCATTGTGAAAACTACAGTCACTACATTTCTATAACTTTCTTTCATTTTTAGACTTATTCAGTTTGTAGCTTATAGTCTCTCCAGCTTTGACTTTTTTGGGGTGTTGATTCTCTCCGTTACTTAATAACAGAATGTTTCATTCTGCCGTAGTGGGGTGAATTTCCTCAGGCAACTCAAGAACCATAGAACTTCAATTCAAATCCCAGGGTTTATAAAAATTAAAGGGATAAATTGCATGTGAAAATACATTATAAATCATGAAGCGTGATAAAATTTAAAATTATGAGCTATTTTTTATTCTCTTGACCAAATAGTGTATTTGTAAGACATACAGTATAAACTTAAAAAATGCAAGTGTGCATAACTGTAGATAACAATATTTTTATGTCTTTCTAGTTAGACTTCATACATGAGTCATTGGGCCAAACTTCTCCTTAAATTTGTTTACTTTGCTTGCATATGGAATTATAAAACTCAGTATCTCTGTATGTGCCTAAGAAGGCAATTAACATTGAAACATAGAAAATTTTGTTGCAACAAATTGAAGGTGATATTAGGAGTTTACAAAGGTGATTATCCAAATTATGGGAAGCATTAGAAGTAAAGTGTTTCTCCTGGAATTCAGTAATATACTTTGATAGCATGTTGAGCTTTGTAATTTGTTTTTGCCACATACTTGTGTGGTCTCGTATGCAGTAGGACCACCGTTTTCACAGGTACTCACCCACCAGTTAGGGTAGAAAATGTTCTTGACACAATTCATTTCCACTTTATATTTAGGTGCCTGGTTTGGGAAATGGCCATCCTGAGACTATTTGACCACAAGCTAGTCAGACCTTCTGTTTACAAGCTTTGAATGTGTCATGATAGCTTTAAGAGTGTGCCATTTCTCAGCTTTGGGAATCTAATTAAAGAAGGGATACTAACATAAGAAAAAATAATGCCTTACCCTGGAATGGACACTTTATTGCCATATTTGTATGAAAAAAAGTGAATTCAGAAAGGGCTAAATGGTATCCTTTCTATCGATTGAAATTGTTTTCCCCTATAGTTGGACTTCAGGAAAGCACAAGCATGAGGAAGTGAAATATACATACATATTTCAAATGACTTCTTTCTTTCCTTTTATCATGAAATAAGCCCATTAAAAAGAAACATGATATTGTGATGACAAAATAGATTTATCTTAGAGTGCTAGGTGCCCCTTTGGTGATACTGTCCTTTTTTTTCGGTCTTGAAATATCTTCTGCTCTTATTCTTCATACTTTAAAGAGGATTGTCCTTTAGAAAAGAGAAATGAATATGAAACCTAGTGCTAGTTTCAGCTGGAAAGGTTTCAAAGTTCGGCTAATGTTTAATGGTGTACTTTGATAATACTATCCAGTTACAGAATAGCACTCTCTTGATAGTAAGGACTCGGTCTGGTATGCAGGGACACCTTCTAAAAGGAGCAAAGAAACAAACTGTTCTTTGTACAAAATGCACTTTGACCCATAAACTGAAAATAGTAAAGAGCATTAATAGCAGCATGAAAATTTCTAGTAAAACTTGTTTGAGGGTGAGGTTGGGGAGAATTGGCTTATAGTAGATAGGAGTGACTAAATTACTTAATGAAAAACAGAGCTGAAGTTATAATTTTATAATTAATTTTTTTCTAAAATAGAAAAGATGAGAATGAAATGAGCAGAGAATCTAACAGAAAAATGAAGAGTGATGATAAACTGAAGGAAGGAGTGGAAAATCAGAAAAAGTTTATTAGAAAGAAACAAGAGATCCCAAAATTTATATTTACAATCTTGAGTTTGCTGGATAGTCACCTGAGAATGGGTTAAGGAAAAATTACTAAGAGAAGTAGCCATCTAAAAGTCATAGAAATGCTTTCTCTTCTTGAGGAGAGCAAGTAAATGTATTATAATTTGCTAACATCTCTTCTGTGGGGAAGGGGAGGTGAGAGACAGAGGAGTTAGAAGAAGAGAGTTCTCTCTCTCTCTCTCTCCCTCCCTCCTTTCACCCCCCAATGCCCCCCCTTCATATAAAGAATCAGAAATAAATCTTGTTCAAACAACTTTGGGAAGATACTCAAAATCCCTATGACTGTTAGAGACATGATCTTTAAAAACAAACAAGTAGTATGATATAATGCAGTGGTTCTCAGCCAGAGGGAGTTTGCCCCCTAAGGGACATATGCCAATGTCTACAGACATTTTTGATTGTCTTGACTTGGGAAGTGTACTGGCATCTAATGGGTAGGCCAGTGATGCTGCAAAATATCCTGCAATGCAAGGACAGCCCTCCAAAACAAAGAATTTTCTGACTCATTTTCAATAGTGTTGATGGTGAGAAATCCTGGTGTAGTGGAGATAGCATGAGTCCGGAACCAGACAGAAATGGGTCTGAATCCCAGCTCTACCCCTTATTAACTATGTGATAGATACAATGATATGTCAAAAATAAGTGAATATAATTTGGCTGAATGAATAAATTAATTCCCTCAAGTCTCAGTTTCTTTGTCTATAAAATGGGGGTGGTAACACCTACCTCATTAATGAGTACAATGAATGAGTGAATGAGATAGGTTTTAGAACTAGACCTAAAAAATATAAAGAGCACCCAGCACAGTGCCTGGTACAGGTGAGCATTCAGCAAATAGTAGGTAAATTGATGGTGGCCATGATAGATAGAATTATGCCAGAGGGCTCCTCTACTTTCCCTGAAAGGTTGTCTTCCGTGAATCTGGTTACCTGAGTTCTGTTCCCCCACCCCAATCAGGTTACACGACAGATCCATGAGCATGAGCAGGAGAACGAGTTGCGGGAACAGATGTCAGGTTATAAGCGGATGCGGCGCCAGCACCAGAAGCAGCTGATCGCCCTGGAGAACAAGCTGAAGGCTGAGATGGACGAGCACCGCCTCAAGCTACAGAAGGAGGTGGAGACGCATGCCAACAACTCGTCCATCGAGCTGGAGAAGCTGGCCAAGAAGCAAGTGGCTATCATAGAGAAGGAGGTCAGTGTGCACACACATGCCTTTGTGCTGTAACCAAGCCAGGCCTGTTTCAGTCAGTGGCATCACGTGAGCAGAAGACAGGAGCGGTGTGCTTTTTGGTGACAGAGGAACAATGTTGCATTGGTGGTGATAGTTGAGAGGGGTTAGGTTTTATGGGGCTACTTAAAATTGTGATTAAAAGTTAAAATAGTTACTGCAGGTGTATATTACATTCTTGTGTATTCAAATATATTCTGAGAGCCAGTCCCTTGAGGGGGTCTGGGTGCAAATAAAAAGAAACAAGATGCTTCTATCCTGTGGAAACTTGCACAGTTCAGACCTGTTACTGTGCCTGCCACACCCACAGTCCTCTTCAAAAGAAAACTGCTCTACAAATATTCCCTTTCAGTGATGATATTCCCTGCCTACACTGATTGGACTAGGAATGGGCACCCGACCAGTGGCAGCAAGTAATTAATCTGGCTGTTGCTTGGGTCTTCTAGGAGACATCTCTCTTCCCCATCTAGGTTCTAAACAGAGAAGAGGCTAAGGCAGACAGTGAGTCAAAATATTACCTTTATTACTGATAAGTGTTAGATGGGAGAAGTAATTCATGTCTGAAGGGAAATGCGCTAATAATACTGTACAAAACTGAACAGACTAGCCTATCTAGGCTCTGGCAATGCTAAACCAGTCGCCTTCCTTGCCACCCCCTGTCACACTTATGTAGTGTGGGAAAGCAGGGGTGAACATGTGCTCCCTGGGGATGGAGTGACTGGGGACAGAGTGCCAGGGGTGTTTCGGTAATTAAGCTCTCTCTCCACGTGGAAAGGAACATCAAAACTGCAGGTGAAGCATTCCCCCAACAGCCATCAAGCTGTGAGGCAGCCTGGCATGAAAACCTCTGCCCAAACAGGGATGATATTGATTAAATAAACCAGTCAGATTCTTTCTTGGGGATTTGATTTGGTTAATATGTAGAGAGAATTGTTCATAATGGAAAAAGTATTGATAATGGAAGCTAAAGGTGAAAAGATGCATAAAGAGAACCATGAAGCATAAGTCCCTCCCTGTCTCCGAAGCACCTCATCTTACGTATGTGCTGCATCTAATGGTCCCCAGAAACTTAGATTTGGTTACTTTCAGGAGTCAGTGTTTATTGGGTTATCTTTTATTTGGTCTGTGTTCCATCCACTTGGGAGTCCCCAACATGTCCCAGTGTATGACTGTTGTCAATTATAGCAGGTGCCTAAGAAAACGAAATGTTATTAATCAATTAGAGTGAGATTCTGGGAATAAAAGTGGCCAGTCCTGGTTATTTATCCATTTTTATAATTTAATCTGTGGGATACCAACAATATAAAAAAAAATCTTTTATTATGATCCTTGGTTCACTTTCCATCCCATGTATTTATTGTGTATTCATGTTGTGGTTTGCCTTCATATTTTTCCCATAATTGGAAATGTATTTTTCAATGGTAAAAATTTCAAATTTTTTTTAAGATACAAGAGAATCAGAGCAGGTATTTGCTTATGTTGTTTTTTATTAATTATTTGTTCAAAAAACACTACATTATTCAGCACTTATGGACCCTTTTCATGCATTGGAGGATATAGACAGCTGAATTCTGTGTGAAGAACAATTTATCCTCGATTTATGTCATTTTATCAGGCAAAGGTAGCTGCAGCAGATGAGAAGAAGTTCCAGCAACAGATCTTGGCCCAGCAGAAGAAAGATTTGACAACTTTCTTAGAAAGTCAGAAGAAGCAGTATAAGATTTGTAAGGAAAAAATAAAAGAGGTAAGAGTACCAATATTTGTCATCACTAAGTTGCCATTCGAATGGTTAGAAGTTAAGGGGTGCCTGGCTAGCTCAGTTAGCGGAGCATGTGATTTTTGATCTTGAGTTATAAGTTCGAGCCCCATGTTGTGTGTAGAGATTACTTTAAAATAAAATCTTAAAAAAAAAAAAGAGGTTGGAACTTAAAATCGATTAATCTTACATTGTAATCAATAGTCTAAACCATTGATTCTCAAACTTTATGTCACCTGGAGTGCTTATTAAAATGGATTTCTAACTCACTAGAGTTAGATTTTCTGATTTTCTGATTCCGTGGGTCTGGGTGGAATTTGAAATGTGCATTTCTAACAAGTTCCCAAGTGATGCTGATGCTGTTGACTCAGGCATCAGATTTTAAGAACCATTGACTTAACTCTAAACCAGTCTTGCCTACTTCCAATTTATTCTTCAGCCACTTCAGCCAGAGTGATCTTTTCAAACCATAAGTCTCAGGGCATCTGGGTGGTTCAGTCAGTTGGGCATCCAGCTCTTGGTTTCAGCTTGGGTCATGATCTCAGGGTCCTGGGATCAAGGCTGGTGTCAGGCTCCATGCTCAGCAGGGAGTCTGTGTGAGGATTCTCTCAGTCTTCCACTGCCCCTCTCCCTGAGCTCACTCTCTCTCAAAAATAAATCTTTAAAAACAAACAAACATAAGTCTCATCATATCACCTCATGATTTTAACATTCGTTGGCTTCCCATTGCTCTTAGAAGAGATCAAAATACTAGAAGTCTACTATCAGCCTCTCCTTCAGTCTCCCCTCACACCACTGTTCCCTTACCACCTGCTTACCCCGACCCCTGACTGTTTGCTGCTCCTGCCACAATGGTCATCTTTTCGTTCTTCAAATGTATCAAATTCCACTCTTCTCTAAGCCCTTTGGAGAAGACTCTTTCTTCATACTGTTTTTTCCACCACGATGCTCTCCCCACCCCCACCCCCCGACCCCCAATCTCTCTGTCTGCTGTTAATTGTTACTCCCCCTCCTTGTAAGACTTAGAATTATTTACTAATACCTTAACTTGGGCTGCCTGGCTGGCTCAATCGGTAGAGCATGTGACTCTTGATCTCAGGGTCATGAGTTCAAGCTCTACATTGGGCACGGAGCCTACTTTAAAAAAAAAAAAACCTTAACTTAAACATCATTTCCCAAAGGAAACCTCTTCTGACTTCCTTAACCAAGACAGGTGCCTCTGGTTTCATAACAGTAGTTTTCAATTATCCCCCTTTTTTTTTTTAAGTTATTTTGAGTTATTTACCCTACTAGCCAGTAAGTGATAAGTGCAGAGACCATGTCTTTTTTTTTTTTTTTTTTTGCCCATAACTGTATCCCTGTGCCTGGTACATGTGAATCTCTAATAAATGAATGATCGATTCTTAAAAATTTGGTTGAAGGCCAATAGTAGACATGGAGAGTCTTCCTAATGAGCTGCAATTTGATCTGAAAGCTCAGATTTTTCACTTCTCCCACCAGTGCTTATAGGTGAATTGCCTGCAGTTCCCTAGACTTTCCTCCTCATAAGACTTAGGATTTCTTATTTCTAGACTACTGGTGTATTAAGGTTTAATAAAATTCAATATGGGGCATGGTTTCAGTAGGTGAAATCATTTATTTGAGCTCATATTCTAAGTTAACAATATGGAACTTATCAAGGTTCCTCTCCGATTCTTTTTTAATTAGGAAGTGAAAGCAAGTGGGTTGGGGTGAGCCTCAGGACTTTTAGTCCTGCCCAGATGAGCCACTGGTGATTGTTGGGACTGACAGAAATTTGTATTTAATCCACACTGCCTACACGGGAAAAATCTCTGACATGTAAGGGCTAGAAAACCAGGCTGTAGGGAGAAATAGCCCAAATAAGAAGGTTCATGATCTGTCCATTTTCTCTGAGTTATTGCTGGGGCCTAATTATTAAGTCATAATAGGAAGATATTGCTGGATCACAGAGATAACATTGATTTTTCGGTGAGAAATTTTGAAATGTTCTCAATTGCACTTACATTTTTATTTCTAACTCCTTGTGTTTATTCATGCTCTGTAGGTCACACTTTGTGACTGCAGCCACCATTCTGACCTTTTCTAACACCGGGATATTTGGAGATTCCATGAACTCAACCTGTGGAAGATTCTCTCACAGAACAGCATTAGAGAATCCCCACTTAGTCCTCAGGCATTTTTGGTACTCAGATTAATGAATGCAGGAAACCACAGGCCTAAACTTACAAGTCTTTCAACATGCTCATGAGGAAAAGCAAGCCTAAACTCAGTTTGAGATAGCCTCAGTAAGCCTTTCTATGCCAAGCTAATATTACTTCTTATGAAGTAAAGCTTAGTTCTGACTATTTAAGGTAGTGTGTATATTTAGATATTGATATATTTAAAGATAGTGCCCTTGGGGTAACAAAACAATCTCCATTATCCCCACCGTTTGATAGACAATAAGGATGTGGACAATACAGGATGATGGGTAGTCCAGAAATAACTTATTCTTGATTTTGGGGTGAGTTTATACGGTCATATTTGAACTTGGGTGTGCAATGTAGTGGTTAATGCCAAGCCTAGTAGTGAAGTCATGGCATTAAGAGATGAGTCACCCAGCCTTCCTGTTGTGATCCCAGCTTACTCCATGCTCGAAACAGCTTTCTTTCTTGCTGATTCTGATATTTCACTTAAGACTTCACTGGAACAGGAAGGTTGAAAGTTGATATACAAGGACTTCTTGGCTAAGTGCAAAAATAATCTAAATAGTGTGTGATGCCCACATCACAAAACATTAAGTAAAATAGGTATTAGCATTTAAAGGAGATTTTCACTAAGTAGTTAACCAAATATTATAGGTCAAGCTTGTCAGTATGAACAAAAAAGAGTGCACTGTGCTTTCTCTAAAAATGGTCTTACTTTCTCCAAAAATGGTCTTACTTTCTCCATAGAGTAAAGTAACATCATCTTAAGTGTTCTGAGTCTCTGCTTTCTTCTCTTTACCCATATAGTCTGGAATGATTATGAATTTTGTCCTTTGGAAATAAAGGTGGTTCATTTACCCTCTGACAGAAAATGAAGCAATGTTTCCTGAAATTCAAACTAATGACATTTGCAGTTACCTCCTGCCTGTGAAATCTGTCCACTTCTCCCAGTCCTGTCTCCTTCACTCTGTTTTCCATGAGGCAACAAGAGTCATCTTTTTGAGATGCATCTCACTGTGTCTCCCCCACATATATAAAATCCTTGTCTCCTATGCTACAGATCAATGTCCTTAACTTGGCCTGTAAAGCCTGATGGTCCCGTCTCATCTCATGTCACACAGCACCACCACCCTGGCCTGCTCTCCATTCCTCGATCGCACCATGTTTCAGTTAATACACTTGAAGGGTTTAGCACACACTGTTTCCTCTACCCAGAGTATTCTCCCCTCCCCTTTCTCACTGGTTAGCTCCTACAGGTTTTTCCAATTTCAGCTTAGTTGTTACCAAGATCAAATATGTTCTTTTAAACATCCTTGTAGAAACAAGTACTTCACCTTCACAGCAGCTATCACAGTAATTTTCATTTCATTTCTGAGGTTCTTTGATTAATTACTGCTTCTAGACTGAGCCCCATGATGGTGGTTATCATGTTCTTTTGCTCACCATTGTGTCCTTGGGCCTTGCACAGTGCCGTCACATGATAAGAACTCAGCAAGTGTGTGTCGATTGAATAAGTGAACCAATTATTTCCTAGAGGGAGAAGCCAGAGACAGACGTGGAAACTAACAAGCCTCCCTATCACTTACTACTCAGTTAATCAATAAACAAAAGTTGAGGGGAAGGGATATGCAGCGCCAAGTCTTTGTCTTTACATTCTCTGTTCCTTTCCAGATAATTTAATGTACCATTGCAATAAACTATTAGTTCCTTTTACTTGATGAGACCAGCATATTGTTTTTGTTTGGTTTTGTTTTTGTGAAGGAGATGAATGAGGACCATAGCACACCCAAGAAAGAAAAGCAAGAGCGGATATCCAAGCATAAAGAGAATTTGCAGCACACACAGGCTGAAGAGGAAGCCCACCTTCTCACCCAGCAGAGACTGTACTACGACAAAAACTGTCGTTTCTTCAAGCGGAAAATAATGATCAAGCGGCATGAGGTGGAGCAGCAGAACATTCGGGAGGTATTTATTATGTTCATAACTGTCATCGCTGACTTATGGGACAGGAAGCTTTGTGAGGATCATGACTGTTCTGTTCATTCTTATAGCCTTAACCTTTATGGTCTTTAGTGCAGTGCCTAACACAAAGTAGGTATACAAAAGTAGCTAGGAAATGAATTTACCGCTGAGAAGAAAGAGGAAGCCCATTTACAGAATAAAGAGTCAACATTTTCCAAATAAATGTAAATGGAATTTTATTGAGCACCTATTATAAGCCTTATTATGCAGTGGAGAATCAAAGATGTAGAACAGAGAATTTCCGCTTTCAGCCTGCTTGTCAGACACTTGGGTTTTTGTGGCTCCACATGAAACACTAAGTAATAGAATGATGCCCCCTTAGTGCCAGGCACTATGCCGGAGATGCCAGGGTTAGGGAGGAGCTATACTTCCCGCCTTCAAGCAGCCCTAAGGCTAAGAGGAGAAACAGACATATGACACACTAGTTACAGTGTAACATCTCAGGTACTGCAGACATATAAATAAAGTGTCGGGCATACAGTCATGAAAGAGCTTGGAGGACTTAGTGACTAATGAGAAGTTGAGTGTTTGGGGTTTGTGTACAAAGTGGAATGTCAGAAAAAGGGTAATTAGAAGCAGAATGCGGAGGACCTTTTTTTGTTAAGGCATGTTATTTCAATTTTAGCCTGAAGGCAGTTACAATGGCCATTGGAGGTTTTTAAGCAGGGGGTCAAAGAGAGTTTTCTTTGAAAGAAGTAGTGCAACAATGTGAAGGTAGGCTACAGCAGCAAGAAGCAAAATTCAGTGAGGTCAGCTAAGACATTCTTTCTCTAGTTCGACCTGGAAGAGGCAACGGGGAGAGATTAGATCTGAAGCAGAACTGACAGTAATTCCAACCAAACGGCATCAGAATTTCAGAAGAGAGAGGAGTCCAAAATGACTTTAAAGTTTCTAATTTGGGAAATTGGATGAATAAGACATTATTCACTGAGATGAAGAGCACAGAATGTGACTCAGTTGCAGATACAAAGTTCAGTAGGAAAACACTGTGACCTAGAATAATCAGAGAAACCCTCATAAGTGAACTAGCACATTGGTAAAAATATCAAAGTTTGCAAAAAACCAGTGTTAGCCTGCACGAGGGAAACACGCACTAAAGACACATTTAATGGGAATGTGCATTGGTACAGTATAAGCTCTTTGGAGAGCAGTTTTCAACTGTGAAGGAGAAGGAATGGAGCAAACTAAAATTTATCAAACACATGTAATGAGCCAGGCTCAGGCCTTTTATCTGTGTTGTCTCATCTCATTGGAAGAGAGATAAACTGCTGAACATTTATTTTTGAGCCAGGCATTGAGTGATATGGCTAACATTTTACTTTAGAGAGATTAGCACAGTTTGGTTGGTGGTGATGCACAAACTGATTTAAGCATGCATTCTCAGTGGGGACACTACTGCTCCCAGGAGAGTGAAAATGGGTTCTTGCGGGGGAGGTGTCTTAGATATTACAAAGGTTCAGGCCCCCTCAAGGGCCAGAGTACTTAAATGGTTATACAGTGTATCTGTGGTATTCGTATTTCATGGATGGGGTTGATCAGGGGAGAGGGAAGTCTAGAAAGGTTCCTGAGGATGAAGGAAGGAAGGAAGGAAGCAAGCAAGCAAGCAAGGAAGGAAGGAAGGAAGGAAGGAAGGAAGGAAAAGAAAGGAGAGGAGAGGGGAGAGAAGGGGAGGGGAGGGGAAGGAAGGAAGGAAGGAAGGAAGGAAGAAAGGAAGGAAGGACAGGAGAAAGGAAGGAAGGGAGGAAGGAAGGAAGGAAACGGGGGAAAAAGGTTGAGAAACATTGGGTTAGGGGAAGAAACTAGAAGCAAAGTAATCAGGTGGTAGGAAATAGGGTATAGACAAAGATGGTGGTGACAGCTGTCAGAGGCAAATTGGAAACATATTTTGAATACAAAATAAACAGGACTTGGCATAACATAGACTATGAGAGAAAAGATGAGGGTAGAATCAAAGTTATTTCTGGTGTTCAAGACTTGGTTACATGTAGATTTAGTCAGAAACAGAGAAGCTTAGAGAGAGGAGTCGGTAAGAAACTGATTAATTCTGTACTAGACATGTTGTCATTTGTTAGAAGGCAAAAAAAGTCCAAATGAAAAAGTCCAAAGCCATCTAGAAATAAGATATTTGGGATTCTTTTCATCTGGCAATTATTATTATTATTCTGATAGCACATATTTGGAAGAAGACTAAGGCTAAGGAAACAATTAATGCCAATAAAAACTGTAGAAGACAGTTATTCCCCAAAAGTGATAGAAACTATATTTTTTACTTCATTAGTGTCAGGTTCTAACCAACTGAATGAAGGATAACTCTTATATGGGTATTTTTCTGAAGAGTCTAAGTTTTTATTTATGAGACTATTAAACAAAGAAAAACACAGGAAAATATATAGTTAAGTAGTAAAATTCTTGATAATCCCATTCCACCCAGTCTCTATCCTGACTACCATTAATTTGGCATCCAGATTTCCAGATTTCCTTTTCCTTTTATATATGTATACATACATTCAGCTTATATATAACTAACTTTACAAAAATAGGATTACATTAGTATCAGCAGGTTTATTTGATTTATAAGCCATAGGAACAAACACTGGCTGCCCAAGAATGGAAAGGAATTTATTGGAAGGATATGGGTAGATGACAGAACTGAAGAACCAAGCTGGAGAAGATGAAGACCCAAGCTGGAAAAGCAAATTCTGTGACCTAGAGAGCAAGAGCTAATGGACCTTCCTCACAGCATTGCCATTTGGATGTATTCCTCCAACCATGTTTAATCTTTGTATCATTTCTGCTTAAGATTCAAATTCCTAGGGGAGTGAGACCTTGATTGGGCAATGCACTTGCTCCCTTACTCAATACTCTCTGATTACAGATAGGATGGAGGAGTTTCTCAAGCAGAAAGAGGAGCCTGTTAACAAAAGAAGGGGAAATGGATACTGAACCTACAAAAATGTGCAGTATACTGTTTTGTCACTTTTCTTTTTTTCTCATTCACCGTCCAGGACATACAGCTCTGTCTGGTTCTTTTTAACCATTAACAGTGAATTTTGGGAGTATAGCTATAAAATTATTTATGTAACGAAGTACTTCTCAGTGGATAGTTTGTTGATGTTTTATGGTATTACTAACAGTGCCACAGAGAGCATCTTTGTATGCAGATCTTTTTACACAGATGCAAATGTTTTAAGGATATATGCTCAGAAGTGGAATTTTTGGGTCACAGTGTATACATGTAAATTTTTAACATATATTGCCAAATTGCCCTCTAGGGTGTTATACTCCCACCAACAAAGAGCACCTGTTTTTCTGTGTCTTTGCCAAAACTGAGTATGAGCAATCCTTTTAGTTAATGAAAATGTTGAAAAGGCTCACGATAAATTGGGTTGAGCCTCTTCCTCTATCATCACTGCACACAGATGCTGGCTATTTTCTAACCAGTTATGAAACCAAGAACTGAAACTAAGAAAGTGTTAAATGTCATAGGCTAACAACATCTCCATTTAAAAGTTTGAGTTCTAGTTCTTACTCAACCTCACTGGGCATGAGGACACAATTTTTTACTTGACGAGATCAACTGCTTTTAAAGTCAGTAGCACTTGGGTCGTGGTTGGGAAGGGTTTATCATGGGACACACCCTGGATTCACATCTTGAATGTGGGAGGTAGGGTCCTGTAAAGTACGGTCATGTGTTCAAGGGCCGTGGCGTATGAAAAGTACGTAGGTTTCGACACTAAGCTTCCTCTTAGCTTTGGGGAGGTGTGCGCAGCGTGTGATGTGAGCTGAGGGAAAGGGAGCCCCCATGGCCCTCATCTTCTGCTGCCTCCAGGGTGTATAGATGTGGAATGCGCTGGTGAGCAAAATCAGCCAGTCCATTACATGCGCTTTTGTGTTTGCTCAGCTCGTTTTATGAGTTGGTATAAGCCGAAGGTGCTCGGGAAGATGCACTGCACATCGTGCCATTTGTGTGGACAGAGCAACCGCTGCTCCGTGTCTCGCCCCAGCAGACGGATTCTTCCGAATATTGTGTCATAAGCTGGAAAAAAAAAGCATAAAACAGGAAAATATAAACCATTCGTTGGGACCTCTTTTAATGGAAACTGTTGAAAACCCCCCAAACCTGAGTTTTAGACTCAGTTCTGCTTTATAGAAGTTGTATGATCTTAGGTTAGTCTCTCAATTCCCAAACATCTTACAATCCTATGGAAAGGGGGTAAGTCCTTGCAATGTGACCACCTCATAGGGCTGCAAGTGGGACTGAGTGAGATATAAGAAATCACTTTTAAAAACTGAAAGCACATTACACATTTTTATGTAGGCACAGTCATAGGCTCATAGGGAGTCTAATAATAATAATAATAATAATAATATAGGCAGCTTATCAACTTACATCACAGCAACTTAGATGTGTGAATTAAAGGTAAAGGGAGCAACTTACAAGTTTAACAGAAAAATGTTTCTCTCACTTTTTTAATCATTTATAAAGAACTAGATTTAAGATATTATATGCCAGATTTTCACTTCTGAATACAGAAAAATAATATGATATGTTGATATGTACAGAAGCACTGTCTCCTGGCCTTTCACTTCATCTTCACATGAACAGTAGTCCACAGTGTAGCTACTGTTATCCTCCCTTTACACCTGAGAAAACTAAAATGTATATTAAAAGACTTGTCCAACATCAAACACGATTGACTCACACCCTGAATATTTTTCTTTTGAATCTCACACTTTAGTATGTATCAGAATTAGCTGGGTGGCATATTATTACGACCAATCACTTGCAGCCCAGATAATTCTGATGCAGGTATTCTGAGGACGGCATCCTGAAGCATCCCATTAAACATAAAGGAAAGTATTTGATTTCTTTGAAACTGTTGTTTGCTTTGTGTCTTTCATTTTTCTCCCCATAAGTTTCAGAGCTCTGGGCAGCCCAGACTCATTTTGAACTTCTCAGTTTAGGAAAATGGGTAATGAATGAGTGCCCAATATTGGGAGACCTGGTACTCAAAGGTTAAAAATGACATAGTAATCTAGGAACTGGACCTTTACCTATTTAAAGGCTTTCCTTGGCTTTTCTCTTGGTCATTGGTGTAGAATAGCTTTAGTCTCTGAGAAGGCCTCACCATCCTTTGGTGCCACCTAGGGGCCAGTTAGTGACTTTTAAAAGAAGACATTAGATGGTCAAGGTAGAGGAAAAATAAAATAAGGGAAAGCAAAATGCACAAGGGGGGGAGGTGCTCTAGGAGATGATCTTTTCTCCTTAAAACAAATGTAAGTTGCATTTATACTTTGGATATTTCCCCACTAGAAAATAAGCTCCGTGAGGGGATGTCCTTGTTCATGGCTCTATCCCTGGTGCCTACAACGGTGCCTGACACATAGGAAGTACACAACAAGTATTTGTTGAATAAATGAATGAATGGTTAGGACTTTGCTCCAGTAACAGATGCTGTGCTGTTTAAAGGACTTCTCTTCAAATGAATAGAAGGCCTAAGTATGCAAAATATTTTCAACAACACCAATATACAAATGTTATTGATATTCTTGTGAAAATAAATGACTTACACTTTCTCCCATAGTGGATGTCATCAGAGAAGAGAGGCACTCTTATACTTGCTGAAAATCCAGCTCACAAGCTTCTTTCCTTGACCCTCTGTTGTTGTTGTTGTCGTCGTTGTTGTTGCTGTTGTTGTTAAGATTTTATTAACTTATTAGAGAGAGAGACCATGAGCCTGGGAGGAGACGAAAAAGCAGACTCCCCACTGAGCAAGGAGTCCAACGTGGGGCTCAATCCCAGGACCCTGAGATCATGACCTGAGCTAAAGGCACACACTTAATGGACTGAGCCATCCAGGCACCCTTTTCCTTGACCTTAACTAGTAGTAATACCACCCTTTTCAGAAATCTAATAGCATAAATTTTTACCTCTTTTATAGCACTGACCACTTTCAACCTTGTTCTTTTTTAAAATTTACATCTATAACTTATTTCCTTGTGCTAATTAAGGTTCTTTTGTTTACATGTTACTGAAATTTATCTGAGCTAGTTTAAGCCAAAACCAGGGAATTTATTACAGAAATAGAGGAATGTTTCACAAAACCCAATAGCAATAATACAGCTGGACCTACAGGAGTGCTTAGAACCAGTTATGAGCGTGGGCATCAGTATATTCCCTGCATGTCTGTCCTCTCCCTTTTTCATTCTTGTTCTGAAGCCCAGCTTTCTCTAATCCTCAGCCTACCCATGTAGCAGTGGACGGCTACCACATTTGTAGCTTTTATATGCCCCTCACTTCCAGCCTCACATAGAGATTAACTGTCTCTGAATCCAAATTCCAAATTCCCAGGAGAGAAAATTGATTGATTGCGTCAACTGTGAGCTGAGCATATAGTACTTCAATAAATATCTAGTACAGTCCCCTATTAGAGTGTTAGCAAGTTGAGAACAGAATCATGGCTGAGTAAACATTTTTATGTACCCAGAGCACATGGTCCAGATCTTGGATATGGTGCAATTTCGGGAATATTCTTGAACTAGTAAGTGAAAAAATTTCAGTCAACTACCGCTGGGGGGTTTTTTTCTAGTTTTTTTTTCTTTCCTCCCTTAAAGAAAGACAGACCAGACAAAACAGAAAGAGAAAGAAAAGACAGACAGACATGAGTAGAACTGGAAAGAACAGAATGATTTGATCTAGAAATTATCAGACTAATGGAAAAAATGAAAGGGGAGAGAGCACATCTGCTTTTTCCCAGCCTGCCCTTACTCTGAGATTTTAAAAAGCAGATAATTGTCCTACTTCTAATACATGCAAAAACAGGGATTTTTGCAGAAAACCAAAAACATTGCAGACATTGCCAGTTTAAGTCAATAATTTTCAATTCTGACTGTATGTTATAGTCACCTGAAGAACTCTTAAAAATAGTGATGTCAGGGGCGCCTGGGTGACTCAGTGTGTTAAAGCCTCTGCCTTCGGTTCAAGTCATGATCTCAGGGTCCTGGGATCAAGCCCCA
>CM052889.1:68299148-68348844 GCA_028534135.1 Potos flavus
AGAGATATAAAGAAAAAGAGGAGCAAACAGAAAACATAAAATGGTAGACCTAAATCCACCATAGGGATAATTACATTAAATATTTACAGACAGAGTGAGTTTTAAAAAAGGACTATTTGCTGCCTATAAGAGACAAACTAAATATAAAGACAGATAAATTCTAAGTAAATGAATGGGAAAAAAAAGTGCCATGCAAATAGGCATGAGAGGTCTATCAACTAAAATAGACTTCAAAACTAAGAGCATTATCAAAGATAAAAGACATTCATGAGTAAAGGAATGTCAAGAAGATATAATTTTGGGGGTGCCTGGGTGGCTCAGTGGGTTAAAGCTTCTGCCTTCGGCTCAGGTCATGATCTCAGGATCCAGGGATCGAGCACCGCATCGGGCTCTCTGTTCGGCAGGGAGCCTGCTTCCTCCTCTCTCTCTGCCTGCCTCTCTGCCTACTTATGATCTCTCTGTCTCTGTCAAATAAATAAATAAAAAATCTTTTAAAAAAAAGATATAATTTTAAATGTTTAAAAAAAAATAAATTACAGGGGTGCCTGGATGGCTCAGTCCCAACTCTTGATTTCAGCTCAGGTCATGATATCAGGGTTGTGAGAATGAGCCCCGTATGGGGCTCTGTGCTCAGCATAGAGTCTGCTTGAGATTCTTTTCCTCTCCCTCTGCCCTCCCTGCCAACCAGCCCCCCTCTAAAATAAAATCTTTAAAAAAATAATAATAATCTGAAAGATACAGATTCCCGAGTGGAGGGGACACCAGACTAAGATCAGCTTTCTGATGTTCGTGGCCATCAGAATTAGGGAGCTGATGAATGGGCTTTATAGAGAGCTCTGTAAAAACTCAGTTGTATGTGAGAAGTATACATTTGGGGAAGAGGAGAAGGAACTTTTATGGTATGGTATATGGATAGAAAGACGTCCATACTCCCTAAACTTAAGAACCTCTTTACAATGATTCATTCAACTGATGGTCATTAGATTTCTTATGCCCAATGCTGGAGATACTGAGCAGGACACTGGTTGTCCTTGCCTTCAAGAAGGATCCAGTCTAAGGGAGGAGATAAACATTTAAACAAAAAAAAAATGACATAAGTTCACAGATTTTAAAATTACAATGGTAATATTACAATGGAGTGGTACAGGAGAATCCAGCCTAGTCAGGATTCCCCGAAGGTCAGTTAAGGGAGAAAGGCTCAGAGAAAGTGGAAGAGCAGGATTCCAGACAGTATTTGTAAAGGACCAGTCTGGCTTGTCAAGGAGAGGCAGCCAGCAAGTTTGGAGCTTAATGAGAAGACAACCACAGGAAGCTAGAGGCAAATGGGGGTCACATCATATAGAGGCTCATAGGCCATTTAAGGATCTGGTCTACATCCCAGAGCAACTCAAACAGGTTTTAAGTGGATGCTGAGGCTGTTTGACTTAGCACCAATTTAAGAACAGAAGTCCTTTGCTTCCTGACCCAGGAGAGGATATAGGCCATGGGCTGCCATGTATAAGCTTCAGAATCTGGATCACCCACTTCCCAACTAGATTCCCTAGGGCAAGTTCCCATCACCTGCCAAGTTTAATAGGTGAGACAGGCTATCACCTTGCTTCTATCCCTCCTAATATATCTTTTCCTATGTATTCTTTTCATGTGAACTTCTTGTGTATACACTTGACCTTTTTTGGTTGAATTGTTGACCTTTTTTCTGAATCATTTTTGAGTGTATGCCTATTTTAGACCAGAAAACTAACATACCACCATAATTCCTCATTGATTTTTCAGTCTCTATGACTGACAAAGTACTGTGGTCAGCAGGTAAGTCTCAAAGAAAACAGTTTAGAGAAAAAAGAGTAAATGATTTTAAGTACATATAAATATCAAATTGTCAAAATGTTTGAAGTTTGAGAAAAGTGCTTAAGGGTATGGGGAGAAAGATACTTTCACAACCATGGACTTGAATATAACCATGTGATCTTTTTGGAGGGTGGTTTGTCAGGGTCAGGGTTGAAAATGTATATACCCTTTGACCTGATTATTTCAATGCTAGAATTTTACTCCAGTAAATTACTTTGCAAAAGCATGTATACATATAGGAAGACGTTTGCGGAAGCAAACAACCAGGAATAATCTAATCACAGTAGGGGACTAGACTGGTTAATTACGAAACATCCGGAAAATAGAATATTTGTTCAAAATGATGACATGAATTGTAGGGCCCTGTTAACTGTTAACTGCACAAAGGTACATTACTTGGGGGGACACAGTGCATCACATTGTATGCTGGTGTGTATAGCAAGACCGTAATTTTTGAGGAGGAAATATGTAGGTATATGCCAAATACATGCTGATGTGGATATTCATGTTTGTGTCTTCTTTCAAACTCCTGCTTAAGAGCCAGGAAGGTGAAAGTAGAAGGCACTTCTTCCTGTGCCGTGTACCTTGTCCAGCCACAGGCATGTGTTGCTTCTCGCATTTAAAGTCAACGGGGTAGGGACGCCTGGGTGGCTCAGTCACATAAGCGTCTGCCTTCAACTCAGGTCATGATCTCAGGGTTCCAAGATCGAGTCCCGCATCAGGCTCCTTGCTCAGGGAAGAGCCTGCTTCTCCCTCTGCCTGCCACTCCCTCTGCTTGTGCTCTCTCTCTGACAAATAAATAAAACCTTTAAAAAATAAAAAGTCAACAGGGTAGGGGGCTTCTGGCTGGCTCAGAAGGCAGAACAGTCAACTCTTGAGTTCAAGTTGGGCGTGGAACCTACTTTAAAAAAAAAATTATAAAAACAAAATAAAATAAAAAAATAGTCGATGGGGTAGTTGTTTTCTTTATATAACTTTTGTTTTGCAAATTACTTAAAAATTGAATTTTAAAACCCTGAAGTTAGAAAATAATTACTCTTTACTGTCCTCCCATAGAGATTACACAAAGCAACATTTCCAAGTGTCTCCGGAGAAGGAATTACAATGAAAGGTGGGAGAAAGACCCAGCGTTGCTTAATTAGCACCCGCCAGGCCCAACCATGATCCTTTCTTCGGCACAAACCAGGTCAGTGATGGGAACCTTCAAATACCTCCTTTCCTTTCTTTTTGGCACATCAAAGGGCGTAAAAGTAGTTTACCCTTGAACAGGGCTTTCCACTGCGTGGGTCCACTTATGTGTGGACTTTTTTCCGTACAGGGCTGTAAAAATGTCTTTTCTCTTCCTTATAATTTCCTTAATGACATTTTCTTCTCTCTAGCTTACTTCATTGTAAGAATACAGCATATAATACATATAACACACAAAATGTGTCAACTATTTGTTATTGGTAAGGCTTCCAAGTCAACAGTAGGCTATTAGCAATTAAGTTTTGGGAGAATGAAAAGTTATACACAGATTTTTTACTGCACTGGGCGGTCAGTGCCCCTAGTCCCCATACTGTGGAAGGGTCAACGGTAATCTCCCCCACCTACCCTTGCGCCTTTTGGGTGTGGATTCTATATGGATTATAATGGATTCTATATGGATTACAAGTCAGGACAATGAGAGGTGTAGCCTCATTCTAAGTCACTGTTCCTGCACACAACAATGAGGGTGAAGGTTTCCCACTGGTTTCACTCTCGGGCGGAAAAGACCACTTGTGAAAAGCAAAGGTACTTTTTGGAGTTGGCCTAAAACTTTGTGATTTTTTTTATTTTCAAACTCTCAAGTTGGAATGGTTATTCTTGCTATAGTTTGATGGCATGTGTACAGGCATGGATCCTCTGTACGGTCCCTGAATCAAGTCCCAGTCGTCACTCCTGGTCAGGGAAAGGGGCTACTCACCCTTTGAGGTTGTCTCTTAACTTCCCACATTTATGAGCCCCATTCCCAAAAAGGGCAAGATATCTGGAGACCTGGTTCATCCACACAATGTTTTTATTTTTATTCAACTATAAGCAAACAGCAGCATTAACACAATATTCCGCAACTCCAGATCAGCTTTTCCACAGACGAAGAGTGACCAGTTCAAGAGACACAGACTTCGGGGTTTCTGACAACCCCTCACCTAGCCCTGCAGCTCATCGAGATGGCTGTGCCTTAACCACAAAGCCACTCTCCCCATTGCTTTTTCCAGTACTGCTCTTCAAAGGAGCCAGAGCAGGACACTGACCCCTAGTAAACAGTCCGAGATGTACCGCGTTGGGGCTTAGTGGACACGCCAGCCTCTGGCTGTCTTGGTGAGAGACACAGCCATGAAAACACGACCCAGAAGTGCCATCGTGCACAACTCCGGACTCAGGCTCACAAAGGCAGAGGCAATGAATCTTTTTTTTTTTTTTTAAGCCTCTCTTAAAGATTCTTTGACACTCTGCTCTATTACCATAAACCTGGTCTTTTTACCTCAATTTTTATTTCTTTAAATTCTGGGTTGCTGTTCTTGTATTAACAATTTGATGACCCCAACACAGTACCAAAATATCCCCCAAAATGGAGTTCAAATTTGATCAAAACATAAAACGGGCAGTGTGACCCTCCAGAATTATAAAGGACAGGCAGAAGGAAAGGTCACTCTAAACCACTATCGGATTGCTCAGGTCTCACCTATGGGAATGGGAACAGGGAAGCAGAGAAATCTACATGAATCACTAAACTTGAGAACACTGCTTGAGATTTCTGGGATGGTTTCTGTCTCCTAGCATTCCCCTACTTCCCAGAGAGCTGCTCATAGAGTTTGGGCACATAGTCATCCCACTCCGCCTGGTAACACGTGCCGGCCACCGGGGACCCAAGCTTGTACTTTTTGCGGAAAGATGCCACTTTGAATTTGCCACGGTGGTCTCCGGATCGGTTGCTGAGGATGGGCTCGTCACACTTCAGTGGCCCATTCTGCTCGTAAACCAGCCAGACATAGCGGTGAAGGCCTGGAGGGAGAGGCAGGACGGAAGATGTACACACAGCTAGGCCACGGGGATGGGGACGTTGCCCATGGTCACAGGAAGTGCCAACTTGGAGGGCCCCAGCCACCCCATTTACGAGAGGGGCATTGAGGACCCGCAGCGGCGGAAGGAGTCAGATCACTCACCTGCTGACAATCCCCCAATGGCTTCCCACTGCAACTGGGGTAAAGTCCATACCCACCCTTACAGCCTCTAAGGCCCTTGCTCACCCCTCCTATCACCTCTGCCCTTCACTCATCCTGCTCCGGGCTCCCAGCCTATCTCCCCTGGGCCCCAACTGCTAGTCACTTTCCACTGCCCGCATCTCAACACCCCTTTCACTTCTGTGACAGTAACACTTCTCTAACAGTCTGCCTTTTCAGTTTAGTCTCCTCATTAGAGAACTCCATAAAGCAACGGTGTTTGTCTCGTTGACCGTTTCTGCCCCAGAACGTACCCTACCTCGTGCCTGGTAAAACTCACTCTCACCAACTAAGTAGCAAAGATGCTGAAAAACATCTTGTTTTCAAAGGTGGCTCTGTGGTCACCTTCATCTGTTAGTCGGTATCCATGGACCAAAACAGCTATGATTTAAGCATTTTATTATATGCAAATTATACTAAAAGAGTATTTTTTAAAAAGCAAAAGGGGGGGGGAAACATCCGTCACAGAGGCTTTTTTTGTTAATGAGAACACAGCTCCTACTTCCAAGAACTGCTTTATTCTCATGTGTGTACTTCCCACAATTAAACTGCCTAATTGTATAACTGCCCTAGAGAACTTAATAGCTCCCTGGGAAAGACGTACCTTTACCTTCCTCTTATGAACTCATGAGAAGACCTGAGGCCCATCTGAAGCTTCAGGATCTACAGATAAAGCATGAGTCTACGGCCAACTGTTCTTGTCAGGGACCTTCTTGTACCTGCTCAGACTAACAGGGCCTGACGACGTGTCCACCCACCACTACTTCTTTGTTCCAGCAAATGCAAGCATCCTGTAATGCACAACAAGCATTAACAGTGCATCTCCCACTGTTAGCTTATCCAACGTGGGAGTTTCAATACAGTATTCTCTCCCTCTCTGTATGCAGAACACGTGTATCTTTACTAGACTTCTTAAAGCCTTCCAAATCTTTTCAAGATGATACCACCCTAGATTTTCGAGAGGAGCTATAAAGAAATAGAGAAGCCAATTTTTGATAATTATTTAGGAAACTACGATCATTTCTGAGATCCGTCGTGGGAACTGGAAACTCAAAGATCCCACAGGGCAAAGACTGAATATAGAACTGATAGGTTAACTGTGTTCAATCCCCACCCCCACCATCTCCCCCAGAAAGTTGTTCCAAGCTTTCTGCAACACTGCTTCCTTGGAATCCTCTCACTGACTGCCCTGCATAGAAAGGCCTAGCAGGCAAAGCTAATGGAGGGTCCCCCTGACCAGAACCCAAGGTTCCAGCCACCTGATACGACTGCAGGTCTCAATGTCTCTGGCAGGCAACTGCCTCGGAGGTGAACTGTGCTGCCAGGTAGCTCCACTAGGCTAAGGGATCTCGGAGAACCCAGGCTAAAATTTGCACCCTTTGGGCCAATCCTAATGTGCACCCACTGCCCTCCCCCACCTCCCCGACACAGCAGCCTTTACTAACCTGTGCCCTTGGGAGGCCCAGAGCCAACATAATCGGAGAGGACTGTGCCACTGCTGATGTCGTTGCCCTTCATGTTGACCACCAGAAAATGGTGCCATTCCCTGAGACGAGGAACACCGAACAGTCAGCGGTGCAGAAGTACACACTCAGTGCACAGCCAGCAAATGTGCATGAAGCACGTGCTCTGGACCAGGCTGTGGTGATGAAGAAGACAGTCCTGCTTCCTTGGCCAGCACAAACCCCACTGGTCTGCAGAAGAGAGGGCCCGGTACCTCCCTCCCACCCTCTGAGAGTCTCTCGGGAGTATCTGTAAACTTTTCTGCAAAGGGCCAGGCAGTAAAACGTTTTAGGCTTTGTAGTTCACATGGTCTCTGCCACTATTCAACTCTGCAGCTACAGTGTGAAAGGAGCCACAGACAAGACGTAAGGAAGTTCTCCCGCTGTGTCCTGACAAAACTTCATTTATCAACACTGAAATTTGAATGTTATATAATTTTCACATGTTACAAAGTATAATTCTTTCAATTTCAGTCATTTAAAAATGTAAAAACCATTCTTAGCTCATGGGGCTATACAAAAACAGGTGTCGGGCAGATGTGGCTCTCAGCTATAGTTTCTATACACCTGCTCTAGGGACTGAAGGGGTAGGAAATGCACACTCTGGCTTAAGCGTGTGTATGAACATCCCAAACTGGGTCTCCTTCTCCTGGCACAGCATGTCCAGCAAGGGACTTACACAGTGCCAGAATCATCAGGTCCTGTTTGGATGACCTGGTGTTCCCAGTCTTTCCTCAACTTGCCTGTATTTGGGGTCCTTCCTGCTGGGAGCATCCGGATCTGTCATGACCAAGGTGTAGAGTTTACCTGGATCAAGGCCATCCCACACAATACTGGTGGGCCGGTTCTTAACCTGTAGGAAGCAACCACTTCGGAGTTAAGAAGTCAGAAATGCTGAAAAAGCCAACACTCTTTGATTTCAGGTTCCTCAAAGGTAAAACACAGTAGATTATTAATAAAAGCTAAAGTGTATGGACTCTGCTAAGAGCCAGGAGCTTAAGTTTAATACACATTATTTATTTTAGTCCAAACGACACTATAGAACTGGTGTCCTAGGATGTTATTAACAGAAAGTCGTGGAGTCAGGATTTCCACCCTGGAGTTGATGGAGTCCTCTGAACTACAACCTCATATGGTCTGGAATGACATAGTGTCTAGATTTGGTGACCAGCAGCCTTAGCTGGGGCCTGCTAAAGTGAAATCTGAATTAACTGGATACTTTGTGCACAGAAAATGCCCAGACTGGACAGTGAGTCTGGGAAAACAAGAGGCTGCGAGACGGGCACTTTATATTTAAACATCCACAATAAACTGTCGGAGCAATTTATTCACACCGCTGCCCCGGAGCTTCACAACCAACAACTGGCAAGTGTGGGCAGGACAGTTCCCCCACTTCCGGTATCCAGGCCCTGATCTGCTCCCAGGTCAACCTGTACAACAAGGCCTTTGCCCTCGAGCCTTCCACCTGCAGAACACACTTACCTTTGCTCGGCTGCAAGCTCTTGCCGGATAAGACAAAAGGAGGAATCGCTGGGCGATGCTGGTCACGGTTACATAATGCGTCACATGCCCTCGGGTGGGGCTTTTGCTCCCCAAACTGGGGCCTAAAATCCTGAGACCCCGAGGAGAGGTCTGGGGCCCCAGGGGTGGCCCCGGCCCACTACTTCTCAGGCACCGCCCTCAACCCGCCCCCGCCCCTGTGCCCACGGCCCAGGCTGTTTCTGGGGCTAAGCCCCAGCCTACGCGTTGAAGTCGCTGGGAAGTAGATCACTTTCTCCTGCAGGCCGAGCCCCGCCCGCCCCCTCCCCAGGTTCCCGGTGCCCGCAAGGTGTCCGCAGGCCTGCGGCGTGGGCACCGCGGACCCCCTTCCCTCGGAGCACCCGGCACACAGAGGCTGAACCACCCTCCCCCTCTCCGCCGGGTCACCGCCCGCAGGCCTCCACGCCTGGCGCAGCTACACCCCCAACGCCCTCGGGTACCTGGGTGGGCGTCAGCACTTTGCCCAGCTCATCGATCTCTGTCCCGGTGTATTTGACCTGCAGCGGATGCTGCGGCCGCTCGTCCACTTCCTGCAGGCTCAAAGGCCCGGACCACTTGCTGAGGTCCACCGGCATTGCGGAGCCGAGCTGGGCAGAAACGGGGAAGAGTCTCTGCAAATGGGAGCAACCCTACAGCGCCAACTGCCAGCACTCCGCAAACTGGCCAACTGGCCGGAGGAGTCGCGGGACCAGCCGCTGGGAAGGCGCACGCGCTGGAGCCACAGCCCCGCCTCGCCCCGATCCTCCAATAATAGGCGAGGCCCCGCCCGCTCTTCTCTCTAATTGGTCAAAACCGTCTCGCGCTCCCAGGTCAGTGCAGTAGGTTTTGCCTTTCTTTTTGCGTCGAGGGTACTTCTTACGTGTGGCTGCAACAGTGTTCCGGGGAACTGGGCTCGGTTTGCAAGACCATTGTTTCAGGAAATGCAATTAAGCTAGCTTTGAATTTTTTTATTTTATTTTATTTTTTTAACCATTTTGCATGATTCTTTACTTTACTTTTTCTAAGTGCAGAAATGGTAAGGTCGTGCCTTTTCCCCCACTTCTTACAGCAAGCCTGATTGGCCTCCTCTCCCTGTGTTTTCGCGCATACTCACTGTTTTAGTAACTGCCGAGTTGGAGCTTTGGAGCATTTATCTCAACAGACAAACATATTTGCACATATATTTGATCTCCCTGTCCCCAGTTAGAGCAAACAAGATTCCGGGGAAGTGATTTTTTTAAATTAATTTTTAACCCATGATTATTATTCCTGTTTTGCTGACAAGGGGCTCTGCCTCTGCCATAACTGCTCTCACGGGGGCCACGAAATGCTTTCTTTTCACTAAATATAATGGGTACCATTTAATAGTCCTTGCCTTGTTTGACCTTAGGACGGCCATTGACATTAATAACTGCCCCTGCCCAGGGAATTAAAAAAATCCTGTTGTTTTCTTAGTGGTAATACAAGTTCATTGTAGAAAATTCGGAGGAAAAAAAACAAAAATAAATAATCAATCTCTATTCCACTACTTGGACATCGATAAGCAATTTCTTTCTGTTTATTTACTTTAAAAATTGCATTAAACTCTACCATTATAGGAGAGCCTGGGTGGCTCAGTTGGTTAAGCCTTGGACTCTTGGTTTCAGCTGATGATATGGTCTCAGAGTCCTGAGATCAAGCCTGCTGTCTGCTGGTGCTGGGTATGGAGCCTGCTTAAGATTCTTTCTCTCTCCCTCTGCACCCCCCCCACCCCCCCGATTCTCTCTCTCTCCCTCTCTGAAAAAAAAAAAAAAAATTAAACTACCATTACAGAATACCTATATCAAAAATAGATCATTATTTTAATGGCTTCTGTTGTAGATGCACCACAGTTTATTCAACAATCCTATTGATGCCGGACATTTATGCTCTTTGTTGGTTTTTCCTTTTTACAAATGTTGAGGAAATTAACATCTTTATACATGTATATTAAAACACTTGGTAGATAGTGTCAGGAAAATTTTATTAGGGGCATGCTAGACCAAAGAGTACTCCAAGGAGGATGGCTGCCATTTACTAACCATCACCACTGCCATGTGCCAGGCCCTGACCCAAGGAAGTCCTTGAAACTCCACATCTCATTTCATCCTCACACCAACCCAATGTGGGAGGCACTGCTGTCATCCCATTCCATAGATAAATAAACAGGCTTGGGAAGTTGTAAGTGATAAAACCGGATGAAAGCCTGCCTGGCTGGTTACAAAGGCCAGACACAAAGCCCTTAGGCACACTCTAGCTGGGAGTGCAGGGAGGGAATAAAGGTGAGGCAGTCATGACCTGGAGTCCAGAAAGCTTCCTCTAGGAAAGGTGTCACCATGAAGACCCTGCTTGGCAAACATGAGAATGTGCCTCTCAGCTCTGAGTGCTGGGAGAGAATTTGGCCAAGGTCCCACCTGCTGTGCTCTGCTTTTAGGCCAAGGCCATGCTCTGGCAGGCTTCCCCCTGGGGAATGACTGAGCTCTGCAGAGATACTAAGGCAGAGCGGGGAGACGGGCCCCTCTGTAGTCAGGACGGGCTTGCCTGCTTTCCTTGGGTAGACGCTTCCTTCCCTGTCACTGGCTCTGAGGGTCAGATGGCTCTCCCAGCCTTTCTTCACTCCCTCTCTCTTATTTGCACAGCCATTTCCCCTAATAAATTCCTTGCACAACTTCTCAGATGACCAAGAGTGACGCTCCCAAGTTTAATAGACAGTATGAGGACAAGCTGAAGTGGAAGCGAGTTTGGGGTTTTGGAACAGTGGGCAGACGGGTTTTGCTGGAATGGGGCATTTAGGCAGGGGCAGATGGATGGCATAGCAATAAGGCTGAATAAGGCTAAAGAGACAGGAAAGGGAATACCCTTCTATTTTTTTAACCTATACAAAGTTTAAAATTTTCTTCAGTATACAAGTAATCAGTCACATAGCATAATCTAAGGGCATGGATATGGGAAATCGAATGAGTTCATATTCCAAATCCCTCACCCAGTATCTATGAAACCTGGGTGAGAGGCAGAATGGCCTCTCAAAGCTGTCCACATCCTAACCCCAGAGTCTGTGAATATTGCATGGCAAAGGGGAATTACGGTTGCAGATGGAATTAAGGTTGCTAATCAGATGCCCTTAAAATTGGGAGATTATCCTGGATTATCTGGGTAGGCCCAAGATAATTTCAAAGGTCCTTAAATGTGAGGAGGAAGTCAGGATTGTCAAAACCAGAGTGATGTCACGTGAGAAAGACTACCAGCCATTGCTGGCTTTGAAGATGCAGGAAGGGGCCATGAGTCAAGAAGTACAAGTGGCCTCTAGAAGCTAGAGAAGGCAAGGAAACAGATCCTCCCCTGGGGCCTCCAGAATGAACGTAGCCGTGCTGACACCCTGATTTTAGCTCAGTGAGACTTCAGACTTCTACTGTCTAGAACTATAAGATAGTAAGTCTGTGTCGTCAGGGGCACCTGGGTGGCTCAGTTGGTTAAGCGTCTGCCTTCGGCTCAGGTCATGATCCCGGGGTCCTGGGATCAAGTACCAAATCGGGCTCTCTGCTCAGTGGGGAGTCTGCTTCTCCCTCTCCCTCTGCCCCTCTCATAGTCCATGCTCTCCCTCTCTCTCTCTTTCTCTTTCTCAAATAAATAAAATCTTAAAAAAAAAATCTGTGTTGTCGTAAGCCACTGAGTTTGTGGTCACTTGTTATAGCAGCCACAGGAAACTCATATAAGCATATGACTTACACTCACCAACCCTCAGTTTCTGCCTCTCTAAACTGGGTTTACCAACATCCCTGAAATGATCATTGTGAGGATCAAATGAAACTCATATAATGTGCTTCATCACATACAGCCTGGCATGTCCAAGTAGGAAGCTATTACTTTATTCTATGTTCATTATATAAAATTCATAAATAAGCAAACATAAAATTAATTAAATAAAGTCCGTTAGTAATCCTACCACCCAACGCAATGGACATCTTGCTGTATTTCCTTCCAGACTTCTTTCTTTTCTTTTCTTTTTTTAAGAGAGGGAGAGCAGGGGAGACAATCTCAAGTAGGCTCCATGCCCAGTGCAGAGCCTGATGACACAGGCCTTGATCCCACAGCCCTGAGATTACCACATGAGCCAAAATCAAGAGTCAGACACCTAACCAACTGAGCCACCAGGCACCCCCGTCCAGACTTCTTTCTATGTCTACAAATATGAACATGCATATATGAAAATGATTTCAATATGACATACATACTGTTGTGTAATTTGCCTCTGTTCGCTTTCTCCAGTCATGTCTATAAATAAATGCAGCAACATTTTTAAAAGATTTTATTTATTTATTTTAAAGCGAAAGAAAGCATGAGCAAGGGGAGGAGCAGCGGGAGAGAGAGAGGGAGAGAATCTCCAGCAGATTCGGAGCTGAGTGTTGATCACAGAGCCCAACAGGGGGCTCGATCCCAGGACCCTGAGATCGTGACCTGAGCCAAAACCAAGAGTTGGACTCTTAACTGCCTGAGCCATCCAGGCGCCCCAATACAGTGACATTTTAATAGCTGCATAGGATTCTATTGTATGGATTATCTCTTGTTTATAAACACAAACCCCCCTTTGGGAACATGTAAGTTGTTCTCACTATGATGCTCTAGAAAGATCTCTGCAATTCTTTTTTTTTTTTTTTTTTTTTTTAAGATTTTATTTCTTTATTTGACAGAGAGGAGAGAGATCACAAGTAGGCAGAGAGGCAGGCAGAGGGAGAGGGGGAAGCAGGCTCCCTGCTGAGCAGAGAGCCCAATGCAGGGCTAGATCCCAGGACCCTGGGATCATGACCTGAGCTGAAGGCAGAGGCTTTAACCCCCCGAGCCACCCAGGTGCCCCAAGATCTCTGCAATTCTTATCCTTTTGCATGTATCTTCAAGGCACTCATTTGGTTGATCGTTTTCTCTTGAGGATAAAATCCTAAAAGTGGGTCAAAGAACATTAACATTTTAAGTGTGAGATACCACGTTCCAAACTGGGTAGGGCCTCTGTGATTGGCTGATTTTTAAGTGAAAAGGGAACATAGTAATCAACCAGGTTTACCCTGTCATTTATTTCAAATCTTTCAACCTCCACAATGTTTTGTTTCTGTGGTTTTGACACTATATGTAGAGTATATGATCTACATAGGAATTCATACATAATTCTGCATTACCTCTCATTTAATATTTTATTTTGAACATTTTCTGATATTAAATACATTTCAAAAACTGGTTTTTCTTTAAATGGCTGTCCAATACCACAGTGTCGTGGATTATTTAATCACGCATTTGTTAGTAGACGTTGAGGCTATTTCTCATTTTCCCCCTCATTTGACAGCTGAGGAAAGTGAAGCGCAAGAAATTCAGAAATTTCAGGGACTTGCCGCAAAGGCCAACATCCAGCTGAGAGAACCATCCGGTCTGCGGGGAGTGGCCTGCAGAGCCGGGAGCAGGTCTGGGCAGAGAGACAGGCACCGGAGAGATATCATCCCCCAGTCAGAGCAGGGGGAGCCGAGTGCTCCTTAAAATGCCTTACAGAAAGCCTCGTTTTCACCCAGAAACTGAGAAGTGCCCTAGAAATTCAGGTTAAAAACCCAGCCCTGGGGGAGTTGGGAGGCTCCTGGCATTCAGCACATGCCCAAAGGACTGATTACTCAAAGCACTATTCATGGATTAAGGGAGGTGGGGAAAGCAATTTTTTTTTTTTTTAAAAGCAGAGAATGAGAAACGTTCTATTTATTGACACACACCCACTACATATTTCCCTTTCTGGATTGTAACTTGTCTGTGTGTGTGTCTAGACAGGGAACTCCTGTATGTGCTGCCCTTGGGTCGACTCAAATGAATGAGTCTGAAAAACCACAGGTTGTTTTTGTTTGTTGAGTGAGGGGAGGAAATTCCCTGATGTGGTTATTTGGTGGAATGGCTTCGTTCCAGTTTTGCTCCTCACGCCTCTACTAGAGAAAGCGTTTCACCAGAGAGGCCTAGACAAAAATAAAGCTCTGTTCTGTGGCCACAGTTTAGAAAACATTGTGGAGGCCATGCTTGATTTGGAATTGTAACTCCAGGGGACCCAGGAACTGGCCGTTGGCCATGGAACCTGCACCAAGACACTATTCTGGAAGTTGACCAGAATCTTGGTCCCCAGGATTCTCCTTGTTAGGTTTTTTATATTGAGATGTTTGCTCTTCTGCAACGAGAATGTCAAAGCATTTTATTTTATTTTTATGTAATCTCTATACGCAATGTGGGACATAAACTTACACCCCTGAGATCGAGAGTCAAACACTCTACCAACTGAGCCAGCCAGGAGCCCCTGCACACATTCTAAAACACCCTCTATGTTTTCACTGGCATCTTCTGCATAAAATATATTTAGGAAAAAATTAGAAAGTTAATTTTAAAAACAAGAAAATTCTCTTTCCTCAAAAAATGTAAGATAGAATTATCAAGATCCAGCAATCTGACTTTTGAGTATATATCCAAAAGAATTGAAAGCAGAATCTCGAAGAGATTATTTGCACATCATATTCAAAGCAGTATTATTTACCGTAACCAAGAGGTAGGAGCACCCCAAATGTGCACCGATGGATGAACGGATAAACAAAATGTGGTCTGTCCATACATGGAATATTATTCAGCCTTTTAAAAGAAGGAAACCTCAGGGCGGCCTGGGTAGTACAGTCAGTTAGCCCCTGACTCTTGGTTTTGGCTCAGGTAGTGTGATCTCACTCACGGTCATGAGATCAAGCCCTGACTCAGGTTCCACACTCAGCCCGGAGTCTGCTTGTGTTTCTCTCTCCCTCTCTCTGTACTCCTCCCCACTATGTTCTCTTTCTCTCTTTCTCTCTCTTTCTCTCTCTCAGGTAAATAAATCAATCTTTAAAAAAAAAAGAAGGAAACCCGTCACACACTACAACATGGATGAACCTTGAGGACATTAGGCTAAGTGAAATAAGTCTGTCGCAAAAGGACAAATACTGTAAGATTCCACTTACATTAAATATTAAAAGTAGTCAAATTCCTAGAGACGGAAAGTAGAATGGTGCTGCCCAGGGGTGGAGGAGGGGGCAGGGGAGGGAATGAGGTATTGTTTAATCAGTATAGTTTCAGTTTTGCCAGATGCAAAAGTTCTGGAGATGGATGGTGCCCATAGTTGCACAACAATACAAATGTATTTAATGCCACAGAACTGTGCTTAAAAATGGTCAAGATGGTAGGGGCACCTGGGAGGCTTAACAAGTTAAGCCTCCGACTCTTGATTTCAGTTCAGGTCATGATCTCAGGGTCGTGAGACTGAGTCCCACCTCAGGCTCTGCCCTGAGCATGGAGCCTGCTTAAGATTCTCTCTCCCACCCAGGGCGCCTGGGTGGTTCAGGGGGTTAAAGCCTCTGCCTTCGGCTCAGGTCATGATCTCAGGGTCCTGGGGTCCTGGGATGGAGCCCTTCATTGGGCTCTCTGCTCAGCGGGGAGCCTGCTTCCCCCTCTCCCTCTGCCTGCCTCTCTGCCTACTTGTGATCTCTCTCTGTCAAATAAATAAATAAAATCTTAAAAAAAAAAAGAACCAAGCAAATTCTGGTATATATAGACCCATATACCCATTACTCAGCCCATAAAAAGGAACAAAGTCCCCATACTTGCCACAATGTGGATGAACCTTGAAAACGTGATGCTAAGTAAAAGGAGCCAGACCCCAAAGCCCATGTATTTGATGAGTCCATTTATAGGAAATATCCAGCATAGTTAAATCCACAGACACAGAATCCAGATAGGTGGTCACCAGGAGTACAAGGAGGAAGGACTGAGAAGCAACTATTTAATGGGCACAGGGCTTTATTTGGAAGGGACACAAATATTCTGGAACGAAACAGAGGTGGTAGTTGCACACCACTGTGACCGTACTAAGTACCACTGCCTTGTTCACTTTAAAGTGGTTAAGTTTATGTTATGTGAAGTCCCCTGCAAATATGTCGGTAGGCTCAGAGGTTGTTTGCAGGATTACTCCCCAAACAGCCCATGCTTTGAGAGACTGGGAAACAGAAATGGACAGATTAGCAGGTATAGACCCTAGTGGTATTTTGCCAGCATTCGTTTCCCTTTCAAGGAATAGCGCCCCACTTTTCTTTTGGGGAACCACTCCTCTGTTACTCTAAGTGCATGTGGTTTAGGTGGGGCCGCAGGGATGGTCACGTGACCGAAGACTGGTCAGTCAAAGCATTAGGTCCCTCTGGCCTGGCCATGGGCTCAGGGAGGGATGCAGAGGTGACTAAGCCAGGTCAGTGAGACTCTGTTTGGGGACCTTGGGTAGGACCACTAGGAAGAGGGAATCTCTCTTCCAGCCCGTGCTGCTGAAGAGGAGGGAGGTCAGCCTGGAGCTGCAGGGGATCACCTGTCCCCAAGACAGAAGAGGCTGCTTGAGAGTGAGCCAACACAGTGGAAGGTGGCTCTGAGAGAGAGTCATCATGACATGATGACATTGACCCTGTTTGACCTCTGGATGGAGCCAAGCATGAGGCAAGAGCTGCCCTTGGACTTTGCAGATACATGAGCCAGCAAATTCCATATTGGACCTGTGCCTGTTTAAATTGGAGGTTGTTCACTTGCAACATAAACAGTCCTCAGTTAATGCAGATGATCTCCTCATCAAAAAGGAGCTGGAAATAGAAACCAGCTCTCCCAGATCACGTTGAAACTCAGCGAAGCCTCATTCATTCAGACTTTAGCGCTATCAAATTAGCGATTATTCAAACTGGAATCTTTACCACCTCCATGAAAAATGGCTTGCTTCGTGTCTTTGTGCCCGCCAGGCCCACAGCTCCCTAGGAAGCCCTCATGAGTCCACCCTCAACCCACCTGACAACCAGTCCAGAAGCTTGTCAAACAGCCTATGAAACGGACCCACCAAGTGTTCCCCAGGATGGCCTGGACCAATCAGATCCACCGTCTGGAATCTGCCCTGGTATATCAGGAGGAACAGGCAGGTGTACATGTCAGGAGCTGATACACAAAGGAGAAGATGCAGAGAGGGTGCATAGGGGCCATTGAGAGTCTTGCCCAGGCTAAAACCAGAGGCAGCGGGGAGTTTGGGTAAATGTATATACAGAATAGAGGAGAAATGGCCCATCAGCAGTGCGAAAACAACAGGGTCACAGAGAAAAACAGGCACCTGGAAAGACAGAGACCTCTGACCACCAGACCTGACCTCCTCCACATTAGGGTTCCAAGTGGGGGCCAGACCACCAGCATCCTTTCAGCAAACACCTTGTCCTTGATGTGACCTTGGCACCTCTCTATACCATGAAACCCAAAGAATCTGGCCAACTTATTTTTATGTTAATCAGGATTCTTTCGATTTCAAGTGACTAAAACCCAATGTAAACCAGAATCTTAAAAAAAAAAAAAAAGTAATTAGTTTGGGTCCTGGAACGCCAATGGGTGGTTGGCTTCAGAAGGGTCTGGATCCAGGGACTTAAGTGGTGTATCTGTCTCCCTCCTATTTCTCAGATTTGTCTGCCTATGAGCTGGTTGCAATCTCAAGTAGACTTTCCCTTTATGTTGCCAGAAAGCCACTGTGGTAGCAGCTTCTAAGACGGCCCTGATGATCCCCACCTCCTGGTATTCATGGCCTTGTATAATCCCTTCCCCTTGAGTAACCCAATTTTAGCGAATAGCATACAGCAAGGCCCATGGAATGTCACTTCTGTGATTAGGTTACAGGAGATTGTGGTTTAGGGCTTGCTAGTGCACACTCTCTACAAACTTCTCGGCTTGCAGGCTTTCATGCAATAAGCTGCCACGTGGAAAGGCATAGGCAGGGAACTGAAGACAGCCTCTGGCCAACAGCCAGTGTGGCTCTGAGGTCCTCCATCCAATAGCCCCACAAGGAACTGAATCCTACCAACATCCACCAAGAGAGGCTGGAAGCCGCCGATTCCCCAGTCAAGGCTTCTGATGAATGGGGTGTCCAGTTCCTGGTTTGAAACCTACGTGGAACATTCCAGACCTGCCCATAGACAATGAATGACAATGGCTTTGGACCTGCAGGCCTCAGAGGGGAAAGCTGTCCTCCCCACACCAGCCCTGGGGCACAGCAGGCACACGGCAGGCTCTTAAGAGAATAGGGAACAAAAGGGTCCCGAGTCAAAGTCCCAGAAGAGCAAATGTCACATATACAGAAATATGTATATCCATCTTCATCGGTTTTGCCATCAGATGAACCCAGTCAAGGTTACTAGTTGCTTTGAACTCGAGGATATTGATGACCTGGGGGTTTATTTGCACTTTTCCAGTGGAAGGGGTTGAGCTCGACAGATAGAAGATACTTCAGGGAAATATAGCGTCTTATTTGCCTTTATAGTGAGTTGAGGTATAAAATCACAGTCAAGGAGGGGCACCTGGGTGGCTCAGTCGTTAAGCGTCTGCCTTCAGCTCAGGTCATGATCCCAGGGTCCTGGAATTGAGCCGGCATCGCTGAGCAGGAAGCCTGCTTCTCCCTCTTCCCCTCCCCCTGCCTGTGTTCCCTCTCTCATTGTGTCTCTCTCTGTCGAATAAATAAATAAAATCTTAAAAAAAAAATCACAGTCAAGGAATGTCATGGAACATGAGAACAGTGCAGATCTCACGTATCTTATATAGAAATTAGGATCTAATGTCAGTGTGTAAGGCCAAAAGCAAGGGTAGGCACCTTTATTTATTTGTTTGTTTGTTTCTTTGTTTTTAGGCAGGGGAGGGGAGGAGAGCTGGGGAAGGGCAGAGGGACAGAGAGAATTCCAAGCAGGGATTCTGAGACCCTGAGACTCTGAGATCATGACCTGAGCTGAAATCAAGAGTTGGACGCTTAGGGGTGCCTGGGTGGCTCAGTCAATTAAGCATCTGCCTTGGGCTCAGGTCATGATGGATTGAGCCCCACGTTGGGCTCCCTGCTCAGTGGGGAGTCTGCTACTCCCCCTGCTTGTGCTCTCTCTCTCTCTCTCAAATTAATAAATAAAATCTTTAAAAAAAAATTAAAAAAAAAAAGAGTTGGACGCTTAACCAACTGAGCTACTCAGGTACCCCCAGCCCCCAAACTAATTAAATTGCAGTAAATTTAAATTTGAAAAGCACATTTCTTCTTAAGTAAACTTAAATTTCTCTCTCTTTCTTCTAAGTGAATATAGTGGAATTCATGTAAGTTATATATGTAGATGATGGACCTCTATTGCACAGTAAAAAATTATCCAAAATAGGGGTGCCTGCCTGGCTTAGTCAGTAGAGGGTGTGACTCTTGATCTCAGGATTGCAATTTCAAGCCCCACATTGGGCGTAGAGATTACTTAAAAATAATAACAAATCTTTAAAAACAATATCCAAAATCGTCTATAGATAGGATAGGGTTAGCATATGGAACATTTCTTTATACACAGGCAAAGAAAGGTCTTCCTAGTTTGAAAACTCAGATATCTCAGATATTAAAAATCCAATTTAGAATCAGATCAACCATATGGATACACTGAGCTAATGCAGGCCTTCTCCTACTTCAAATAGAAATACTAAAAAATTAAATTAAAATAAAAACATAATAACAGAAAATAATTGGTTAAAAACATCTAACATAAAATTTACCACCTTAACTGTTTTAAGTGCACAGTTTAGTAGTATTAAGTATATTCACACTGGGGGCACTAGCTGTCTCAGAGGAGCGTGAAGCTCTTGATTCTGGGATCGTGAATTCAAGCTCCATGTTGGGTATAGAGCTTGCTGAAAAAAGTAAATACAAACTTTTTAAAAAAGTATATTCACATTGTTCAACCAATCTCTAGAACTTTTTCGTCTTGCAAAACTAAAACTCCATACCCACTAAACACTAACTCCCCATTTCCCCCTCCCTCCAGCCCCTGGTAACCGCAATTCGTTTTCTATGAATTTGACTGCTCTAGGTTCCCCATATTAGTGGAATCATACAGTATTTGTCTTTCTGTGACAGGCATATTTATTTTCTTTTTTTTAATTATTTTTTTTATTTTCTTTTTTTTTAAGATTGTATTTATTTATTTGAGAAGGAGAGGGAGCACGAGCAGGGGGAGGGGCAGAGGGAGAAGCAGACTCCCCCCTGAGCCAGGAGCCTGATGTGGGGCTCAATCTCAGGACACTGGGGTCATGACCTGAGCCAAAGGCAGATGCTTAACCGACTGAGCCATATATATATAATATTATATATTAAAATATAATATAATAAAGTATAAAAAATATATAATAAAGTATAAAATAAAATAATACGTATGCATATTCTTCATGTCCCAGATGGCATGATATTTATTCAGCTCTCATCTTTACCAGGTTCCATGCTAACAGGTAAGGGCAATAGCTATCATTCCCATTTTACAGTGGAGGGAACTGAGGCTCAGAGAGATCTTGTAGCTTAGAAGCAGTTAAATCCAAGTGTGTTTGACCCAGACCCCAGGCCTTATCCTGTAGTTGGTTAGAAAAGACTGGAATGCAGGCTGGAAAAGAGCACATGAGAAAATGAAGTCACTAAGGAGGTAGATGTTGAGGACAAGAGCAGTGGACCCTATGATCTGATATATACTTAGGTAAAGATGCCCCCAAAAGATAGGCGGCACTCTGAGGCAGAGAAGATAAGCAACTGAAGGGAGGGGAGCCCGGGTGGCACAGTCGGTTAAGCCTCTGATTCTTGGTCACGGCTCAGGTCCTGATCTCATGGTGGTGAGATTGAGCCCCGAGTCGGGCTCCATGCTCAGTGTGGAGTCTGCTTGAGATTCTCTCTCCCTGTTCCTCTGGCCCTCCCCTCCTCACACTCTCTCCCTCTCTCTAAAATAAATAAATCTTTTTTTTTAAATTTTTTTTTTAAAGATTTTATTTATTTAATTGTCAGAGAGACAGAGAACACAAGCAGGAGAGCAGCAGGCAGAGGGAGAGGAAGAAGCAGGCTCCCCGCTGAGCGGGGAGCCCAATGCGGGACTCGATCCCAGGAGTCTGGGATCATGACCTGAACCAAAGGCAGCTGCCCAACCGACTGAGCCACTCAGGCGTCCCTAAAATAAATAAATCTTAAAAAAAAAAAAAAAAGGCAACTAAAAGGAGAGGAGGCCAGATGTTGCCTGGAAAGAGAAACTAAATTGATTATTAAGAAAATAGTTTCTGGCAAAGAAGAACCATCTGCAAGATTCTAGAGTTTTATGAGAAGAGCTGCCAGAATAAATCCTCTCCTGAGTACTACATTCAATGTCCACTTTGGTTGGGGACAGCACTCTGTTTGTTCACTTGCCATTTACCAAACCTCTATTATGGAGCAGGCCTTGTGGCTAGACCCTGGGGACACAGAAATAGATGAGACACTGTCTGTACCTTCAAGGAGGCTCCAGGCTGGAGTAGGAAAGGCAGTCATGGAAAGCAATGATTACAATTCAGAGTGGCAAGGGTTAGGATATAAATTTCTGCAGGGTGCTAGGGGAATACAGAAGAAGGGCACCTGCACATCCTGTATACACCACAGAAGACTTCCTGGAAAAGGCGACCACTTGAGCTTGAAGATTTGCTGGTAATTATCCAGAGGAAGGAGGGAACAAAGGGATCCCTTGTAGTGGAAAGAGCAAGAACATGGTTGAGGGATAGGGAGGTATAGTGAGAACATGGTTTGGTTGAAACAGCTGTTGTCTGATGTGGCTGGAGCTTTGGGGATAAGGGTGAGCTCCTCGAGGCAGAGGCCATGCTGTGTTTGTTCCACAGAGGGGCTGGCCTCCAGCGCTAAAGTGTGTGAGTCCCTGAAGGGTGTGTATCTTTCAAAGAATGAACAAATCTGCTGAAAAGTAAAATTTCACATTCCTTGGGGTTTCGCCTTCTGGAGGTCTCATATTTGTAAAAATACAATTTCGCTGCTATTTTACCATTGGAACAGTCAGAAATACATGTTGAAAGGAAAGAGGAGATCCAGGGATAGTGAACCTCAGGGCAACTTACTTTTCCAGGAGTCTAATCTCCCATCTCCCTTCCGTTTCCACCAATGCCCTCTATCCCGTGAAAGCACCCAGCTGGCGCCCTGCCTCTCCAGCACCCCGCTGAAGCCCAGGACTGCCAAGCCACAAAACCACTATCACAGAGTCCAGGAAGGATTGGGCACTTTTCTCTTTCAGTGCCTATGTATTCTTATGTTACATAGTGTTGTAATAAGCTTAGTCATGTGGGCTCCAAGGAAGAGTTTATATAAGTGGCAGTTAAAGTAGCAAATTAAAGTAGCATATTGACAGTAGCAAGAAGCATGATTATGTTAACAGTTACCAATTATTGGGTATCTACTACCTGCTGGGCACTTGACTGGCACATGCCTCATGAAATCCACTCATTGGCCCTGGAAACTGAGGCTCAGAAAGGGGAAGATAACTTTCCTAAGGACACATAGAAACATAAGCAAACCTGACACATGGGAGGACCAACACCTGTGTTCAGTGCCTCACCCACAAGTGGAATTAACAACGAAACAGCAGTCTAGGGTCATTTTGTGTGGGGGATAAGCTCTCTAGTTTTTACAGATAACACAGCGCAGGAGCCAATGTTCACAATGTCCACACACACAAAAGCTCATTGCTTGAATCATCATGAGAAAATACTGCATTGTGTCCACTCTGCTCTGCTCAGAGTAAGGGAACTATGTGATACATTTCAGAAATATGTGAACTTGCATAAGTGAGTGAGTCCCCGCTTTGTCCATGAGCTGTGACCTTGAGCAAACTCCTTAACAACTCTGTGCCTCCTCTCCTCTTCTAGATGGTGAGGGTTATTGTTTGAACCAATAATCTCTGAAATTCTTTGAGTTCCATGCAGCTTGGCGCAGCTCTTATCTCTTGGAAGACCTTGGCTGAGGGACCCAGAGTCCATTCAGGGCCGAGAGCGCCACCTGGTGATTCAAGCTTGTAAGTGCGATTTTTTCCTTCCTCCTGGGCCCAGCCAACAATTCTGGTTCAGAGCTCCAGGCTTATCCTGTTTTGCTGTTTTCCTAACTCCTTGAAATTGCTTTCAAAATGTTGGGAATATGTGCATTTTCCTAGGGAGAGGGTACAAAGCTTTGATCACAAGGTTCCCTTTTTTCTTTTTTTAAAGATTTTATTTTTAAGTCATCTCTACACCCAAGGTGGGGCTTGAACTCACAACTCCAAGATCAAGAGTTGCATGCTCCGGGTCCCTGGGTGGCTCAGTTGGCAGAAGGCATCTGCCTTTGGCTCAGGTCATGATCTTGGGTGCCTGGATTGGGCCTCGCTTCAGGCTCCCTGTTGAGCAGGAAATCTGCTTCTGCCTCTCTCTCTTCCTCTCCCCCTCTCCCCCTTTCTCCGCTTGTGCTCACTCCTTCTCCTTCACTCTCTCTCTCAAATAAATAAACAAAACCTTAAAAAAAAAAAAAAGTCGCATGCTCCACTGACTTAGCCAGCCAGGCACCCCTCATCACAAGGTTCTTAATCCTTGAGGTGTCCCCCCAATCCAAGATTTTACTTCTCAAGTAAAAGTGAGGCCCAGAGCAGACATGATTCACTTTATAAACATGGGCTTGAGGCTGTAGCCTCATTAGGAAAGTATTTCACCTTCCCAAGCCTCAGCATCCTTATGAGTAAAATGTAGGCAAGAAAGAGTACCTACTTCAGAAGTTTGCTCAGAGGATGGAAGGAGATAGTCCAAGGAGAGTGGGCCTGGCAAGAGCAAACAGTATATATTCTGAGGGAGCTTTCTGGAAATCTTACAGGAAGTCAGCCATCCACTGGAAAAGACAGGATGCAAGTGGCTACAATGTCTCTATCAGTTTAGCAAGACTAAGTTCTCCTGGTCAGGGAATGCAAAATTTTAAAGTTGAATTAAGCTTAATACATTTGGCTTTGAGAAATGGGATGGAATTTTGCAGGTTTGGGAGAAAGAACTGAAGCAAGCAGTGATCAGATGCTGGAACCCTAAAAAGCTGGGAATTCTCAGCAATAGATCCCCAAAGGAGTTTGACTGAAATCTTAGGGAGAAGGAAAAATAATGGCATAAAATGCTACTTGATTGAATTCCCATTCAGTTGCTTTGGCAAACACAGAGCATAAAGGAAGTAAAGAGGGGCAGGCTTTTATAAATGCCAGCCTGCTCTCAGTAGAGCAGCAAGGGAAGCAAGAACAACTTCTTTCCAGAAGACATACATGGAGTGATGGGTAAATAAGGCAGAGAAGAAACAAGCAAGAGGTGCCCTGAGTTCTCTGGGTCACTTAGTCCCTTGAATGTTTATCGAATGTCCATCACTTGATGAATGGATAAATACAAATGTGGTATCTCCATAGTATGGAATTTAATTTGGCCACAGCAAGGAATGAGGTCCAGACAGATCCCACAACACCGGTGAACCTTGAGAACATTATGCTGAGCGAAAGCAGCCAGAATCCACACACATCATTTGATTCCGTTTATACGAAATGCCCAGGAAAGGCAAATCCACAGAGATGGGAAGTGGGTTCGTGGTTGCCAGTGGCCAGGGGTGGGAAGAATTGAGGGTGATAACTAAGGGGTGAGGTGTTTCTTTTCAGGGTGGCAAAAGTTAGAAATTGGGATGACAACTGGACAGCTCTGACAACTCAAACCCACTGAACCGTACACTTTATTTTTAAAGATTTATTTATTTATTCTGGAGAGAGAGAGAGCACGCGGGGGAAGGGACGGGGGTTGGGAACAGAGAGAGATCCCAAGCAGGCTCTCTGCTGAGCATGGAGCCTGATGTAGGGCTCGACCCCACAACCCTGAGATCACCACCTGAGCAGAAATCAAGAGTCGGAAGCCCAACCAACTGAGCCACCCAGGCATCCCTGAACCATATACTTTAAATGAGTGAATTCAGGGGCGCCTGGGTGGCTCATAGGTTAAGCATCCGACTCTTGATCTCTGCTCAAGTCTTGATCTCAGGATCTCAAGCCCCATGTAGAGCCTACTTAAAAAAAATAATAAATGAGGGGTGCCTGGGTGGCTCAGTGTGTTAAAGCCTCTGCCTTCGGCTCGGGTCATGATCTCAGGGTCCTGGGATCAAGCCCCGTGTGGGGCTCTCTGCTCAGCGGGGAGCCTGCTTCCCCTTCTCTCTCTGCCTGCCTCTCTGCCTACTTGTGTTCTCTCTCCTCTCTGTCAAATAAATAAATAAAATCTTTAAAAAATAATAATAAATGAGTGAATTCATAGTATATAAAGCTATTGGGGAAAAAACCCTCATTGAATTTCACACATTTGGGTAATCATAATAGCCAAATCTTCCATCATTACATAAACTTTGAAAATACAACTGCTGATGGCTTTATAATATTCCAACAGGGGCATATTAGATAACCAGCAAAAACTGTAGTCTCCAGAAGATGGTGAGACTGGGTGTTACTAGGAAGAGGACTGAGACCAGGTGAAGGTGAGCAGAAGACTTACTTTTCAGATAGAATTTCACTGTAAAATTGCTTGGAGTTTTTCGATATGTTTCAGTTTACAAATACCAGTGAAGTGTCTCTGTTCTCTGTCCCATGTGTGTATTATTTTTTCTCATTGTTCTCCTGCTTCCCCATTTTCTTCTGCATTTAAAAATTTTTTAAATTGTGGTAAAATATGCATAATGTAAATTTTACCATCTTAACCTATTTAAGCATACAGTTCAGAGGCATTAAGTACATTCACAATGTTGTGCGACCATCACACCATCTGCCTCTAGAACCCTTTCCATCTTGCAAAACTGAAATCCCCATACCCATTAAACACTAACCCCCTTATCTCTCCCTCCAGCCCTTGGCAACCTGACTTCTAAGTCTCTCTTAGGAATTTGACTGCATGTGGCACCTCAAATAAGTAGAATCACATAGTATTTGTCTTTTTGTGGCTGGCTTATTTCACTTAGCGCAATGTCAGCAAGGTTCATTTGAATTTTTTTTTTTTTAAAGATTTTATTTATTTATTTGACAGAGAGAGATCACAAGTAGGCAGAGAGGCAGGCAGAGAGAGAAGGGGAAGCAGGCTCCCTGCTGAGCGGAGAGCCCGATGCGGGGCTCGATCCCAGGACCCTGAGATCATGACCTGAGCTGAAGGCAGAGGCTTCAACCCACTGAGCCACCCAGGTGCCCCCAATTTTTTTTTTAACCATTCATGTTTTATTACTTTTCCAGTTAAAGCCTAGTTACTTGTAAAAAAAAAAAAAATCACAATGTATACTTGTGCTAAAGAAATGTATATTCCTGTTAAAGAAAAAAACAGGAGTCAAAACTTCATATAAAATGTCATCACAGCTTTGTTAAACACACACACACACACACACACACACACGCACACATTGGAACTCAGCAGAAATGACTAGAGGTTTCTAGTGACGTCACTGACAATTCCTATATGGATTATAGTTACACTTTATTTCCTGTTTTTCTGTTTTTCATTATTCTAGAGTGAGATCGATATGCTTATAATCGGGCAAAAGCAAATGCCATCTAAGAAATAGGTGTGTCAACTTCAGAAAGATGTTTCATCCAAGTTTTCCCTGGAAACCCTGAGTTTACTAAGTTCTTCTATTGCCATAAATTAATTAAATATATTTGCTGCTATCAACCCATATGTTCCAATTTGAAGTTAGGAAAGTCACATTTATTTTGGCCAACAAATGGCATTCAACAGTGTGAGATCAAAGAACAGGAGACTAATCAAGAATGTTTTCTCCCTGAGTCATCTGTCCAGCTCCTGGGCCATCCAGTCAAAAGTTTCCCACCTTGGAGTTATGTCACTGGGGGAAAGTGGTGTATTCCGGGGGTGCTGGCTTGGGACAACTGACTGTATATCCAGTAAAGTCACCTCCCAGTGATAGCCTGGAATTGGTTATGGTGGAAGTATTTACACTAGAGAAATTGGAAAACACTACAAGTCAAGCCCCACCCCTGCCCCCCATCACCACCAGCAGGAGAGTCTGTGGTTAGACATTCATCAGCTTACCTGCTAGGCTGCATTCATCTCTTAGGTGGGGGAGCCATCCCCCTCCCTTCAGCCCCCTGGCTGCCCATTTCTCAGGGAACTGGCTGGTCATTTCCTTGATCCGTCTGTATGCACCATTTTGCTTTCTGGGTTTGGGTCCGCCTTCCACGTTCTGTGGTTCTTTGCCACTCAGAGATACCAGACTTCACCCTCCTGGTCTCCAGTCCAGAGAGGAGAGGCTGGGCTCTGGTCAAAAATAGTAGATTCATTTGACAACTCTCCATTTTTCCACTTTCTTATCTCATCCTGCCAGCTTCTTCTTAGAACTTCGCCTCATTTCAGGAACTTTCCTGCTATGACCTCCATATGCCAGTTCTTTTCTTCTGGGCAGAAGGCAGAGGAGAGGTGGGAGGAGGTGGTGTTTGGGGAAGGCTTAGCAGGCTTTCTTTTCCAAAGAACAAGTCAGGTTGCTTTTGTTGTTCCTGTTCCTTGAGGTGCCAGCCTGTGGGTCCCAGGCCTCTCCTTGGGGGTACAGGCAGGACGGTCATGCCCCTCTTTATACTTCTTCTAGTGCGGGGGTGCAGAGCCTACTGCACCAGGTGCCCCCCACCCCCCCCCCAGCTGTTCCTGACTGGCCTACTCTTTCCGAAGCCCCCAGGAGAATATCTCTAGGTTGAACAGAGAAGCAGGTTGTTGCTAAGAAACCTTTCAGTGTTACCTCTAGGGACAGGACAGGAGAAGAGTAGCCGGGCGGACATAATAGGTAGCTTGATGGCTTCAGAGACCCAGGCTGTAGGAGGGCTGCCTACGGAGTCAGGCGGGAGCCCTATGCTGTCCCTCCCTCTGAGTAAGACAACTAACTGTGCCTCAGACCTGGGTTCCGATCACCCCCTCCCCTCTCCCCCATTCCCTTGCTGTGTCACCTGGCCTCTCTGAGCGATCTCTAAATCCCTACCTCTCATGGTGGTGGTTACCTCTCAGGGTGGTGGTGAAGAGTCAGTGCATTCATGTAGGTAAAGCACTTAGCCGAGAGGACGTTTTCTCAATTCACTGGAGGTGAAAACAAAACAAAATAAAAACAGCCCTGTGTAGCAGCCTGAGCAGAAAGGTGTTTGAACCTCATGTTTAATATGTGCCTGTGGGATTTAGGATTAATATATGACTGTAGATTGGGGTTGATGCCTTAACAACACTTCGCTGAGTCCCTTCCTGCAAGTCAAGTCTCTCTGTCTTTCCAACAATGCGTGAGGCACAGATCATAGAACTAAGGCTCTGAAAGGTCCCTACTTTGCTAGGGACCCCACGGTGAACCCCGACCTCACTGGTCACTGGTCTAGACAGGGTGCTTTTTACTGTCCAGAGCAGCCTGAGGGGCTACGAGACATCAGGGTGGGGCATTTCCTGACGGCTCCTGTCTCAGGGTCGGCCACAGCCTGTACCCAGACCAGAGAGGGTGGGTGCTTACCCTCCTGGAGCTCTGAGTATCTCATTTATTCAGTGGGATTGCATGATTTCTTAGGTACAAGGATTGTAGGGAGGGCCCAATGAGATTAAGTGTCTAAAGTGGCTTTGGAAAAAGGCCCCAGCCATGCAAACTAATCAGCATTGTAAACCATCCCGAAGGAACCCTTCTGGGGGGTGGAGAACGGGTCATAAACAGCTTGCATTTGACTCAGCAAATATTATCAGCAGGGGCTATTCTGTGCAATTCCCCACCTGAGGTACCACCAGGGTCACAGAAAATTCCAGATCCTCAGCGGGAAACTTGCCAGCTATTGATTTGACTTCTATCTTGTTTGCTTCAGGTGGGGAACGTGAGGTAAGGCGTTTGCCAGAAAAGCTTGGGGAGCTACAATATCAAAACCAATGAACTCTCCTTTGTTTATTTAACAAATACGTAGTGGGTGGTTACAAGGTGCCAGGCACTGAGGAAACAGGAAGAGGTCATCTCGGATAGAATTTACCTTCCATCACAAGGTAAAAGATGAAACATGAAACTGAAAGGAAAGGAGCAGGACTGTCAGGAGCCGGCTGAAGAGTTAAATCATTTCGCAAAAGAGGGAAAAGGGAAGAACCGTGCAATTTTATGGCTCGGTTCATCAGGCAAAACACACTGTTTTTATTCGTTTCAACAGGATTTCATCATGGAAGAAGTATTTCAATAATACTGGGCAACAGTTGTTCTGGGCAACAGAACAGATGATGTTTCTTTCTTTTTTTTCTTTTTTCAATGATGTTTCCTAATAGCAATTTTTGGTTTTTTGTCCCAATATTTTATGATGAATATTTTCAAACACACAGAAAAGTTGAAAGAAGGCAAACACCCCTGTACCCACCTCCTAGAGTCTGCAAGTAATATTTTACTGTACTAATTGCAATTTTTTTTTTTAAGGAAGTTCCACCTAGGGCAGTTTCTTTTTTTTTTTTTTTTAAGATTTTATTTATTTATGTGACAGAGAGAGATCACAAGTAGGCAGAGAGGCAGGCAGAGAGAGAGAGAGGGAGAAGCAGGCTCCCCGCTTAGCAGAGAACCTGATGCGGGGCTCGATCCCTGGACCCTGAGATCATGACCTGAGCCGAAGGCAGAGGCTTTAACCCACTGAGCCACCCAGGCGCCCCTCGGGCAGTTTCCGGTATCAGCTTTTCCTGAGGATATGGTAACCTTGTTTTTCCTAGGACAGGATGGGGTGAGGATGTGGCAGGGAAGAGGGATTTCGGCTCTCTGGCAGTCAGACTGGATGGGGTCGCGGTTGGGGGGCGCGGGGTACAGAAAGCTCTGAGAACGAATTCTGCTGACCCTTGGATTCTTGATCTTGTTGTGTGGTCTCAGCTAGTTCACAGGAGAACAGGAGTCTCGTGACCGCTTTTGGCTGGAGGTCTAAGGGATCATCTTTCTTCTGCTCTAGACTTGCCTTTTTCGTTGGGCAAAGGGTAGAAGGAAGCCATGGCGGCCCTGGCGGCCGCCCTGAGCACAGGAAAGCACACGAGAACCCTAGAAGAGCTAAGCTGGGACGCCGAGGGGACCCTGAATTCTGCAGCTTGGCAGCCCGCCCCTCCGGCTGGCCACGCTCCTCCGGGTGCTGCAGCCGGTGAGCCGAAGCGGGGGTGCTGTCCTGCGGCAGCTGCAGGGCTCTGCCGGGCCCAGCTGTCCCCGCGACTCCAGGCTGCCGTCCCGGGCGGAGTGGGCTTGGGGAGGGACCGGCCTCCGCGCTCCACCCCCGGCCGGGCCGGACTCGGCTCGGCGCGCCCGGGCGCGCGCCCTTTGCATAAAGCCCTCCTCCCCGGCCAAGGTAGAGGAAGTTCGGCTCCCGCCTGGATGGGAGGCGGGAGGGAGTCCCGCTCCTGTTGTTTTCCGCGAGCGGGAGTGGGTGGCGGGCGCAGAGGGCGGGGTGCGCCCTCCCACCCCGGGCCGGGCGCTCCGGAGACAGAACCGCGCCGGGAGCCCAGCGCTGCTCCTACTGCTGGACATCGGGCTCAGCCCCAGCATCCTTCCTGGGGTTGCGGAGAGTGGGACCCCTCTGTCGTTCCGAGGACCTGGGAGGAGTACTCAGTACCCCAGGGCCGGGGCCCTGGGGGTGGGGGGCGCACACTCACCCAGCCGGAGTCTGCGTTTCCTGAGGAGCCCCTGCCGGCATCTGGGGCGAGATGGCCGCAGGCGTCCGGGCGTCCCAGCCGCAGATCCTTGTCTGCCTCGGGGTGCTGCTGGCCCGCTGGGTCGCCGCAGGTAAGGGGCCGCGATCCGGAGGGAAAAGTTTAGTTTCGCCAGGCAGAGGGGAGAGCCCGGGACCCAATTCCCTCCGACTCCGCGGGAGCCAGTTGTGGCCGCGGCCCCGCAGCCGCCCTGGGAGGGTCTTGAGTTTCCTGCTCGCTGCTCGGCTCTCTTTGCAGGAAGGAATTTTCCCGGGCGCCTGATAGAGGGCAAGATATCCCTAGTCTCTTGGAGTGGGCAGCCAGCGAGGCTGCAGAGGGCCTGCGGAGAGGTGATGGGAGAATTGGGGAATTCGAAGATGGAAATTTTGAAGATGGGAAAATTGGAGAGGCACGTGTAGGGGGAAAGTGGTATTTTGTTGTGGGTTTTGTTTGTTTTTTGTGGGTTGGTTTTTTTTTTTTTTTTTTTTTTTTAGCGTCGGATGTAAATTTGCTTTCTGGTTTTACCTGCTGCGCTGGGGCTCAAACTCGAGGCCCCTTTATTTTTCTCTCCTTCCTCTGCTCAAGGTTGAACTCGCCTTACGCTTGTAACCTGTGGATTTCCCTTCACACCCTTGCAAGCCGACCTGTGCGGACTAGCACATTCAGAAACCATGGCTTCTGTCGTTCACCTTAAAGAAACACAAAACAAAACCTTTTTATTTTGAAGGAATTTCAGACTTTCAGAAAACTTGCCCTTCCACTTGACACGACCTCTTCCACTTGACATGATTGGCAGAAGGCCTTAAATGCTTCATCTATGCTCTGCCTTGTAACACTAAGTTTACAGGTTGCTTACAAAAATATATAGGATATAAAAATGTTGAAAAAGCATTTTTGAATTTAATTCACCAGCGAATGCGTGTGTTTTGTGTACAGAGCAGGGTGAAGAGCAGTGAGAGAGAGGACTCAGGTACAGGGAAAGGAGATGGGGCCGGGGAGGTGGTGTACCTTGCCAGAATACTTGGGGTGTTATTTTCTGTGTTGCCCGTGCCCGCACACACCGCTGATTGCTTCTTGTAGGTTCCTACAGGATTGCCCCCCCTGAGCTTCCTAGCAGCAAGTGCCAAAATTTCCTAACCGTTAGGCTCTCATAAGATTTTGTTTTGTTTTCAGCAATCATTTAAAAACAGTAAAATTTCCCATAATCTAGGTTTCCAGTTTATCTGGAAAAAATGTGATGATCTGGCAGCATAGGGCTTTTCCACCTGGAACTGAGCAGTGGTTACCCCTTCTATCTAGGGCATGTGACCCCAAATTTGTTCCACCTCTCCTGTTTTAGTATTTAGTCCTGCTGGCCCCTGCTGGTGTTTGACTTAGTGGTCACTGTGCTGTGGAGAGGAGGAGAGGACAGTTTCCAGTTGCCTCTCTCTGGAAATTAAAAGCAATTGTTCCCTTCTCACTGGCTGTCTACAGTGTTTACTGCGCCGTGAACATCAGGGACCTTGAGACATCAGAACCTTGGGTGGAAATCATCATTCTGGAATGAACCAGCTTTTAGCCTGGCTGCAGCTCACCACACAGGGATAGTTCCTCCACTGCTATGCCTGGTCATTTTGATACTCAGGCCAAGTTCACCTTCATGGATAGTGCCAGGGGGCTTCCCTAGCTTGGTGTATTTTTGTTGTTTGTTTTTCAAATTGGGAGTTCTCTTAGGGGAAAAAATTGTTACTTCACTCCAGACAAATGTTCATGCCAGCACTGTCACCTCAGTTTGTAAATCCCAGGTCGTTTTTGGGGAAAAGTTGGTAGGAAAAAAAAAATAAAGCGTTTGGGTACAATCCCAACTCTGTGAGTGATAGTATGAGGTAGCATTGGGAAATGGTTGCCTATATTGCTCCTCCTTAGGTCCATATTCTGAATTAAAGGTTGGGGGCATGCATTTGGGGACCCAGTGGATACCATGTGGACAACTTCTAGTAACACAAACTGTTAGGATGTCTTATTGTCTCATCCTGTCTGATCGGGAGACCAGAATAAATCCCTGTGACCCAAAAGATTGAAGACCTCAGTGACAGTCCCAGCTCTCCCTGTGACTTGTGTGGGCCCTTAGGGAAATCACTGAAGCTTTCTGAACCTCAGTTTTCTCATCTGTGAAATGAGGGAGCATGGAATGATCAAGCATGGAACCAGTGTACCCTCAAGGACCGCCCCTATGTGTCCATGTCAGACAGAGGTCACTAACGGATGACCGAATTCATTTCCACTCAGCTGGGGCTCAGCCTCCCTCATCTTAAACCAGCCCTCAGGACTTGTCACATCTCAGGACAAAATGACCTCCAAGGTCACCTTCAGCTTCAGTGGTTAAAAAGAATGGAGTGAGCAAAGCCAGGAGGAGTGAAATGCCTTAAAATGGCTTCTTTTGTGATTGTGTCTTTCTACTCCTTGGAGGAGAAGACAATATTAGCTCAAGTTTCAGAACTAGACTTTTGCCAGGGCTTTTCCAAGTTCTTTCTTTATTCATCTGCCAGGGAGCCGGGAAGGGGCAGGTCTGTAGGTCTCATGAATGCAGGCTGCATCTGTAAATCTACAGTTCATCTTCTCTCCTCCATGTGCATTGCCACTGAGAACTTGGGTTCTCAGGCCTGATTGTTTAAAAAGAATTCTCACCTACTTTTCAGAGTCATTGTTCAGAAGACTTTCCTGCCGTTTTGGAATCTCTAGCATTAGATGACATTGTCTGCCTTCCAGTGAGTGGCTTAGTGTTTTGGTTTTGGGTTTTTTGGTTTTTTTTCTCATGTAGTCCTGGCATTTGGGAGTGGTGTGGCCAAGATGAGGAGAGAGTTGGAATGTCCTGTGGCTCCAGGCTGGCTTCCAATCTTTCAAAAGGAGCCCCTTCTAACCACACAAAAGGCCGAAAGCAGATCACTGTTACGGTTTATAATAGGGAAGGCTTTTCAGAGACAGGTAGCAGTTTATTTATTTTTTTACTGCTTTATTGAGATATAATTTACATACCATAAAATTCACTTGTTTAAAGTATATAATTCGGTGGTTTTTAGTATATTCACAAGATTGTGCAACTGTCACCACTAATTGAGTCCCGAATGTTTTCATCACTCCAAAAAAAAAGTAGTATCCTTGACTATTAGCAGTCACTCCTCACTACCTCCTTCCCCCTAGACAAGCCACTTGCCCCAGCCCTAGACAACTGCTAATCTACTTTCGATCTCCATAGATTTGCCTATTTTGGGCATTTCATATAAATGGACTCACACAGTACGTAGTCTTTTAGGACTGCCTTCTTTCACTTACTATAATGTTGTCAGGATTCATCCAAGCCACAGTATGCACTCCATTCCTTTTTATGGCCAAATAATATTCCCCCGGATGGATATACCACATTTTATTTGTCCATTCATCAGCTGGTGGGCATTTGGGTTGTTTCCATCTTTTGGCACTTATGAATAATGCTGCTGTGAACGCACATGTAAAGTCTGTAAAGACCTACATTTCATTTCTCCTGGATCTACACCTCGGGGTTGAATTGCTGAGTCATGTTATGACTTTAACCTTGTGAAGAAATGCCACACTGTTTTCCAAAGTAGCTGCCCCATTTAAAAATCCTACCAACGATGCGTAAGAATTTCAGTTTCTTCACATCTTTACCAATATTTGTTCATTTGCTATGGTCTTTGATTTTAGCCATTCCAGTGGGTATGAAGTGGTAGGTGTCTTATTGTGGTTTTGATTTGTATTGCCTTAGTGACTAATGGTGAGTATCTTCTCGTGTGCTTATTGGCCTTCTGTATATCTTTTTGGAGAAATATCTATTCAGATACTTTGCCCATTTTTTAAATAGTATTATTTATCTTTTCATTGTTGAGGTGTGAGAATTCTTCATATGTTCTGGATACAAACCCCTCATCAGGTGATTTGAAGACATTTTTCTCACAGTCTATGGGTTGTCTTCTCACTTTCTTGATGGTGTCCTTGGATACACAAAAATTTTTATTTTGACAAAATCCAATTTAGCCATTTTTCTTTTGTCACTTGTGCTTTTAGTGTCCTGAGAAACCATCGCTTAACCCAAAGTGACCAAGATTTATTCTTTTTTTTTCTAAGCATTTTATAGTTTTAGCTCTTGCATTTAGATCTATGGTCCATTTTGAGTTAATTTTTATATATGATGTGAGGTAAGGGGTCCAACCTCATTCTTTTGTACACGGATACCCAGTTGTCCCTGTACTGGGTTGTCAAAGGCAATTTATTTTGTAATGAAATATCACCTTTCACAAACCCCAGTGTATTCACATACTCTGAAAACTTCTGATGTGGTGGGAAGAGAACATTTTGGAGGATAGCAAGAAGTGTAGCTTCTGGTCCCACCCTGCTACCTTCTCACAGTAGGACTTGGAGTTAGCCCACTTTCCTTCTTGGCATCACACCTTTCTCATCTACTGAGTGCGACAACACGAGTAGAAGACTCCTGACAGGTTCTGCCGATTAGTCCTGTGCCTGCGGCCTCTTTGTATTTGGACATTGATTGTGGAGGGGGGCTGGAAGGTTTTGACACTTCTCAGCAAATGGGCTGCATTTGCTTCTTGTTACCTGGTGACGGTCTGTGCCAGATCCGTTGCCCTTCGCACCTGTCAGTCACGAGTGAGCATCAGAATCACCTGGAGGGCTTATTAAAATGCATTGCTACCTTCCACCTCCACCCCTAGATAGGTGATTTATCAGATTTAAATGCTCTGGGGTGGGACCTGATAATTGCCACTTCTAATAGCAATGCTGCTGCTGCTTATCTGGGCTTTTGAACACGATGTTCCCTCTGCCTGGGAACCCCATCTTCCTGTCTACCTGGCTAATTCCTACCTGTCCATCAGATCTCAGTGTGGCCTCCTGGAGGAAGCCTTCCCTGGCAGTCACCCCAGCTGGACTTAGGAGCCCCTTCTCTGAGGCTGTGTCATGGTATTTATCACCCTGGATCATAATTGCCAGTTTATTGTCTGTTTTCCCCACTAGACTATGAGATCCTGGAGGTCGTTCTCGTTTTGCCCATCACTGGCTCCCCAGTGCCTAGTACAGGGCATGCCCAAAGTCGGAGCGGCAAGAGAGCTTTGACTTCCAGGATCGTTGGCACCTGAGATGGCGAGAGCCAGCAGTAGGAAGGTGGGAACAAAGCCCAGGCCCTATTCCTTCCATCCCTTCTGGATTATTCAGGCAAATAAAACCACTTGGGTTCTGTATAAGTTATTTATTGCCACATTAGTGCTGCATAACAATCACAAAATGACCGTAAGTGCTTATTATAGCTCAAGGGTTGGGGCTAGTCGGCTCTGCTGATCTTGCCTGTGCTCACTCACGTGTCTGGGCATCCATTGGGTGGCTGGGGGCTGGTCTGGAAGGGCCTCAGCTCAGATGATTGAGACACCCGGGGTCTGCACATGTAGCTTTCATCCTCCTCCTGGGACCTAACATGGGCATGTGCTGCTCCAGGTGATGGCAGGAGCTGTGAACAAGACCAGTTAAATAGTGCTTCTTTAGCCTCTGTGTGCATTACGTTTGCTAACATCTCATTGGCCGGAGCAGGTCACGTGACCCAGCGGAGCTTCAGGGTGGGAGCGCGGTGCAGTTCTGCGGTGAAGGGCAGGGGTGATGCCGAGAGGGGGGAAGTTTGGGGCTATCTCTGCGATTGCCGTTCACGGCAGGTTCATTAACATCAGCCCTGGCAGTAATCTCCACAGAGTGCTTAAAAACACACACCTGATTTTTTTTTTAAATCCTAATGCAGTGCACAGGGGAGGGTGTTCAGAAATGAAGAAATATAGTAACAGCCTGACCTTCCTCGTACAGGATTGGAGGCTCTGGTCATTGGAGAGGTTCACGAGAACATTACTCTGCACTGTGGCAACGTCTCGGGACCAAGGGGCCCAGTAACCTGGTACCGGAATGACTCGGAGCCTGTCTTCCTCCTGTCCTCCAATTCCAGCTTCCCGCCGGCTGAGCCGCGCTTCTCTCTGGCAGATGCCAGCTCGCTGCACATCAAGGCGCTGAGGCTGCAGGATGAGGGCAACTACACCTGCCGGGAGGTCCTGAACGAGACCCGGTGGTTCCAAGTGTGGCTGCAGGTGGCGGGTAAGTGCGGTGGCAGGGCCCTGGGGCAGGCTGGCCAGTCACTCGGAGCCTTGGGCGGGGGGATGGCTTTGGAGGCATGCCCAGGTTTCATCCTGGGCTCTGCTACCTGCAAGCCCAGTGACCTCTCACGCCTGGATGTTCTCATCTGTGAAATGGGGATGAAAAGAATTCTTGTGTCCTAGGATTGCTGTGAAGACTGGATTCTGGTTTATGTCAATAAACTGCTGTTAATGGCTCCTGGCACATTAGTTAGGGATTGCTTTCAGCTTGTTAGCATCATCCTTGCTAACATAATGGAGTCAGACCTCCTGAGTTCCAGTCTTGAGGTTGTGTCACCTTGAGTAAAATCTCAGAGCATTAGTTTTCCTTATTTGTTAATTGAAGATAATACATCATGGACCTTGGTAGGCCTAGTGCTCTTATGCTACAGCGCTCGCTATAGGGCTTGGTGTGAGCTAGTATTATATTACATGCTGCACTTTCCTCAAACAGTATCTTATCTGTGGATATACACGCATGAATTTAAAATAGGGGTTGGCAAACTCTAGCCATATCTGTGGGCCGTATCTGGCCTGCAGGCTACGAATATTTTTTTACATTTTTAAAGGATTGAAAAAAGCCCCAAAGATGAATAATAATTGTGACATGTAAAAATGATATGAAATTCCAGTGCCCATAAAGAAGGCTTTATTGGGACACAGCCATACTCTGACTGCCTTTGGTGCTGTCATGGCAGAGTTGAGTGGCAGTGATGCGGGTTACATGACCTTCAAAGCCTAAAATATTTACTCTATAGCCCTTTGCAAAGAAAGTGTGCTGTTTACTGGTTTAGACGGATATCCATGTTCTAGATCCAGAGTGTGTCATTTAGTAGAAATATACACGTGATGCCTACCGCTCCCTAGTTTCCTCATCTGTAAAATACTTTACTTATTTCTTTATTCAATGTATATCCATTGAAAGCCTGGTGCTGGGCACTGGTCAAGGCACTGGGCCACAGGAGTGAACAGGACAGACGGGGTCCCTGCCTGCATGGACCTCATATCCTAGTGGGGGAAGATAAGTAAGCAAGTACATGAATGTGTCAGGCAGTACCAGAGTGATGAGGGCTATGCAGAGAGGCGGGGTGGGGTGATTCTCTGAAGCCCTTTAAATTAGGGGGGTCAGAGAGAGCCTTTTGGAGGAAGTGATATTTCAGCTGCACGATGAGAAGGAGCCGATTGTGCAGAGATAAGAGTAATTCAGGAAGAACTATATCCAGGGCCAGATGAGTTGAGTGTGGTGTGTGTGCAGATGGGGAGAAGACTGGTGTGGTGGGAGCCTGGTGTGTGAGAGGGTGGGACTTGTTTTATGGATTGAATTATATCCCTCCAAATATTTACTTATTTGAAACCTGATCCCCAGTATTGAAACCTAATCCCTAGTGGGTTGACCTGACCTTATTATTTACCAACTCTTGGTATCTGTGAATGTGACCTTATTGAGAAATGGGGTCTTTGCAGATGGAATCAAGTTAAGATGAGGTCATTGGGCCCTAATCCAAACTGACTGGCATCCTTCTAAGGGGAGAAAAAGGCATGTGAATATGGAGACACACAGGAGAATATGGTATAACAACAGAGGCAGAAAGTGGAGGGATGCAGTTGGAAGCCAAGAAATGCCAGGGACTGATGGCCACCACCAGAAGCCAGGGAAAGAGCAAGGAAGGATTCTCCCCTGCCCTCCTGACATGTGGATTTCAGACTTCTGGCCTCCAAAACTGTGCGAGAACCCATGTCTGTCGTTTTAAGCCACCTCGTTTGTGGGACTTTGTAAAGGCAGCCTCAAGAAACCAATACACCTGGCAAGGAATTGAGATTTTTGTTTTTGCTGTTGTGGGTGCCAGAGGAAACTCCTGGAGCTTGAAGCATGGGTGTAGCATTATTTTAATTACACATGCGGGATGTATGTGTGTGATCTCAAGAAGGACTGATAAAAATAGGGAAGCCAACTGGAGGCATTAGAGGTTGGTGGCCAGAACCAGAGCGGTGGCAGTGCCCTTGGTGAAATGCACAGCTGCAGAAACGATGTTGGAGGTAGACCAGTAAGATGTGCTGGTGGATTGGAAGTAGAGGATGAAGAAAAGCAAGGCTTCAAGGACGCGTCTAGATTTTTGGATGGTCTCTAAGGTTTCTGCCAACTCTTAAGGCTTATGGCATTTGGGAGTGCAGTGGTTTTGTGTTTGGAGATGCCACAGTTGAACTGCTGAATTGCCAAGAATGAATGTGGGTGTATTAAAAATGTCACTCATCTTGGCCCAGTTCTGTTCAGTTCTTACTGTGAGCCCATGGGCCGTTCACTCCAGCTGCCAGTCATTAATAATTCTTCATGGCAGTCTCCTCAATAAAGGCCTTCTCTTTTGACCACAGAGTAAGACAGCATTATAACTTGTTGCTTTTTTTTTTATCATCACTCTCTCCAGGTTATGGTGACTTTATCTGACATCGATTAATCATTGGCTAAGTTTATTGGAGGGTGGATTAGTTTCGTTATTGCCCTGTAGGAACATAAATGCAAGGCCTTTTTATAACGAACATGAACTTACATATTAAAAGAATCACTGAACTCAAATGGCTTTTGGGGCTCCCTGAGTTATTGCGATGTGATTCATATTATGGAAACATCTTCATTTGGAAACATACGGTGTCCCCGACTGGTGCAGGCTTGTTTGTGAAAACTAGATACAGACCTAGTTTGGGCTGCCGTAACAAAAGTAACATAGGCTGGGTGGTTTCAACAACAAACACTTCTGACAGTTCTGGAAGCTGGGCAGTCCAAGATCAAGGTGCCGGCAGATCCAGTGTCTGGCGAGGCTCACTTCCTGGTTTGTAGATAGGTCTTCTCATTGTGTCCTCATTTGATGGAAGGCAGAGAGAGAGAGGGAGGAGGGGTCTCTTCTTAGAAGGGCACCAGTCCCATTCATGAGGACTCAACTCTCATGACCTCATCACCTCTTCCCAAAGGCCCCACCTCCAAATACCATCATACTGGGGATTAGGTTTCAACATGAATTTTGGAGGGAATACAAGCATTCAGTCCGTAGCACAGATGTCCTCCGGTTTCCCATGTACCAGAGCCCTCCAGAATCTCAGGTCTTGCTCCCATTCTAGGACAAACCCTGGCAAACACAGACCCCCTGGGGCATCAGGGAGCCCCTTGCTGCTCCTCCTCAGACAGTGGCTGAAGGGGAGGCCTTGACGTCTCAGATGGGACTTGGCCCTCATTTCGCATGGAAGATTTTGGAATATGGATTAGGTTTGATCCGACCACTATTTCTGGGAGGGGAGGAGCATGGTACTGCTGGGTAGCTAAGAGCATACACTGAGGTCCAGCTGCCTGAGTTCAAATCCAGTACTGCTGGCTGTTGTCCTTGTGACGTTGGGGAAGTCCCTTGAACTCCTCTCACTTAATTTTTATTGTCTGTGATTGATCGGTAACAGTGGAACCCAGGCACAGATTCACGGCCCGCGTTCATGAGACGAACACGCACAGCCCTCAGCACAGAGCTGGGCACACGGTCGGTATGCACTTGGTTCATGTTACCTTGACCACTTTGTTAAACAGGTGATGGGATTCCTGTGGGAGAAATGCATCTCCGGTTCCCAGCAATCAGTTAACATCCAAGGCTTTGGAACAGATCCTTCTGTAGGTCAGGGATTCTGCATGTCCAGATCTTGCTTTTCCCGTCTTTTCACTGACGTGGTTGATAACTTAGTCTCTTAAGGAGAAAACTTTGGAAACATTCGAACATGGCCTTGGAAGGGAGGGAAAAAAAAGTCAGATGTGACGAGTTGTTATCTGTAAGTGACTTTGAGTGTGCGAGTGGTCCGAGGTGCCATAGAGACACAAAGCTGGCTGTATACGGGCCAGTAGCTTCTCCCTCCCTACTGTTTGGATCTCTGCCTATTGATCAGGGGGCATTTGGTGTCTCTGCCTTCAGGGGAGTCAGGTTTTCTGTGGGCTGGGATGATTTAATATGCCTGGGATAGGCACTGCAATGTGATTTTGTTATTTGTCTCAGCACACAAGACTGTACTATATTACTTGTTAATTTAATGGTGCAGTTGAAGAGTCTTGCCCTCCGGATTGGGACTGCTGCTCCTGAGAATACAGAAATCTTTTAGTCTAGAGCAGTTCAGGGCTGCCAACTTTATTTCATTGACTTACCCATCCTCTTCTGCCTCCAAATTGGGGTGGGCAGGAGGTTAGAACTGCTGTGTTTACCTGCAGGAAGGCTGGAGGGATGGGCAAGGTAGCACAGACCTGAGTGTGTTCCACTAGACTTTGTTCCTTGAAGATATCAGCTCTCCTGCCCTGGGGAGCCGAGTGATCAGATGAAGCCATGGAAGCCCGCAGTCAGACTTCATGGTACGTGGTGCCAGACTCTGGCTGTGTCTCTTTTTCTCAGGCCACCCAAGTGTTGAGGGGGCATTTGAGCTGGATGGCACATGGACTGTGAGGAAGCTGGTTTGTATCAACCTCCAAGAATCTCTTTGGAGTCAGCTGGGGTTCAGGGGATGGGGAGTGCTCCCATCTAGCAAGCGATGAGGCCATCACATCAGGAGAGGCCGGAAAGGGGCCTCAGGAAAGTCCCATGTTCCCTGACTGATTGGGTTCATCTATTTGCCCTTTTTCTATGACGCTGAAGGTGATGCCGTGCCCCCTCACAACATTGGGTCCTCGGGAAAGAGTGTGCTGGCCACACTGAAGAAAGATTTTTGGTTCCCTTCAGAAAATGGAGGATTCTTGCCTAGAGATTGATTACCTTGAGTCTTGCCAAGCTCATCTGAAGCAGAGATGGGCACTTGTAAGAAGCTGAAGGTCTCTGGGTTCCAGCTCTTTGGACAGGAACAGCAGTCACTTGGGAAATCGGGAGGCAGTGGGGTTGTTGCATGTATCTCTATGTTCGGTCTCTAAAAGTCATATCAAAAAAGTCTCTGTGAGTTTCCCCAAGGGTCTTATCCCACTCTAGAACTATAGGTATGCCCACTGATTAGCACAGACTACCTGGTACATTCTTAGGTCATTTTCAAATCAAAATGCTAGTCTGAAGAGCAAATGCCTGATGACAGCTCTTCCTGTTGGCAGGGAACCCAAGACATGGAGATGAGAATCTCCCACCTAAGTTGTAAGTCAACCCTGTGAGACCCTTGACTGGCCAAGCTATGTTTATGGAGGGGAAGGAAAGAAGCGAGTTGTTCCTACGTCAAGAATGTCCACAGAGAAGAGGAAGGCAGTGGCGCTCGTAGATTGTTCTAGAACAGGAATCCAACTTTCTCTGTAGAGGGCCAGATGGTAAATATTTTAGATGTTATGGCCCAAAGGGTAAAGTCGAGGATGTTATATAAAAACTTACATAACAAGAGTGAAAACACACTTCCACATTTTTAAAAAGGATTTTATTTATTTGAGAGAGAGTGTATGTGAGCATGAGCAGGGGGAGGGAGGGGCAGAGGGAGGCAGAGGGAGAAGCAGACTCCTCGCTGAGCAGGGAGCCCAATGTGGGGCTCGATCCGAGGACCCCGAGATCATGACCTGAGCTGTGGGCAGACACTTAACCAATGGAGCCACCCAGGCACCCCTCTATGTGTTGTTTTCATTTCATAGGAAAGACGAAAGAATGAGAGCAAAAGGCACTTGTCCAAGGTTGTCCCTCTATAAATGTCAGTAGGATTTACACCTGGGTTTGCGAATTCAGAGTACAAGCTCATGACCGCGAGGCTGAGGCATCCATCCAAGAAGGAGCTGAGAACTCAAACTACAGTAACCAAGGCCTCAGTTAGATCTCAAACCTTTGTAACCACTCTCTTTTTATTTATTTGCTCTTTTATTTTTGTCTCCTCTCCCATCCGTCTGCCTCTCTGAGTGATTGCCACCATCACCCTGCAAAAAAAAAGGGCTGGTGGGCTTCTGTTTGGGAATAAATATCACATGGGTGGAGAGAACAGTGGAAGGGAAGGAAGTGGGTACCTCTTTCTGTGTAGTAAAGTCAGAGCAGGGGAGGAACCCCAGGGAATCAAGAAGATGGCATCAGCTTTAATTCAGAAAGCAGACTTAACCCAAGGGGTTTAAGTGAGCTGTAACCTCTGAACACTTAATTCAGGAGGGTTTGAAGGTTCTCTCATTTGATTTATGTTTCTAATCCTTCCACCTGTTCCTTCTCATCCATTCCCTGTATCTAAGGCTGTTTCTTGCTGAGAATTGTGCTGCCCAAAAGCCCTTCCCAGCCAGGTTCTGGGGGGTCTACACTGTCCATGCTGGGCCACCCTGGCCGTCCAGACCACAATTCAGAAGACCCAGGCTATCTGGTCTAATGCACTACCTTTGCCGGCCGGGGCTTTGACTGTTAGTGCCACAGAGATACCCTCTGCTTCATTGGATGCCTGCCAACGTGGGCACGCCCTATTACCTGTTGGTCTGCATACCTAACCAACTAGCCAGCAACAGTAAATGGTACCTCCCAAACTAATGGCATAATTTTTTCCACAGACCCTCTATGGGAGGTGACACGATTCCAGCAGGTCCATGCAACTATTAGGAGCCAGCCCCAGCCCAAGAATCATATGGTCAAGAATACCGTCCTGGGAAACCCACCATTTCTATAGTTACACAATGGCTTCAGACATAGGCGAAGTAGATGCTGTACTTTGAGGGACTCTGGGAGAGCCTTTTCCTTCCTGGAATAATTTTTCCCACTGGCCTGTTTCTGTTCAAAGTCTGTAGTCATATTGCCCTTCCTGGATTCTTCTTCTTTTCTTTTCTTTTTTTTTTTTTTAAAGATTTTATTTATTTATTTGACAGAGAGAGACACAGCGAGAGAGGGAACACAAGCAGGAGAAGTGGGAGAGGGAGAAGCAGGCTTCCCGCCGAGCAGGGAGCCTGATGCGGGGCTCGATCCCAGGACCCCGGGACCACGACCCGAGTCAAAGGCAGATGCTTAACGCCTGAGCCACCCAGGAACCCCTAGATTCTTCTTTTTAAGAGGGGAACTCTCAGGGCACCTGGGTGGCTCAGTTGGTTAAGCCTCTGCCTTTGGCTCAGGTCATGATCCCGGGGTCCTAAGATTGAGCCCCACATTGGGCTCCTTGCTCTGTTGGGAGCCTGGTTCTCGCTCTTCCTTGCCTTTCCCCCCTGCTCATTCTCTCTCTCTCTCTCTTTCTCTCAAATAAATAAAATCTAAAAAAAACATAAAAGGGGTAGTATCTGAGAGAGGTAACACACTCAGTGGCTTTAGTCTATATAGGTATTAACTATACTCCTTTCGTCCAAAGAGTTGCAGCATCTTGGGTGCACTGGGTACCAGCCATGGGAGAGCATTCCTAGGGATGAGAAGAAGTTCAGAAATGTCAGGGGGACCCAGATAAGACCCAGCGCTTCCCAAGTGCTTCCAATGTGACTGGCATTATTCTGCCTGTTCTGAGTACTCACTGAATTATCACCACAGCCCCCTGCAGCGGGTTCTAGCATGGCCCCCATTTTACAGATGCGGAAATGGAGGCTCAGAGAGGTTAAGTAATCGGCCCAAGGTCACACAGCTAGTGAGTGGAGTCCAGAGTTGGGCCTGGAGCCAATGTTTCTTGTCTTTCAGTGTGAAATTGTGCTAGGACTCCCCAAGCCCACCCCCAGGCTCAATGATTCTCTAGGAGAAGTCCTAGGACTCAGCATGTAATTTGTTTTATTACAGTGAGACCACAAAGCAAAATCAGCAAAGGGAAAAGGCGCATAGGGTTAATTCCAAGGAAAGCCAGGAGCAAGCCTCCAAGAGTCCTTTCCCAGGGGTGTCACATGGGACATGCTTAATTCCTCCGGGAGCTAATTGTGGCGACACGTGTGAAATGTTGTCTGCTGGGGAAGCCCCTTAGACACACAGCACCCTGGGTTTTCATTGGGGGCTAGTCACATAGGCACCCTCTGCCGAGCACATACCAAAATGCCAGACTCCCGGAGGGAGGGGAAGCAGGTGTTCAACTTGAACAACACTGTGCAAATAATTCAGGCCCAGTAAGCCTCATCTCATCAGTTCTGGGAATGGCAGGAACCCTCCCGAAATCCACATTGCGGTCACCAGCCACGGCCAACCTTGCAAGCAGGCCTGCTCTGTTAACTCTGTTAATGCGCAGGTAGCCGATCCACTCACCAGTGTGTCTGAAAAGGAGCGATTTGCCTTTTTCCCTTTTCTTTAAGGATTGAGCCCCCCCCCATCCCCAATAAATCTACCTTTATCTCAGGATTCGAATGCATAAGGGCACTTAGCATAGCATTTATCACATAATAAGTATTTGATAGCTATTGTCATCCTCATTGGCTGTTTCCTGATCATTTCTGTGTCTGTTAGATCTGGCAAGGAGCTCAAGTTAACTCTTAAGTAATTAATGCTTTCTTCATTCCCCCTGTCGTTCCCAGGCGGCCCCTATGAGGTTGAGGTCAATATCTCCAGCACCGGCAAGCTCCCCAATGGCACCGTCTATGCGGCCAAGGGCTCCCAGGTGGATTTCAGCTGCAACAGTAGCTCCTGGCCTCCACCAATGATTGAATGGCAGTTTCGGGCCCCAGATTCCAGCACCGAACCCTTTGGAAATAACCTGACGGTCAGCAGCTTCGCTCTGCTGCTCATGTCACAAAACCTCCAAGGAAACTACACCTGTTTGGCCACAAACATGCGCAGTGGGAGACAGCGAAAGGTGACCACCGAGCTCCTGGTCTACTGTGCGTAAGAAGCGCTCCCCTCCCCGTTCCCCCACGTCCTCACCTTGACCCTTCGTGAACTGCATGTTTGTGCCTCTTCCTTTTGTCTACAAAGGCATGCCTGCTGCACGGGCCCTAACGTGCTCCTGCGGCTCCCTCAACACACACGTACACACCCAGGGCTGTGTGTCAGAGAGGGAGTCGCTTCTAGAAGCTTGCTGCTAAGTAGGGTTGCAGGAGAGTCCCTGGGAGCCACAGAAGGAAATTAATGCCAAGCCTCATGCTTGCTTTTTTTTTTTTTTATATTGAGGTGAAAGTACAGAACAACCATTTTATTTAATTTATTTATTTATTTGTCAGAGAGAGAGCACAAGCAGGCAGAGTGTCAGGCAGAGGCAGAGGAAGAAGCAGGCTCCCTGCCGAGCAAGGAGCCTGATGTGGGACTCGATCCCAGGACTCTGGGATCATGACCTGAGCCGAAGGCAGCTGCTTATCCAACTGAGCCACCCAGGCGTCCTCAGAACAACCATTTTAAAACATACGACTCAGTGGGATTTAGTACATTCCCAGGGTTGCACAACCACCACCTCTGTCTAGTTCTAGAACATTCCTGTCACCCCAAATGGAAATCCCATCCCCACTGAGCAGTTACTCCCTCTTCCCTTCGTCACTCCCTGGCAACCGCCAGCCTGTGTTCTGTCTGCATCTGCCTGTTCTGGATGTGTCGTGTCAGCGGACTCCTAAAACACGGGGCTTGTGTGACCAGCTTCCCTCACACAGCACCATGTTTTCAGGGTTCATCCGTGTCATAGCACACGTCGGTCCTTCGTTCATTTCTACGACTGAGTTAATATTCCACTGTAGGGAAAGACCACAGTTTGTTTATCTGTTCGGCCATCCTCATTCTATCCATGAACTCGGGACCTCTCGCACTGCTACGAAACAGCAGTTCCCGAACCTTTATTGTGGGGGTGAGAACACAGCAGATTCCTTGGATGGAAACCACTGTAGACATGCAGAGTGTGCTTATAATCCATGCTAATGAAAGGGAGCTTCAGAACAACAAATTAGTGAACAGGATAATAACACCTTTCTTAATTCATACGTTATTCAGAGTCTTTACAAGTCTCTATGTTCTCTGTCATAAATGACATTTATTGTTGATGAAGTCATAGGTGCTTGTTAGAGGAAACATGAGTGTAAAGAAGAAAAGAATATTCCAACCATCATTTTGGTGTCTTATCAATAATTTATCTCATAGATGACATGTATCTACCCATCCATGTAAGATCCAAACTTATTTCTGTTTGTGTATATTATATAAAATGTGTGAAACATATACATATAATACATAATTCAATAGACATATATATCCATAAAATACATCTATACATATACAATATACATATATACATAATGTATACATAATATACGTACATACATATATAGATGTATAATATATGTATAACATACATATATGTATTATATATTATATACACATATTGTATACATGTATAATATATACATAGATACATAATGTATACAATACAATGCACATATATATACATAACAAACATCTATAATATGTGTGGATTTTCATATATAGTTATTAACACGTGGGCTACATGGGATTTCCAGGTTTGTAACTTGTTAAATTTTTATGTGTATTTAGTAACAGATGCACATAATGAAAAGAAGTATATGTTAAGGGGGGGTGAATCCCACCTGCATCTCCCCCTAGAGACCAGCACTGTCCAGTAGAACTTTTTATGATGATGGAAATGTTCTATTCTCTGTGGTCCAGTACAATAGCCACCTACCACATAGGGTTCCCGAGCCCTTGAAATGTGGGTGGTGTGATGAAAGAACTAAATTTGTAATGTACTGTAATTAATTTAAATTTAAATAGCCACATTTAGGGGCGCCTGGGTGGCTCATTGGGTTAAAGCCTCTGCCTTCGGCTCAGGTCATGATCTCAGGGTCCTGGGATCGAGCCCCGCATCAGGCTCTCTGCTTGGCGGGGAGCCTGCTTCCCCCTCTCTCTCTGCCTGCCTCTCTGCCTACTTGTGCTCTCTCTCTCTCTGTCAAATAAATAAATAAAATCTATAAATAAATAAATAAATAAATTTAAATAGCCACATTTAAAGGCCACTGTGGCTAGTGAGAAATGCAAAGATGGGTGAGGCTCACAACCTTGGGGATTTTACACTCAGCAGAGGAAAATGGATGATTGTCACACGCTAATTTGTGCTAAGGAGCTATTTCTAGGTAGGCTAACTGGGCGTGATGTTTCTGTGATACCCTGGTTCTGTAATCCTTAGAGCCAGCCCAATGGTGATCTCAGAGTCTGCGACTAAGCCCACATCCTCTGCTGTTTTGCAGTTCCCCCTCCATCAGCCCCTCAGTGCCGGGCAGAGATGTCACAAGGATCACTCATGCTGCAGCTCACCTGTTGCTGGGACGGGGGATACCCAGACCCGGACTTCCTGTGGACAGAAGAGCCAGGAGGTGTGGTCGTGGGGACGTCAAAGCTGGGGGTGGAGATGCTGAACCAGTCCCAGCTGTCAGATGGCAAGAAGTTCAAGTGCGTTGGGAGCCACATAGTGGGGCCGGAGTTGGGAGCCAGCTGCGTGGTACAGATCAGTGAGTCTGGCTTGTCCTGTCCCAGGTTGGGGTCCACCTGTCTTTATTCTGAGAGGACTGTTTGCAAGGTCTGGGAAGGAAATCCCAAGATGTCGCAGTGAACTGCATTGTTTCTTCTTTTCTTTTGCTTTGTGTTTCCTTCCTTTCAAACTTTAAAGATGCCGAACCTAGCTTCTTGGTTCTCATCCAAGCTGTTTTCCACTTGACAGATGCTAATTAAGCACCTGCTACGTGCCAGGTACTATTTCTAGGTATTGGAGACGGAGCAGTGAACAAGACGGGCGTGGTTCATTTATTAGCCATCTCCTGTTATGTAACAAATGCCCCCAGACTTAATGGCTTAAAACAACGCATTGTTTATTTATCTTACGATTTCTGTGGGCCAGGAATTCAGACAGGACACGGTGGGGATGGTTTGTCTTGGCTCCATGATTCCTGGGTCTCAGCTGCAAGACCTAGTTGGGAGGGTTGAAATTGTCTGAAGGATCTTCTTCCAAGGTGCTCACCCACACGCCTGGCAGGTTGCTTCCTCTCCACCTAGGCCTCTCCGCAGGGCCCCTTGACTGCCTTTACAACATGGCGCTGGCTTTCCCCAGAGCAAGTGATGCAAGAGGGAGCAAGCCAGGCTGACGCTATCCTTTCTCTGAACTACCTAGCCTCAGAAGTCACATGGCATCCTGACTGCCTCTCGTGTTCATTAGAAGTGAGTCACTCAGTCTGGCTCCAGTTTCAAGGGGAGTGGGTGGAATTGGGCTCCACTTTTTGAAGGGAAGAGTGTCACATGATTCCTGGGCGTGTTTTTGAAACCATGACTATTCCTCTTTCATAGAGCTCTAACTCTTCCGTGTGGGGTTGGGGGGTGAGAGGAAGATAGAAAGTCCAAACACAAGCAAGGTAGGTTCAGGTCGTGATAGTATTTGTGAGGAGGATGAAATGGGGTGTGTTAAAGAGTCTGTTATAGGAAGAGGGCCACTTTTCCTAGGGGGCAGGGCGGTCTCCTTGTGGCGGTAGCATTTTTGAGCTGAAACCTGAAGGATGAGAAGGAGCTGGCCAGGTGGGCTGAGTATTCCTGGCAGAGGAAATAGCAAATGCTGAAGCCCTGAGGTGAGGAACTGAGAGAAGGCCGGTGTAGCCAGAGTGTCGTGCATGAGGTACCCATGAGGCTAGGTGGCTATTGCGGGTTGAATTGTGTCTCCCCCAAAAAGATCTGTTCAAGTCCTAATCGTGGGTACCTGTGGACATGGCCATATTAGAAATAAGAGTCTTTGCAGATGTGATGAAATTGAGGCGAGGTCATACTGGGTTAGGGTGGGCTCTATTCTCGTGACCGGTATCCTTACAAGAAGAGGGCCATTTGGACACAGACACATGGGGAGAATGCCACATGGTAATGGAGGTGGGAAGTGTAGTGATGCATCTGCAAGCCCAGAATGTCCATGATTGCTGGAGATGCCCAGACGCTAAGACAGAGGCGTGGGATGGTGTCTCCCTCAGGAGCTTCCAAAGGAATCAAGC
>CM052889.1:68349344-68418900 GCA_028534135.1 Potos flavus
GTTTTTTTGTTTTTTTGTTTGTTTGTTTTAAAGTTCTGCACTAATTATGGCTTCTTTCCCCCCAGAGCAACCAAGTTTGGTTTGGGCCCAGACTCTGCTTCAAAATTTCCTTAGTTCTAGAAATGAAGAGACAGGAGTCACTGAGTTTTTTCTTCTTTTAGCTCCTGGATTCCTGAGCCTGAAATAGCGGGAGATTAAATCTCCAAATCACAAAAATAGAGTGTGAAATCTGGGTATGGCTCATGTTTAAGAAGCATTTCATGTGAAATGTTTGGCATAGGCAACATAAAAGTTTAAGGGGCTTCATTTTGTTTATATATAAAGAGGTCTACCGTGTATATTTATTCAACAAATACTTACTGACTGTGTGCTCTCTGCCAGGAACTGCTAGGCACTGAGGATAAACATACGAGGTCCCTGCTTCCTTGGAGTTGATGTCCTGGTTGTGGGGAGACCCCAAGAGCTAATCATAATGGTGATTGTGCTGTAAAGAACATGCTGTGAGGAGGGGTTGTGAAGGAGATTGACTTGGGGTCAGAGAAGGGCTCTCGAAGGAGTTGTTATTTGAGTCAAGACTGAATAAAGAGAAGGTGCCAGTCATGGAAGGGCATTCCATGTGAAGGGACGAGCTGGTGCAAAGGCCCTGAGGTCGGAACTAACTGAGCACAGTCAAGGGGTGAGTGAAGCCTAGAGCCAGGGGCAGGGAGGGGAAAGTTATAAGCCCAGGTGGGAGGTGAAGGCCAGGGGCCAGGTTATGTAGGACATCAAGGGCATGGTAAGGAGCTTGAATTTTATTCCTTTTTTTTTTTTTTAAAGATTTTATTTATTTGAGAGAGAGGGAGAGAGAGAATACAAGCAGGGTGAGAGGCAGAGGGACAAGCAGACTCTTGGATGAGTGAGGAGTCCCACACAGAACTCGATCCCAGGACCCTGGGATCATGACCTGAGCCGAAGGCAGACTCTCAACTGACTAAGCCACCCTTGAATTTTATTCTTTTTTTTTTTTTTAAGATTGTATTTATTTATTTGACAGAGAGAGAGAGATCACAAGCAGGCAGAGAGGCAGGCAGAGAGAGAGGAGGAAGCAGGCTCCCTGCTGAGCAGAGAGCCTGATGCGGGGCTCAATCCCAGGACCCTGAGATCATGACCTGAGCTGAAGGCAGAGGCTTTAACCCACTGAGCCACCCAGGTGCCCCTTGAATTTTATTCTAAGAGTGGTTGAAACTGATCACTCTAGGAGGTGAGGAGAATGGATTGGAGGGTGGGGTGCAGAGTGGAAGCTAGGAGAGCAGTTGCAAGGCTGCTTAGTGAGAGCTGATGTTGATGAGATGGTTTGCATAGATTAGAATAGTAGCCATGGAGATGGAGAGACGTTAGGTTTGCCAGGCCTTTTGGAGACAGCCTTGATAGAACTTGTGAATGGATTTGGTTTGGGAAGTAAAGAAAAGAGAGAAAGCAGGGAGAACCCCTTTTTATATTGCGCAGGGCCTCCATGGTGTCAAAAGGATAGATGCTGTGCCTGTTGTGAAGTGAACCCAGTGTGAGTATTATCAGGATGGAATAAAGACGTTTCATCCGGTAGATAAAAATGTACCTCCAGATCAGTTGATGTCATTTAATGTTTGACTACCTCGGAGTTTCTCAAGCTCGGCACTATTGACATTTTGAGCAAGATAATCCTTCATTGTGGGGGGCTGGCCTGTGCACTGTAGGGTGCTTAGCAGTATCTACGGCTTCTTCTCATTAGACACCAGTGGCACCACCCCCAGTCATGACAACCCAGAATCTCTCCAGACTTCGCCACCTGTCCCCAGGGGACACAGTCCGTTGAGAACCGCTTTATTCAGTGACAGATTAGGGCTAGGTCTCCACAAGAAAATATCTAGGAATAATGAGAATGAAGACACCACCACAGGGTTGATGGGTAACATTGAGAGACCTGTTTTGGATTTAAAATGTAAAGTAACTTCTTACCATGCAGGTATTCCCATCCAAAGGAGTGTGTTCCTATAGACAAGTAATTGTATAAATGAAAAGATCCCATGTACAAACATGTACAGATTTAAGGAGAATTACCTGGGCCTATAGAAATGCCACTTTAGACAGACCTAATGTATTAAAACCTAGATTTATACATAGAACCTCAGGAAATGAATATTCTCTTTGCAAAGGAAACTTACTTTTCTTGAAATAGCAAAGCCACCAAAGGCTTGATGGATTAAAATTCTATTTAAAGACAGACTCTTTAGCAACACATTCATTTTATAAAACAAGGTAATACCCACATCTTCTATAATGCATATACCAAGAAATATTGTATATATACATATTGTATACAGGTAGGCATCTCGCTATATATGCATGTTTACCATCTGTTTCATTAAACCCGAGATACCATGGTTCTTACCGCTGAAAAAAAATGCTGCTTATTTAGCTATAAAAATTCATCATTTGTAAGACACATCCTGATTTCGTCAAGGTCAAAATGGGAGAAGACATATAAAGTTGTGTCCTACAATAAATGAAATAGGGTTGTTTAAATTAGTATCTATCTGGTAACAGGTATAAAAGGGTCAAGGTCACAAACGAAACCACTGATATGGAACGTAGACATTAGGAAGTGACCTCGTTTGGAGTGGAAGGCAGTTTTTATGTTAGTATGTATCGTAATCATAATTAGTGGTCAAAAAAATCGATTCTTGGGACACCTGGGTGGCTCAGATAGTTGAGCATCTGCCTTCGGCTCAGGTCATGATCCCGGAGTCCTGGGATCGAGTCCCGCGTCAGGCTCCCTGCTCAGCGGAGAGTCTGCTTCTCCCTCTCCCTCTGCCTCTCACCCTGCTTGTGCTCTCTCTCTCAAATGAATTAAAAAAAAAAAAAAATCTTAAAAAAAAAAAAATTGATTCTGAACGGCTTTAATGAGCTTTGTCAGCCATTGAGAATCTTCCACTGGAGTAGAGACTTGAACTAGGAACTGCCCATCAGGTGGCAGAAGAAACCCCAATCTAGCATGTGCTCTTCACGAGGCACTGTGCTAGGCCCTGAGAGAAATGAGAATGAAATCATTTTGGTGTTTGAACAGGGTGCTTAATTTCTGGTGGAGGGTAGGCCAGAAGGAAATTCGTAACTATAGGAGAGAATAAAGTCAGTGGGGTGGGACTTCATTTCTGTTTTGGTAGCCATCTGGATACCTGCCTGGGAGTCTTCTAAGTCCAGGCTACCGCATGGCCACACTCGTGCGGCTGGAGTGTGGCCAGTGGGCAGAGGTCACAGGAAGGAGGCAAGGCCCGTGCTGTGGGGTAGGAGGCCCAGGCTCTGCTGCCCTTGCTGTGGACGCAGATGGGAGCCTTGGAATGCATTGGAGAGAATGTGATATATGTTTTAGCTTCAGCAGGGTTCCCGAGGGCAGGAAAATCAGGGGAGTCTCATAAAAGATCTGGGCAAGATTGGGATGAAGGTTTAAACCAGAACAGAGGTGGAAATGGGAGGCCAGATCCAGAGTCTGAGCGGCAGGAAGCAGGGCAAGTGCTGATTTTTAGCCTTGGTGATGGGGAGGAGGCTGGTGAACCTTTGAGTTTCAGACGTGCCTTCTGCCACAGGCCTCCCGGTGGCAGATTCTTTTGAGGAGACCTTAAATACACTGGAAGGCCTCCTAATCTGCACCATCTAGCCTGGTCCCAGCCTGGGCCGGCTCTCCTTTCTTCCTCTTCAGGCATTCATAGGAAAATGAGGCCTCCATTCACTGGGTTCACTCGCACAAAGGTTACTCTGAGTCATGGTTAACCAGCAGTGGCCAGAGCCAGGGCTGAGTAACCACGCTGGAATGTGGCCTGTGGCTACTGTTATTGCCACAGGTCATTTAAATGACAACTCCCTCCCGGAATCCAGAGTATCACCCCTCGCCTTGCGGGAGACAGCAGCTTTCCGGGGTCTGAGTCAGCAAGGTGGTCTGGAGCCTGGCTCCCCACTCCCCCCCCCCCCCCAGGCATTTGTTTGAAGCATGTCTCCTGTCTCAGAGGAACCGCTGCTGCTGGCCGAGCTCAAGCCGGGGCGCCCCCAGCAGTTTGATTGGAAGTCCAGCTGTGAGACCTGGAGTGTTGCCTTCTCCCCGGATGGTTCCTGGTTCGCTTGGTCTCAAGGACACTGCATCGTCAAGCTGATCCCCTGGCCGCTGGAGGAACAGTTGTAAGTTCTCCTACCCTCAAACTCAGAGGAACGAGGGAGTCCTCACGATGGGGGACCTGGAGTGCTTTCCCACATGATTTTCTGCCCTTTGGGGTCTTCCTGCCCGAGAACAGGAGCGGGAGAATGGCTGCAAACAGTTCAGAAATGGACCATGGGGGTTTCCAGAGCCCCACGGACGGTACGTGGGAAAGTTAATTCTGTGGAGATCATGTTAGCCCCGCTGTTATTTTAACAGCTTTATTGAGATGTAATTTACATACTGTACAATCTGCGCCTTTAAAGTGCACAGTTCAGTGGCTTTTAGTTCATTCAGGGAGTTGGGCAGCTCTTGACATGATTAATCTCAAAAGCACTGTCACTGTCACAGAGAGCACCCTTGCATCCCTCACTTGTCATCCTCCAATCTCACCCTCTCCAGCCCTGAGCGGCCGCGAATCCCCTTTCTGTCTTCATAGATTTGCTTATTCTGGACTTTTCATACATATCGAATTTACACCGTGGAGTCGTTTCTGACGGGTTTCTTGCGCTTAGGAGAATGTTTTCAGTCATCCCTCTTACAGCCTGTAATCAGTACGTCATTTCCCGTTACTGCCAAATAATGTTCCATTATACGGAGACAGCGCACCCTGTGTAGACATTTGTCAGTTGCTGGACAGTTAGGTGGTTTTCCCTTTTTGGCTATTATGAATAATACTGCTGTGCATATTTACATACGGGTTTTGGTGGGGTTTTTTTTGCGTGGACGTAGGCTTGCAATGTTTCTCTGCTTGAAAAACAGACTGGTGCCCAAGGTGGCTGGCCCATTTTGCAATCCCACCAGCCAGTGTGTGAGATTTCCATATCCCCCATACCCTCACCCCTCTCCAGCCCTTGTCTGTCTTTTTGATTCTAGCAGAGCCATCCTATAAGGTAGGAAGTGGCATCTCATTGTTTGGATTTGCATTTCATAATGGCTTCTGACATGGAGCACCTTGTGTTTCTTGGTCTGTCCTTTATCTTCTTTGGAAAAAGGTCCGTTCTCATCCTTTGCCCCTATTTAAGTTGGGTTTTTGTTTTTTCCTTTATGGACCAAATTTAGTTTTTGGTATTAATTAGTTTCTTTCTTTGGGCTGGACAGGGCCCAGTGTCTGAGTGCTGTGAGCTCCAGGTCAGACAGCCCAGCCAGGATGGGGCAACTCCATGCCTGCCTTCATTTATTCAGGCAGCATCTGTTGCAAATCTTTGCCTGACACAGAGCCTAGGAGCTGGGAACCTTGAAATAAATCAAACATGGCCCTGCCCTTGAGGGTCTCATTTGTTTTGCCTTGGGCATTTCTTACAAATTGCACGTTAGATTTAAGTGTTTCATCAGTTCAGTCTGAAACTCGCAGCCTCGATAAAAGGTCCTGCTGACAGCATCTGAGATGGGCACTCTGGGCGCTGCTGGGGTTGAGGAGTGTGCATCTGGCTGTTTGGCAGTATACATCAAGGACCTTGAAAACGTTCCTCCCATTACTAGGAATCTCAGAAATGGGGTCATCTATTTCCATATACTGATTTTCATCACGGAATTAGCTCTGTAGTAGTGAAAAACCAGAAATCCCTTAGAATCCGGTGATGAGAGGACAATAGGGAACTTAGGGCATTGCCAGAGGATATTTTTCGTAGCCATGGGAGGGTTTGGTTTTTTTTTTTTTTAATCATGATTTTCAGTTCTTTCTGGTCAGTTTAATGAGAATGCCAAGGTCTTTCATTTTTTTTATTGATCTCCTACTCTAAATGCAAGAGATTCAACTTTATATCCAGTCGGTCCAAGTTTATGGTCTAAAAAAGAATCTTTTAAAAAGCATACAAATGGACACTCTGTTTTCCTGAAAATCACTCTTATAGTCAAATATATACGTCACTATAGGACTATAGGTAAATATATCTGTCCAGTATGAACTCAGGAAAATGGAAATTTGAGTATTAATCCTTTTTGTGTATCTATTGCATAATATAATGAGAGAAATGTTAACTGTTTAATATGTTATGTGAGAAGTTACTTGTTTTAGGGAAAAATCATACATTTTAAAGAATAATAACTTAGGAAAATGCTTATAAGACTGAATGAAAATAGTAAGCTATGAAGCCATATATGCAATATCCCAAATTTGTCTTTTAAAAATATATGTATATATGCACAAATAAACACTTATAGTGAAATGTTCACTGTGATTAGAGTGGTGTTAGGATTATGGATAATTTTTATTTTATTATTTGTCTCACTTCTAGATTTTTCCCACAGTTCTCTGTTACTTTTATGATTGAAAATAATATTATTTTAAAAGTCCTTTAAAGGGGGGGTGCCTGAGTGGCTCAGTGGGTTAAAGCCTCTGCCTTCAGCTCAGGTCATGATCTCCGGGTCCTGGGATCGACCCCCGCATCGGGCTCTCTGATCAGCGGGGAGCCTGCTTCCCCCTCTCTCTCTGCCTGCCTCTCTGCCTACTTGTGATCTCTCTCCTCTCTGTCAAATAAATAAATTAAAAAAAAAAAAAAGTCCTTTAAAGGGGAAATCTGAAGTCCTCAGATTCTTGTTTGGATTGTTACACATTTAAAAAAAAAAATAGTGCTTTGGGTACTGAGCGAATAATTGGTACTAACCAAATAATTGTACTTTTAGAAATACAATTTTTTGAAACTTGAATTTAAATTCCCCCAGTGACTCTGCCTTGCACTTAGCTGTTCCTTTCCTGTCCGTGCACACCCCACCTCGCATGTAACTCATCCCTTGACTCATTGGCAAACTCGCAAGCCCAGGGGATCTGGTGAGCAGTAGGCCTGGATACCCAAGGCTTGAGTTCTAGTTCCAGTTCGGCCCCTGATTTTGTGGCCCTAGGAAAGTTAACTCTACCCCTAAAATAGAGGGTTTAGTATCTCTTTCTAGAGAAATTAAATTTATGATATTAAAATTAATATGCAGATGTGCCTTAATTCCTCTGGAATAAAGTAGCTCCAGATCATTCTTTAATTCAAATGCAGAATTTAGGATTTTACAAAAAAATAAAACAACTGTAGCTTCTCTGGCACCCTGCTGTCCTACAGAGCTTTCCCTGTGGCTTGCCTGTTCTGCGCAGCCTGCCGGGATGGCCGACCCAGGCCCCTGTGCCGGAGGCCCCGCAGCTGCGTGAGGTGTGGGGGGTTAGCAGGGTCAGTCAAAAAGACATTCATTATCACATTCAGATATTTGTCAGGACAACAAGTTTTCAAACTCCACTGGGCCATTGAGACCTGGGGTCAGCACAACGTTTCCTTTGAAGGCTCAAGATGGTAAAGATTTTTGGCTTTGGGGGCCATCCAGTCTCTGTCAAGACTCCTTCCCTCTGCTCTTACAGCGTGAAAGCAGCCATTGATGGCATGTGAACAAATGAACGTGGTTCCAATAAAACTTTATCTATAAAAACAGAATGCTGGCCTGGACATAGCTTGGCAAGCTCTGATTTGGACTAATAGTTTTAGAGCTGATGGAGCCTATGTTTGCCTCACTTCCTCCCTTCTAATTTTATAGGTGAGCTTGGTTAAAATTCTTTAATATATTTCAGCCACACACTTGGCAGAAATGTGATTTACTTCCAACTTTGGGGGAACAAGTCTAATGCATAAAGAGGTCCAGTTACATATACATTGAATATAGGATTTTTCACAGAACTGGGTTCCAGCTTCATCATCTTCATATCCCTGAGTTTGATACACCCCAGTGTGTGGTCAGGGTCACACAGAAAAGTGAGACTTAATACTTGCACTGATAAAGTGTACTGCACACAGGAAACTTCGAGTTTGGGGGGGGGTACGCTGAATCCCAGGGCTGTCCAACTGCTCAAGCCTATGAGATGTGGTCTGCTAGGAGAGTGGTGGGCAGGGCCTAGATTTCAGGGAGTGAGTCTCATGGAGCTTACCTGGGCCTATGTTTCATCGTAAGTAGAATGTAAAATAAAAAGGCCACGGGGTCTTTGAGGCCAGTGCAGCTCTGCCCAGTTCTGTGGGCTTTCTCTCCTGGATCTCCCCGATGGTCGGTTCCTGTGCTGCATGGACCCAGAAAAGTAAGTGAGAGAGCCTCACTAATTGGTTGGAACATAGGGAGTGAAGGTGGAAATCAGCTTGTACCAAGCAAACTGTGTGGGCCAGAAAAGGATATATTTTCCTGAAGTAGGGGCTCACGAGGCAGGAGAGCAGCAGATGGGTATTCAAGTTCTAAGATATGTCCTAGTTCCAAGCCCACAGCAGGCTTTCTTCTTCATGAGAAAAACTAAGTGCACCTTTCCTTCCATGCACCAAACCTGAGAGAACTTTCTGAGGAAGCGTAGGGCTCCCTGGAGCTTCTGTGATCTAGTTACCCCACAAGGCAGGTCACCCCATTCATTGCAGCGCTATCACAAATGGGATGAACCAAGGCTAATGAAGTCTTTGTTACATGAATTCTAAAATGAAATTAAGTCATGCCAGAATTCACCAAGCCCCATTTGTTTCTAGAGCCTTACTATCTTAGATATCATGGAATGAATAGTTGGTTGACTTGGTGACAATTTTTTTTTTTTTTTAAAGACTTTATTTATTTATTTGACACAGAGAGAGATCACAAGTAGGCAGAGAGCAGGCATAGAGAGAGGGGGAAGCAGGCTCCCTGCCGAGCAGAGAGCCTGATGCAGGGCTCGATCCCAGGACCCTGAGATCATGACCTGAGCCGAAGGCAGAGGCTTTAACCCACTGAGCCACCCAGGCGCCCCGACTTGGTGACAATTTTTGACTCATTAAGGAATCTCTGCTTCCTCCAGCATCCCTAAAGGGTTTGAAGCCAAAAGCCGAAGCAGCAAAAATGATACAAAAGGGCGAGGCAGCCCGAAGGAGAAGACTCTGGATTGTGGGCAAATTGTCTGGGGTTTGGCCTTTAGCCCGTGGTCTTCTCCACCCAGCAGGAAGCTCTGGGCACGCCACCATCCCCAAGTGCCAGACATCTCTTGCCTGATCCTTGCTACGGGACTCAATGACGGGCAGATCAAGATTTGGGAGGTGCAGACAGGTAGGTCATTTCTTGCTGGGACAAGGTCCCAGGGTGCATGCATGTTCTCATCAGGGACCAGAGAGGCCACAGGCCCCCCACTTGGCTGAGGGGTGTAGCCGTGTCCAGCAGGCGGGTGCCGCCTCTCCCACTGACCGAGTGCTCCTGCTCCCACGCCAGGGCTCCTGCTTTTGAATCTTTCCGGCCACCAAGATGTCGTGAGAGATCTGAGCTTCACACCCAGTGGCAGTTTGATTTTGGTCTCGGCATCTCGGGATAAGACTCTTCGCATCTGGGACCTGAATAAACATGGTATGGAAGTGATGGAACTACTGGGCAGCTCCAAAAATACCTTCTGTGCCCATTTCTCACTTTTATCCAGAACAGTGTTTCTCAACTGATTTTCCTAAGGACCCTCGTTAAGACATTTTTTTCTAATCACACACCTGCCTCATCTCCATGAGATATTAATACCAAAAATATGCCGTTTATTTATGCACTAAATGCATATTTATGCTTTGTATATAAAACAAAAGTAAGATTTTTTTTGGTTACTGAGAACCAGTTTTCACCCCTACTGATAATCACTCCTTTATTGAAAATAGATGCCATAGTGTAAGTTTTCTCAACCATGGCACGGTTGACATTTTGGGCACGCTAATTCTTTGTTACAGGCTGTCCTGTGCATTCTAGAATGTTGAGGAGCATCCCTGGACTCTACCCACTAGATGCCAGAAGCATCTTCTCTAGTCGTGACAGCCTGAATGTCTTCAGACATTGCCCCCCGGCCACGTGTAGGGCATAGTCTCCCCGGGTTGAGAGCCACCATTCTAGAGGAAGTCATCCATGTTGGTTACTTCCTGTTAGAGATGGTTTCTTCGTAAAGTGGAATCTTTAGCCAGAAGAATTGTCTTAGCTAGAGAGGGTCAACCTCTGTGGAATTCTGCTTTGAGCAGAACTGTATACAGAGGTGGCCCATACATTTCTGGTACTGATCGTTAACTGGAAAGGTGACACAGGGAATAGGAATTTATTGCCAGCCCTTTCTTCCCTACATGGGCAGCGATGCAGGGGCGGGAGGGAGGTGGAAGGAGGAAATGGTGACATGGACAGTTGATAGAGAGGCACACTCGCCCCTGATAACTTGAAGGCACTGGTACCCTTGCCTCAGCCGTGACTGTGCCAGCTCCCCACGGCCATGAGAGGGGACCAACTCCTGCCCTCTGAGAATCCAGCCTATGACTTGTCACACTGCCAAGCAGGTGCTTGTGGTGTCCTCATCTGATGGCATCTAGTCACCAGAACTCTGGTAGTTTCTGCCCTTAGCTGCAGAACTTGAAGTCATGAGATAGGTCTGCTGACTGGGAAGGCTTCTCCAAGGCAACACCATTTGTAATGTGTATCCAGAGGCAGCTTGCCACCATGTAGGGAAGATTCTTGAAGTGACTTTAAAATCTCTTGGTGATTGGGAAGAGAGGACTAGCTGAAGGGGACTGGGGGCAGGCGAGTACACTTAGGGCTTTCTCAGGAGGCGAAGGGATAAAGTAGTGTTCCTAGGTACCGGGCCCTGCCCCACCATCCTGCCTATATTTGTTCAGTATTCACAAGCACCCTGGGAGAGGGTTGGTACTGCTCTTACGTGACAGCTGAAGAAACCATGGCTTACTACAGAAATACGACGTATACTTACACACATACACATACACACGGACTCTTAAATGCATCTGATTGACTACTAGGTTCATAACTTTTTTCCTTTTCTTTTATATTGGTTTTCACTCCCGCCCCCCGGCCAAATCTCTTTCCCCATCTCGTCCTCCCCTCCACTGCCTTCCCTGACATCCCCCTGCAGCCTCAAGACCCATGCTAAGAGCCTTCCACATTGCCCTCGGTGTCCTACTTGGACACTTAGATGCTTACAGTTATGGACTTTGGGGTATTGTTCCACAAAAATAGGTTCATATTCCTCACATTTTTTTCCACAGAATATGGAAAATCGAGATCTTAATACCATCTGAATTAATGGGGTAGACGTATTCCATATATTCATCTGTTCTCTTATGCTAATGTGGGCCTTTCATTTTTTCCCCAAACTCAGAACTAGAGCGATTATGTGAGTGGGCCCAGGGCAGGTGCTGAGTAATCAGTGGAGTCGGGGTTCAAACCCGGGTTCACCTGACTGCAGAGCACGTGGCCCCCGTCACTCTGTACTGTCGCTCATCCAGACACCCTAGTCAGGTTGAGAGGGTGCGGTGGGACCCTTGGGAGTTGGGGAGACCATTACAAGAGTGTAAATGACAGAAGTGAAGCTAAAACATTCTCACGTTTGGAAGGATGCTCCAAAGTACTAGAGCTGGTTGGGGGTGGGGGAATGAAAAGAATGTTCTCTGCTATTAAAGGGATCTGTCAGATCTGATCTGTGTACAGCCTTTCTCCCACCGATCTTATGGATTTTGGTGAAACAAGGTAGTGATCTCCTAGGGGATTACACTCTCACATTAATAGATTGCAGGTGTTTAAATGATACATCCTGGCATTTTCTCTGCACTAAAAAAGTGGGCCTTTGGGTTCAGCGGATAGGGAACCAGGTGGGGATTGCTGGGTGGGCGGGCCCTGACTCCCGGTCCTTGAGTCCGTCAGCCGTGTGGTGTAACTGGCTCACCGTGTGCCCCTCTCTGTGCAGGTAAACAGATCCAGGTGCTCTCGGGCCACCTGCAGTGGGTTTACTGCTGCTCTATCTCCCCGGACTGCAGCATGCTGTGCTCTGCCGCTGGAGAGAAGTCGGTGAGGCTCAGACGCTGCGTGCCATTTCCTCCACTGCCCGAGTGCAGTGAGCCGGGGAGGTCCGATCGGGCCTGGTGTGGGAGAGGGTAAACAAGGCCGTGCCTCCAAACCAGCCCTGGCAGGAGGCATGCTCTCGGGCAGGGCCCTCCCCCTGCACGCCTCTCTTTTGATTTGTGTGTGGACATAAACCAAAGGAGAGGTGGTGTTTAAGGAGATGGATCGCTCTCATCATTGGAGGAGGGCTGTTTGCCTTTACAAAATGGTAAAGGTGTGCTTTTTAAATTTCTTTTCCCCCTGGAGTCTCAGATTTTAAAAGTTGCAACCCCCTATATGGATCCAAATTTCCCTTCTTTGAACCATTTAATTTGAATCTGGGTAATGGGGATTTCCATTTCAAATGAGAATGTACGGTTACTTGTTGGACTTTGTTCTGAAATCCTGCTTGTCATTTAAGAAAGTATTATAAACCCAAGAACAACTTGGGAACAGTGTGTTTGTCTGATCTCACATCTGCATCGAGCTGTTTGCTGTGACTAACTCGGAAAAGTGAAGAGTTCACTGGTACAGCCCAGGTGGTTAATCATTCATTTGGGGTTTGGAACTACGTGACGGCGCGTTTTCTTCAAGGGAACAAAATAAAATCCCATTTTTCATGATTCTCGAAAAGATTTCAGGTGATGAACTGTGTCAGACGTACGCACAGTTGTGGGGCAGACTCCCACCGTTCTGTGAGCACGTGATATAAAATGGCTGGGTAAGGTGCCACCACTTTGTTGGGAGCCCCGGAGCTCACCTCTGACCCGTTTTTGCTTTTAACTGAAAGGACAACATAGTGCTTTATCAGCACACACGGTGATTTTGCAAACAGGGCTCAGAAGCAGAACTGAGAAGCCTCTGTGGATACATTTCAGCCTGTAGCCTTCCTGAGGCCGGCTGGGTTTCTTCTCCCTTAGACTAGGGCTCCTGGAACTTGTGCACTGGTCGGGTGCCTCGAGAATTCAGACCTGTAGCTTTACCTAAGCCCCTGTGACGAGTTCTGGGAGAGCTGTGCGAAAGCGGCGTGGAGAGCTTGGCTTCACCTGGCATTGCCATGTCCTTCACTCACTGTTCACGTTGGCGCCCCTCACCGGGCACCTGTTCCCTTGCACAGGTGTTTCTGTGGAGCATGCGGTCCTACACATTAATCCGGAAGCTAGAGGGCCACCAAAGCAGTGTTGTCTCTTGTGACTTCTCCCCCGACTCTGCCTTGCTCGTCACGGCCTCTTACGACACCAACGTGATCATGTGGGACCCCTATACTGGCGAGAGGCTGAGGTTACTCCAGTAAGGACGGGATCCCTGCTTCGGACCTTGTTGCGGGGGGTGGGGGACTGATGGGAAAGCTGCCTTGGGTTAGGCCTGGCCCGCGCAGGGTCCGGGGCGGCGGAGGCAGGGGTGGGGGTGCTGCGTGAAAGACGCGGGGAGCCCATGCGGTGGCATTTCACTGTCACTTACATTCTCAGTGTAGACCCAAGGGCCTTCAGGGCGCCCGATGTAGGAGGCTGTGTGCACTTCTCTGGATTCAGCGTTCATGAAACCTCAGTGACTCTTTCTTTCCGTTTACTAATAACTGTAGTAGCAAGTTCAGAACGATCCTCTTACCGAAACTGGTATTTCCAAAATGAATTTTCATGTTCTCACAAACTTAGGTCTTTTCCTCTTTGTCTCTGTTGTTTTCTGAAGCAAATAATAGGTAGTCCTATAATTATCATGTATCTTAGCCGAAAAAAGACTTTCAGTTTGTACTGTGCCATTAAAGTGAGGGCTGACCTACTTTGCATAAGGAAGTGAGCACAGGGAGTGTGAGTAACCCTTCAGCCCCTTCCGCGAGACACTTAGGAAATGTGCTTTTTTTTTTTTTTCCTAGTCTCCTTTTCCCAAGGTTTTCCAGAGGGGGTAAGGACGGGTCTTTGAGCCTATCATAGCCCCAGCATTGGAGTGAGGATGGAGGGTGGAGGGTAGTCATCACCCCAGGCCAACTGTCCTGTTTCTTCTTCCTCAGCCACACCCAGCTTGACCCCCCCATGGATGACAGTGATGTGCACATTAGCTCCCTGAGATCTGTGTGCTTCTCTCCCGAAGGCCTGTACCTCGCCACGGTGGCAGATGACAGGTAACGAAGAGACATCTGGGGGTGTGGCCTCAGAGCAAGTCACCGCAAGTAACGGTAGCATCTCCCTCTGGGGCTGGCCCCACGGCTGCTAATGTGCGAACATTTCTCTTCTCTCTCGTCCAGACTCCTCAGGATCTGGGCCCTGGAACTGAAAACTCCAATCGCATTTGCTCCTATGACCAATGGTCTTTGCTGCACATTTTTTCCACATGGTGGAGTTATCGCCACAGGGTACGTGTCTGGTAGCTGAACAGATGGGGAGCAGTTTCTGCTGAGTGTACCGTGTAGCTTTTTAAGGAAAGCAGGCCTCTAGAATGTTCTTGCCTATGATGAAGGCTTTAAGGAAATCCAAGAGGACACAAAATTCTAATACTCTATTCTGCCAGTATAGGTTATCATTTACTCTTAATAGTTAATCTATAAGAGTAATGCAAGAGCTAGGATTCATGCCACTTAATGGGCCACATCCACAAGGAGGCCTGAGTCGGGATGATGCAGAATTTCTGAGAAACCATTTAGGGTAGAGACCACCTTGCAGGGAGCATCTATAATTCAGGAGGTGGCACTCTTCCCTCTGTTGCATTTGAACTCACGGTGTGATTCAGAAGGGGCTGAGCTCACAGATAGCACTTGGGTATCAGAAGTGTCTTGAGTTCTTCTGATCCTCTCAGCGGCCTGAATTATTCAGCATCACAGCCTTTACATCGATTTCGACCATCAGGGTTGCATCTAAGGGCCACATCGCACTCCCTGGGTGTCTCCTGCTAATGCAAGTCAGAGGAGAGACATTAGTATCTGTCACTGTGAAAACGTGTTTCTAAGGTCTCTCTTAAAGCGTCGGTTTCTGTTCCATTTCAGGACCAGGGATGGCCATGTCCAGTTCTGGACGGCTCCTCGGGTCCTGTCCTCACTGAAGCACTTATGCCGGAAAGCCCTTCGAAGTTTCCTGACCACCTACCAAGTGCTAGCACTGCCGATCCCCAAGAAAATGAAAGAGTTCCTCACATACAGGACTTTTTAAGCCTTGCGCCATAGTCTTACTTGTTTTCTTGTAGCAGGATCAAGCTTCCTGGCAGAGGAGCAGCTGGAACGATGGGCCAAACAGCAGGTCTTGGACTGAAATAGAATTTCTCTTTGACATGGTGAACAGAGTATAGCAAAAGCAGCTTGCGGTGGACTAGTCATCCAGGTTTTTCTGCGTGACCTGTGGAAGTCAGTCATGGAGGGGATCCCAGCTCCGTGGTGGCAGAGCCTTACCCGAAATCCTCAGCCCACTTGGAAACGGCAACGTCAAACACTTTCTGAAGTCCTTTCAATCCAGAGTGCATGACTCATGTTGACTTGATAAGCAGAATAACCAGGCCTCGAGAGCCTCTCCGTTGGGGTGGATTATCCCCTCGACCGGCAAGCGGGCAAGTGTTAGCTTCTGCCTGGTACTTGTCATTGTCGTGTTTCAGATGCAGTGGTGACATTGCTTAAAGTTCTCTCCTGCTGTGTCAGAGTGGCTTTGCTGTTGGCAAGTGCTTTCCTTCCTTGAGCTCCCCTCTGACCAGCAGGACCACGTTTTCATGGAGCCGTCTGCTGTGAGGTATTAGCTAAGTTACAGGTGACTCAGAGGCTGTGCTCCTGACTGATACACTATAAATGGCTTTTTTTTTTTTTTTAAATAAGCACTGGTGTGCATGTGCAGGAGATGACAAACGTGTGTGTCTGGTTACACAAGGGTGTATTCCTCAACTGCATGACTGTCCAAATGGGACTGAGTTGTCGGCGGTTTGCCGGTGGTAGCCTATTTATTCGTATTTTCTCAACAGATGTTAAGGTACAACTGTGTTTTCCTCCCTGGTATCTAAAAACCATAGTTCTTAAGTCGAACAGTTGTGAAGATGTCTCTTCTTCGTTGTATAGAGAATTGGTGTTGTCGCCCCTTTGGCTGATTGTCATGTCCGAGGTCTGACTTTGCTGCTTCGCCTCATCGGACGAGTCAGCCCGTCTCACCTCTACCCCTTCACAGAAATAGCTCCTTGAAAGTACTGTTCTCCCTCAACGGCGTGTGGTTCTCTGATCAAGACACCTCATTCCAATGAAATCTGCCTTTGGAAAATTTAATATATTTTAAATTATTTTAAAAGAAATGCAACATCTTATCCTTTGGCTTTCTTACTAGGTGCTTTGTGGAGGCCAGTGTTAGTGTGATAAAACTTGTCGCAAAAGTACAAGCGTCTCCTCTACCACCTTTGTTGCGAAGAAAAACATTTCAAGATGAGAGGCTTTCGTTGAGGGAAGTTAAAAAGCTTTCAGCTTATTGCTTCATTTTTTCCACTAAGAAAAAAAACCCTACCTTTTAAAACAAGTGAGGACAGCAGCGGGGAATGGCTGGGGCCAGAGTTCCACCTCGGGGTCATCCTGAACCATCCGGCGCAGCCTCAGAGGTTCTGGGTGGCCTCCTCGAGGCCCCGTCTGGCCGTTGGCTTCAAACTTCGCTCGGGGTCCTCGGGGAGCGAGGTGTACGTGGATGAGGGCAATAACCAAGCTCTCCCTTTTGATAGTCTTGAAGCTGACACCTTTAGAAAGCGCAGCCTCCGAAGTAAGCCTGTTCTGTGACATCGGGGCGGGGGGAGGCTCTCGCACACACACTCACGTTGACTAGGCGTCTTTCTGACTGGTGAAGGGAAGAGTCACTCGGAACAGCCAGCATGCAAGCTGCTTTATTTTTACTGAGAAGAACACTATCAGTAAAGGCAGCCTGTTTGCTGTGAAAGAGACTGCCACCCTGTCCACAGGGCCCTGTCCTTCCCGCACGGGTGGGCTCTGGGTGGGTTTAGAGCCCAGGCGCAGCGCACCTGCCCCGCCCATGCTGACAAGGGAGCAGCCGCGGCCCTGCCCCTGCTGTCCGCGCCACAATTAGGAACCTGCTAGTAGAGGAGAAATAAAAACACGTTTTTAAAGTAAGACAGCGGAGCCTGTTTATAAGAGTACAGTAGTTTGGGCCAGAAATCGACGCACATCTATTTTTCTTTTTCACTGACACCTACTTAAAGCAGATGCAGAGACCGTGCGCCCGCTGAGGTTTGGGCGCTTCAGCGTGGGGCTCTTCTGTTCACCTGGAAGTAGAAGACGCCAGCCCCACAGGAGGCTGGGAGGCCTTAGGTGCCAGAGCAAGATGGGGTGGGCCGATTTCCTGTCTTCCAAGCAACTGAATGGTAAAAGCCTTAAGGCTTAAAAAAAAAAAAAATCTCTGCGCTTTCTTTTTCCCTGTAAAACACAAGTGGGCAGTGCAGCAAAAGAGCTGGGCATTAAAACTGTTTTGTACCTGCTCCACCCAGCCTCAAACGCGGTACTGTTTAAACCTTTGCACAGCCATGTCTGGAACAGGGTTTTCCAAAGCTTGGGGAGACCGTGACTTTAGTGCCAGCTGTAACTCAGTCCCTTTTCATCCAGTCACTGCGGGGCCTGCGAATCGCTGTGATCAGGCTCAGCGTTTAGGCCTCTGTGACAATCAGGTCCCTGGTGACCTGGAAAGCGGCAATGAGGGAACTCAGCTGAATCTTCTCACTGGTGCCAACAGAGAGTCTGTACCTAAAAGAAATCAAACAAAAGGTAAGAATAGATAGAGTATCGTGGACAGCTGCGTCTTGACAAGAGAACGAGAGCAAAGACAGTGTGCTAGAGAAGGAAAGCAGGTAATCAAACTTGATCTTGGCCAGTAATCTTCAGTGTCCCCTGGCATTTTCCTCTCTGCCCCAAACACTCATTTATTAATTCCACTCAAGCTGGTAAGGAAAACTTAAATTAAAAAAAAACAAGTTATCAATGGCAGTGTTCTGAACTTCGTGCTAGCTATCTAGACGTATGCAGAATTAAAGTGATAAGGATTTATTTCTTCACTCACAAATGCATTGAGAGATTTCCTTCCTCTTAATTCACTTAGAATGGTGGACTGTGGTTCTGTGGTCTAGTTAGTAAAGCAGGACACTGGTGATTCATCTTGCCACCTTTCCAGGGCCCAGCCAGTGAAAGCAAAATCATGACGTTTGTCACGTAGGGAGAAGTGACCTCGTGTGCACGTGAGAACCAGTGATAGCAAATTAGAGTTGGTCCCGTGCTGGCATCGGTTTTGAACCCAATGCTTCTGACCACTTACATGATTGCTGCCAGCTTCACTGCGGGCTAATAACTGTTTATGGAGCCAGGCAAAGTGGAAAATGGAGTTATGTTTACTTTGCCCCCCAATATGCTTTGTCACGCCAAAAGGCTTTAATAACAGCTGGGCAGCTGCTTGTCCCCAAATGACCTCGATGTTGGAACTGAAGTGGGCCGTCCAGATAACGGCACTTCTCAAACCAACATGGACGAAGCCTTCGAGGTCTAAGGAGAGGCATTTATCTCCAATATGTTACTGAGCTGAACCTGTCCTTGTGTTCATTCGTATATTTAACAAGTGAATCATACCCTTCCCGTGTTTCTTTCAGTGATCCCACCAAAAACTAGATTATGCCATGTAGGAATGACAAGGACGTTGGAACCAAGCAGGTAGAAAGAAAAAATGCACAACAGGGTAAAAAAAGGAAAGGAATCAAAATTGGGAAGTACTCACTCTATATCTGCCATTTTGGTCAGTAAATGTACTCGAACTGAAGAGGGAAAGTCAACTGTGGAGAGAAACAAAATCAAATGAGTGAGGGTCTGCCACTCCCTACTACTAAAAAAAAAAAAAAAGTCCCACAGCAGTTATGAGCTTAAACATCAGGGGATGCTAAACGTGTCTGGAGGCCTCAGGTCACTAGCTGCCACACCTCCGAGGAAGTGACCACTGCATGAGTTTTCGGTTCTTGCCCATTTCGTGAGCAGGTCCAAGGTGATCGCAAGAACCCAGAAGGGGACTCAACACTGCTTTAGGGGACGGGGCAGCTCTAGAACTGAACTGGAAAGCCAAGTTCTCACGTGCTGTCCCAATTTTAAAAACAAATCTATCAATCTTTAAATCTCTATGCATACCCCTTTTCCACAATCCCAGTGCAGAGCTGGGCTCGAGCCGACCACATTCTCGGGCAGCCGGCCTGGGTGAGGCCCGCAGAGGCCCGGGCAGAACATTCACGGACCCAACTGTCCGCCGCTGGCTGCCGCAGGGCGAGGAGCTGCCCCGAGGAGACTGCATGGCAGGTCACCCGGAGAGCGGGTCATCCTGAGACAGTCCGGATGCCCCTAAAAGGCCAAGTGAATTGGTCCGGGGTGACTCCTCCGTGCTGCCAAGGTTGAGAACCAGGTCTCTGCACGGAAGATGCGGCCAGGTATGGAACTTAAAGACGGTTTAGTTCAGACTGCTCTGCTTTACGCCCTAGATAGACGTTCCCCCTCTCTCTCCTTTTGGGGGAAAATACCCTGAGAAATGTGAATTAAAACATACTATTTCCTACTGTAAAATACAAACCCTCAGAGGAGAGAAAGTTAGCCCTCTGGAGCTGCTTCCCCAGGAGTCTGACAGGTTAAGAGTCGTTTTGGAACAAAGTTTTAAATAGCAACAAGAGAAAACTAAACCGCGGGGCCAGGTTGATGCTTCATTCCCGTTTCTCTGCTTCAAAAGCGAAGCCTCGTGTTCCCTCACTCCCGCCCGTCACCGCCCTGCTCGCCACCTCTCGCAGATTCTCGGCTGGGGATGCCCGGGAGTCACCTCTGTGCACGAACAAGTGGATCTCGGTCAGGATGTCATGTAGCGCCAACCCCTTCAGCGTCTTCAACTCCGTAATATCTAGAGAGGAACAGTTAAGGCAAAGGGCCGGCTTCCAGAACAAACACGCCGCACAGCATTTTGAATCCCAACCCCGGCGGGGGTGACTTCTGGAAGGAGGGCTGCTGACCCCAACGTGGCAGGTTCAATCTAGCTGCGTCAGGTGGGCCCCAATTCTTACCTGTCCTAGGTTTTCATCTTCCACAAGGGCTTCCTCATAGAATCGTCTCTGCCTAGTAGAGGACAGAGCCGGATGCGTCCCCCAGAAGGCCTCCTCTCAGTGCCCCTGGCTTTGAATTTCACAGCAAAACAAGAGTAATGCTGGCCACTCGAGAATGGTCACATCTGCCAGCCCTGGCCCCAAGGTCGTACTGCTGCTCTCATCTGTGAGCAAGGGGGCCTCAAGCTATACCCACGTCAGTCCTTCAGGAAGAACTTGAGGGCCTTAAAGACGAGGATCCGCTCCACCCCCAGACACCGTGTTCCTACAGCAAGTGGACCAGACCCACGAGCAGCCACCGTCTGTGGCCAGTGGGGTGTAGGCGCTGGCGGCAGCCTGGGCTCCTGGGCCAGGCTCGGGCCTTAGGTACGTCGCGCACTGTCAGCAGGACGTGACGAAGGATACTTCTGTAGGCCGTGGTGAAGTCTTGATTCAACATCCAGTCCAGAATGTTGGCAATGTCGGACTTGAGGGGGTGCCCGGTGCACGTGTAGACCGTCTCCTCCGTCACCTTCCCGAAGGCCATGTTGGTGCTCTGTGCAGATGGAGGGGGAGGATCGTGGCTTCACAGCGGCCACCACGCTGCGGGCGGGTCAGGAGGAAGCTGAGGCAGTGGTGCGGGTGTTCCGGCCGCAGAACCCGTCCCTAGCTTTCCCTACTTCGCAGCATGTTATTCTTTCAGTTACTCAAAACCCAAAGGTGGGGGGAAATCAGTGGTACATGATGAGATCGAGAGCTTACCAGTTTCTCAAATTCTGAATTTATAGGTTGGCTGTGCTGCTGCTTTAGTCTTTCTCGAAAACCTCTTCCAAAGCAGGGGCTCGAGATCCGCTACAGCGGTACTGTACCTGCAGAATGTTCAGAGCCCTTCGCATATCTCCACTGGAAAGGGTCACGAGTGCCTTCATCCCGTCCTCACTTAGGTCCACTCTGAAAAGAAAGAGGCAGGAGGAAGGGAGAGGCCCTCAGAGAGCACGAGCATTCACCAAGGGAACGACTAAGGCTTTGAACTAATGAAAGAAAAGGGAAGGACACAGTTAACAGTACTCTCCCGATCTGTAGGGGATCTCGGATTCGCTCTGGTCTGTAGGCTGTGGGCTTCACATTAGCAGTCACCGCCCACCCCGAGTCGGGAAAGACCCGCACTGAGGACCAAGGCTTGCCGTGCTGGACAGCTGAATTCTGTTCTCGGAGAAGCAAGCGCGCTGGCGAGACCCGTGGCCACGGAGGCAGAGCACCGCCTTTCAGAAAGCAGCAGCTTGGGCTGGCTACGGGCTTGGCAACTGGTTAGACAGAAGGTAATGTCTCAGTACCTTCCCTTCTAGTCCCAAAAGGCTGGAGGCATCTTAACAGAAGGGACTCTGGCAGCACGCAGTTGCCAATGACAAAAGAAGAGTAGGAGGAAGTCGGGACAGCTTCCAGTGGAGGAGGCTGGAATCAAGAGAAGAACCAAGTGCCTGCTGCGAAGGCTGTCCATGAGACGCCGGGGAAGACAGCAGCTTGCACACCCCGATGCTGACTCTGGGCCAGGCACCCTCCTTAGCTCTTTACCCGCCTTACCACCTTTGACTGTAAACCCACCGGCCAGCCCAGGGCCCTGCCCACACCCCCCAGTCCCCAAGGCCCTCGGCTTTCCTCCTTTCCCTTGTACTTACTTCTCCTCTTCTATGACATGTTCCAGGCGGGGGACCATGAGTTCCGGAGTCAGGGGGCCGAATCGGAACCTTGTACACCGGGACTGCAGGGCGGGGATGATCTTCGACAGGTAGTTACAGATGAGGCAGAACCTGGTATTTTCCGTGAATTTCTCAATCACTGGCAAGGGAAAAGAAAACCAGCTCCTGTCCGTTCCGAGCCTTCCAGAGCCCTGGAGGCCCTGCACTCTCCCGTGCTCACATGCACGAGTGGAGGCCGTCCACAGGTCGGGGCGCTATGGGAGTGAGGGGCTGTGGCTGGGGTGGCTAGGACTGGAAGCCAGCCACGCTCCTTCCCAAAGCTGACGGATTTATAAAATGCATCCCTTCCTTCTGATGTGCCATGATTCTGGCGTCCTTGCCATCCTGCTCCACGGCGCCATGAAGTCCAGTATTCCTGTCCTTTTGCATAAAACTCCACCTGGCAGGTTGATGATGCTTCTAATGGGGGCGGGGGATGGCTTGTTGCGGACTTCCCAGTGGACTCTGTCTCGAAGCCTTAGAGCATTCGACAGAGTGCTAATTCGCATTCAGAAAGCTTAGGAAACAGCAGGTGCGTTCTGTAGTTACCTGATGTTCTCGCACGGGAACCTGCCCAGTCTGACAGTCACTGTGCAGAGCAAATGCTGAAGAAAGGCTGCCAAAGCTTTCAAGATCAGAAGACACTCTAACTGTCCTCCTCCTCCCCTTAAACCTCTCCTCCCCACAACTCCGCAAGACCGTTCCTCTCTCCTAGCTAATTACCTCGGAATCTTAATGCGAGAGATTACCAGTGTCCTTTCAAAGAAATCCACTGCACCAGGGACCTTAAGATAGACAACTTATATGATACTCTCCTCCCCTGCCAGATCAGCCCCTTGGCAAATAGAGAAGTCATGTCAGCTTTCTGAGTGTGACTATGTTTCCAGAATTATTTTCCCGGCTGCTGTCTATCTCAGGGTACCAAGAGCAGAAAGGTCTACCCAGGAGTTTAGGAATGACAGACTTTCCATATCCACCCCTGCTCCCGCCCCCTCATTCTAAGACTACAAATTCCCAACCCCAAATTGAACCCCCTGGAAGAGGAGGATGGGACACCACTGTCAGACTTAAAAGTCCCACCAGGGCCTCTATCTTTCAGCTGCTGAAAGGGGAAACCTAGCTTTGGTCTAGATTGTTGGGTAGGATACACGGAGCAAGGTCAGGAGATTTCTCTGGGCTAGAAGATGAAAACGGTCAACAAGCCATGGCACGTCTCATGTCCCAAGCGCCTACTTCTCTTTCAAAGGCACTCCTGAGCCGACACACCATCCCTGGGAGTGCTTCCTACCTCTCCTCAAGGCATTCTGGGCATCCTGAGTCATGGCGTCCGCTTCATCCAGGATCACTAGTTTGAAGCCTTTCCTAGGAAAACAAATGGTACCATCGGAAGAGATCTTCAATCTCACCTCCACTTCTGGGCCAAACCTACACGTACAACTTTGCCATCAGGCCCTGCCTCAGAGTCCATTCTTCCTCCACCTCTGAGCGAAGCAGGCATCTGTGGTCACACAGAGGACATGCCTGTCACTCCACTCTTAAAGGAACTGAGGTCTGATTTGGGTATTTTTGTTACATTGTTTCCCCTGGCACCTTCCCTTTCTTCTGTGCACACATGGTATCCCATTACTCAGGCATGGCACTGCTTTTTTCCACCACCTTCGCCCTTCACTCCTGCCTGTCTTTTCATCTTTTCCTTTGTTTACCACCATCCCCGTGGTCCATCCCGATCTCAATTCATTTTTGTTTAAATTCAAACTAGCTCATCTGGTCTTAGGATGTCATCATTCTTTGGTTAACTAATCGAATGAAGTTAATGCTTCCTAAAGAACCTGCTAATATAGACTTAAAAATATTTTATTTTGATATTTACATTATTTCTTACTAACATCCTTGTATTTTACTTCTTTTTCAAGGCTACTTTTGACAAAGTCATTTTGTACCTTTACAGACTAGCAAAGGGGAGGATTAAAAAAAATTAAGCTCTGTCATCTCACTGATCAGAGTCTCTAAGGAGAGAAATTATGCAAATAATTCTTACTTAAATATTGTCCTCGTGCTAGCAAAGCTCAGGATTGGTCCCCGAACGATATCTATTCCTCGGTCGTCTGAAGCATTCAGCTAAATGTGGAAGAGAGAAGCCAGAGTCAATTAGAAACATGTTGGTGTGCTATCTCTGAACCAATTTATCTTTTCATCAATCCAGCTCGGGGAGCTAGGTCTCTAAGTCTAACGACAGCTACGAGATAAACACTATTGAAAAACCAAGATCACAACTGTATTTAAAACTCACAACTTGCTACACCATTACATTACATTTGGAAAGGCAAATGACTGTGTTTTCTCCCCTGTTTGAGGACAACCGCTGACATACTCTGGCAGAGTAATTAATTGGCCTGGCCACAGTGAACAGCACCTCTGGCAAAAACAGAATCATGCTAATTTTAGCCACCACAACCCAGAGCAACCTAGAAGTTACCCAGTCGTTAATACACTGAAGTAGGAACATTGGTGGTAGCGAGGTTCTAAGATCTATAACAACAACAAAAAAAGACATTTTTTTCTTGCAATAGACAATATTTGCAATTTTGCAATCTAAGGGTATCAGTCAAATCTCAGAGCAAACAGATGGCATACTCAAATTCAGGGATTTGAAGAGAATGACAAGATATGTTTTAAACAGCGGGGTGTGGGGAAACCACAAGAGCTATGCGACACCTCTGGAACTGCTGGGGCCCATTACCAACCCCAGGTCTTAAAAGGTGAGTGGGGGAGTGGCATTGGCACCTGGAGAAGGCTGTGGGATTTGCCCAGCAGGTGGGGATGCTGTCAGTCTGTGGTGACCTGCGAGACAGAACCAGGCATCCTTCTCCTTCCCCAGACTCCCGCCAGGGCCCCTACTGGCCAAACGTAACCAGGGGGAGCCAAAGGACAAGGCAGCCTGGAGTCAATACAGTTCAGCCTTCCGGGGCAAGAACAGGAGGGAGCCACATGGAGAAGAACTCTGGACGGGCACGTGGAAGACAGCAAGCCACCGAGTGACCACTCACTGAGGGACCCCTGAGTGTTTGCGTGTAAGCTGGCAAAGGCAAAGAAAAATATCTAGCCCTACCACTGCCCTCTAGCTAATGCCAATCCAGGCCCAAATGTCAATTCTAGATCAAAGCCACTCGAGATATTTTGTCTGTTTCTTTCCCCACCTCCAGCACAGCAACTTACTTGTAAAGTAAGACAAATCTAAGAGAACTAAGATACTCGAGTTCTTTGCAGAGTAAGAAGAATCCTCTTATTTACCTCCAAGACCATGGAGCCAAATTCCTTATCTTTGTAGAGCTGTTTCGCACAGGCCAGGATGGTGGAGGTCTTTCCCGTCCCTGGAGGACCATAGAGAAGCAGGTGCGGCAGGCGGTCTTCACTAATAAATTTCTGAACTGAGGATTGGGAAGAAAGAGAGACCCCATCAGTTTCTGAGAGTTGTCTCATTCACCTAGGCCCTTGAGTCGGCTTGAATGCACTTCAAGCTCACATTCAAATCGGAGGCAGATGCAGGAATGAAAAATCTGAAAGGACTCAGCTCTTACAGCAACATTCCATAAAGCTCAGTCAGATACTTCAAGGTTATTACTCAGCAGAGACATCACCAAGAAATTTATATGGGTCCTCCAACTAGAATGACAGTAACTGACACATGGATGCTTACTGGTACTCAAGATGTCCTGATGAGAAATCAGATCATTCAGTGTCTGTGGCCGATATTTTTCAACCCTGAAATACAATTTAGCATGGATTACAATACATACAAATTCAAGAACATGCTGTCACGTACAAAAGAATCCTTTCATATCCTAATGAAAAGAGAAAGAGAAATAAAATCCTTTAACTTTGAATACAGACCACTAGTTCTCAACCAGGGACAATTTCATCCTCCAGGAAACACTTGGTGATATCTGGAGACATTTTCAGTTGTCACAATCGGGTGGAGGGTGCTACAGGCCTCCAGTGGATAGGCACCAGCGATGTCACTAAACATCCTACAATTCACAGAACAGCCACCATACCCGCCCCCACCAAGGATCTAGCCCAAAATGCCCATAGCACTGCTCTAATTTTACCTTTCCAGCTGTCTGCCTATAAATAATCTCAACCTGGATGGGCACCTACTATTTCAAAGTAAATTAAAAACTGAACTCGTTGGGGCACCTGGGTGGCTCAGTTGGTTAAGCATCTGCCTTTGGCTCAGTTCCTGATCTCAAGGTCCTGGGATTTCGCCCTGCGTTGGGCTCCCTGCTCAGAGGGGAGTCTGCTTCTCCCTCTCTCTCTGCACCACCCCACCTCGTGCTTGCTCTCTCTTTCTCAAATAAAATCTTTAAAAAAAATTGAACTTGTACCCAAATATACATCAGAAGATGAATGGGTAAGTGGTGGTCGATCCATACAACGGATTATTTACCCATAAAAAGGAATGAAGCACCCACACCTGCTACAACATGGACGAACCCTGAAAACATGATGCTGTGAAAGCCGCCAGTCACCAAAGGCCACATACTGATTCTATTTATATGACCAGCCACAATAGGCAAATTCAGAGACCGCAGATTAGCGGTGAAGGGGAGGGTGGGGATAGGGAGTAACTGCCAAGGGTATGGAATTTCCATCCGCAGTAAAATGAAAAACTTGGGAACTAGACAGTGACATGGTAGCACAACATTCTCAATGTACTTTAAGTCACGGAATTATATACACTTTACAGTATTTACAACTGTAAGCTGTATGTGTTTTTTCCACAATAAAAACAGACTGAACTTTTTTTTTTTTAAGATTTTATTTTTATTTATTTGTCAGAGAGAGAGTGAGAGAGAGATCACAAGTAGGCAGAGAAGCAGAGGGAGAAGCAGGCTCCCTGCCGAGCAAGGAGCCCGATGTGGGACTCAATCCCAGGACCCTGGGATCATGACCTGAGCCGAAGGCAGCCGCTTAACCAACTGAGCCACCCAGGCGTCCCCAAACTGAACTTCTTATTAGACAAGACCAACTTGGAGCTTTCCAAAGACATCAAACGGAATCCCATCAGTTTCTAAAACAATATTCGGGTGCAGCTGTGGAAGTAGGATGGTTATGAGTGCAAGCTCTCAATTCACCTGGGTTCAAATCCCAACCTGTTTTCTAGCTCTGGACCTTAGGCAAGTCCCTTAACCTTTTGATTTTACAACTAGAATAGTAACTACCTACCTTCTAGGGTCTTCGTAAAGATCGAACATCTAACAGGGTCCCTGCTAATCTAATAAAAATCCATTTAAATACAACTTAACTGGGAAGCGTTATTATCATCACGATTATTTCAGTTTAGAATCTGAGCAATAATTGCATCGAAGATCCCGGCGAAAGTAGAGCATTTTGGTACCGAGGCCGATGCAAAGTCAGAAGACGCGGGATCTGACCCCTGTGCTGTCACCCAGCGCGTAAAAGCAATGGGGCTTGTGGGAGTAGGGCAGCGGGAAGACCTGGCAAAAGTCCTAGAAGAACGGAGGGGACTGGGGAGCTGGAGATGTCAAGGCGAAATTCTGGGGCTCCGTCCGAGCCAGGTCGGGGGCGGTGGGACGAGGTCTGGCCGGCGGCGGCCTGGCCGCTGGCCCACCCCGGCCACCGATCCCCTTTCCCGCGGCAGACGGGCCTCCTCCTACCAGGGCAGGTTTCTGATCTTGGCCGCCGCGGGCTGCTGCTGCTCCTGCTGCGCTGAGGTCTCCATGGCGGGGTAATAAAGGTGTCTAGGTCCGCTGGGGTCACCGCGACCGCCGGTGACCTGCACAGTCACTAGCCGCGAGCCGACCCCGGCACCCCGGCACTTAGAGTTCGCGCGCAAAAGCAGTTCTCGCGAGATGTAGCCTCCTGCTTCCGACTTCCTCCCTAGGTCCCGCCCCCTCTCCGTTGCCAAGGCGCCGGTTACCAGGTTACCGGGAGGCGCCGGGCGCCCGACTCCCTCCCGCTCAGCCCTTTCGGCCCAGCGCTGCCCTTTCGCCGGTGCGGCGGGGCTTCCTGAGCCCGGGGACGGGGTAAGCAGGAGAGGCCGGGTCACCCCTTGCAGCCGCCAGTCATCGTTACAAACTAAAGTCTCACGGCCAAAGCCAGTTCCAGTTACCACCAAAGTTCAAACACTTAGAGTTCAAAGGAACAGAGAGTCTCCAGCGCTGAAAAACCCCGAGGAAAAAACAACCCCAAATGACGGGGCCAGCTCTTGAATATAGATGCCCTAGGAAAAAAGGCTCAAAATAAGCTGGGAGGTGAGTACTTGGAATCGATAAACAACTCCAAACACACACAACTCCAACCTACCTCCCCATCCATGCCCCTCACTCAACAAAATCTAGAGAACCAAGCTCCAGGAACACCCCCAGAGTGAAAACAAAAACTCCCAGTTAGGTTAATATGTGTAACTGGAAAGGGCTAGTTACGAAGCACAGAGGACAGGATCCCTATGATCTGAAGATAGGGGAACCAGTGTTGAAATTTTAGTGCCTTTTTCTGCTATGAGGTGATTACGGACCACTTTTATTTTCTTCTATTTTGTTGGTCTCTATTTCTTAGCAATGAGTATGATGAGTATGTATTGCATATTACAGATTACATACTCTATCCATAATAAAGCTTTATGTATTTATTTTTTTATTTAGAGGGGCTGTGGGGCAAATACATGAGGGCGGTTATGCTTCTCGCTAGCCCCTGCCTGGAGATTCAGAAGAAGGGAGGAGGGTCAGCTGTGGCTTGTGGTATGACAGTGGCCAGCTCTGACTCTGCTTGTTCAGATCCTTAGTCTGCCACTTTGCCACTCAGCTTTGGGCAGCTGGCTTCTCTCCTTGTGCAATAATCTCTACTCCAAAGGTACCTGCCAGGATCAAATAACACGTGTAAAGCAGCCGGCACATTGCCGCCTTACTCTCTCCTTCCCTTCTCGCACACTCTCCACCCACCCTGTTCTTGTTTCAAATGTTTCCTCTCAGGCAAAACCTACTCAAGAATCGGCTGGTGTGACTATACCCGCGAGGGCTGATTGCATGTGTCAGCGTGACTGGACTCCGGACGCCCAGAGAGCTGGTAACATATTATTTTGGGGCTGTGTCTCCGAGGGTGTTTCTGAAAGTGATTGGCGTTGGAATCGGTGGACTGAGTAAAGATGGCCTTACCAGTGCGGGTGAGCATCATCCAGTCCACTGAGGGCCTGAATAGAGGCAGAGGAGAGGCAGAGGAAGGGTGAACTTGCTCTCTTTTTGAACTGGGGTATCCATCTTCTCATCCCCTCAGACACCAGTGCTCTTGATTCTGAGGCCTTTGGATTCAGACTGAATTACACCTCTGGCTCTCCTGGGTCTCCTGCTTGCAGACAGCACATTGTGGGCCTTCTTGGCCTCCATAGGCCATGTGTGAAATGGGCAGGAGTAGCCAATTCCTAGGATATATAAAATATAAATATGAATATAAAAATATAAAACATATTTAAAATACAAAATATTTTAATTATACATAAATTTTATTGATATATAAAGCAAATAATATATATCAATATTACGTATACAATGTAAGATATATTTTAAGTCTACATAATAAAAATACAAGTGACATATATATAGCCATTTTGCTAAGGGGCCTTTGTATTAGAAACATGATGCCACCAGCTCCTTGAGCTGGAAGATGTGAATGAGACTGGACCATAAAACTGTGTGCACCCACTGTTCAGTTTGCTTGGAATGCAGAATTCTTCTGTGTGGCATTATATTATATGTTTACAAGGTCATGTGTTGTGTGCCTCCCCAATGGATTGTAAGCTCATTGAGAGGCAAGGCTTTGATTTATTCACCACTGCATTCCTGGTGTCTGACGCATGGCTCAAACGAAGCATTTAATAATTATTTCATGAATGAATAAATGATAATAGCTAATACTCCTTAGGCAGTTGCTATGGGCCAGACACCGTTCTAAGTGCTTTGCTTTACATTTATTATACATTACATACATTATATTATACCTGCTCAGTTGTTGCAATAAGCATTAGCCCCATTTCATAGACATGTTAAGTAACTTGCCCAAAAGTTTAGTAGGTTTTGTGACTTGGTGTAATGGGCACAACTGGATCTAACCAGGACAGTGTGATTCTATAGCCCAAACTCTTAGCCGCTCAGCTAGCGTGGTCCCTGGACTAGCAGCAGCAGCAGCCCCTGGGAATTTGTTGGAAATGTTAATTATTCTTCTCCCCACCCCAAACCCACTGAATCTGAAACTCTAGGGGTGGGCCCAGCCATCTGTGCTGTAACGGGCCCTCCAGGGGATTCTGATTCGCTCGAGTTTGAGAACCACTGCCCTACACTCCCACTGCTTCTCAGTCCTTGAGCTTCCCATGACTTCACTTTCTAAGAAAGAGAATGGGTACTCACATGCAAACGCTGGAAAAACAGAGGTGTCCATTTAATGTGTGTGTGTGGTTTTGTGTGTTCCTGTTTTTGTTATTGAGTTAATTGAAGGTATAGTCCTTTGGGCAAGTTACTTAATATATCTTTGCACCTCAGTATTGGCATTTGTGAAATGGGCAGGGATAGGGGACTGGACTAGAGAGAGGGATGACATTAAGAACACCTGACGATTTTACAAAATTCCAATACCTGAAGTCCAGCCAGACCAATTAAATTTGGCCTCTGGGAGTGGGACCAAGCATTGGCAGTTTTAAAAAGCTTTCCAGGAGATAATAGTCAGGTAAAGTCGTACTAGAGCCCATTCTGAGCCAATCACAGCAATCCTAGCCCCTTGATTGGCTTAAAGGTGAGCATGTGACCCAGTTCTGCCCAGTGAGATGTAAGGGGAAAAGGGGAGAGGCGCCTCTGGGAAACTTTTCTCCTTTCGAACTTTGTGGATCTCAGCACCGGGTGCTCTTTAGCCTCTCTCCCAGTGGAAAAATTCTGTCACCTTGAAGAGAAAGAGATAAAGACCCAAATTACAAGCTCACACATCTCTAAGCAGCCTGGGAGTTAGTACATAAAAAAGAGGGCTGGGTGGAAACAATGCCCTGCCAATAGGGGGCGGAGTTTGCAGGTGGAAGATTTAAGCAGAGAAAGAATGTAGTGGCGAAGTATTGGCTGGCTCAGCATCAGTTGAAGGCTAGAGACCCCAACTTGGAAAATGGGACAAAGACAGGCCAAGGAACTGAAACCATAGTAAAAATTACGCCATGGAACGAAACCAGTAAGGAAAGTGCAGCTGCTTCGGACCTTCTGAGGCCACTGCCCCCGCTGCCCCTAGACAATGGATGTTGCTTTCACCATTTCTACTGTCAGAAAGAATTCACCACTTCTGTTCTGCACTGGAAGCTAGCTGAAACTAGCGCCCCATTAAAAGTCTGGGGAGACATGCCTGATTGTCCCGGCTGGGGTTGCATGTTGGCAAGTCCCTGGTATATAGCTTGAATGGCGGGAAATGACGTCTGCCTCCCACCAAGATTTGTGAACTGAGGACATCCTTGAATATAGATAGGAGAGGGGTTCAGATGCTGGAGACCAAAGGATCACAGATGTCCCCTTGCCAATATTCAGCCATGAGGGATGGAATCCAAAAGTTGCCGGGACGTATGATCTTTTTAAGGGCAATCAAAAATTTAGATTTTTATGTGCAATTACTGTATGTTAAACATTGGTACCTAATTAAAGAAAAAAACTCTTGGTCAAGCGCAAATGTTGGATCATTTTGTGACTTTTTCTTTCTGAAGTACAGATGATCAGGCAAAAGATACAGTCATTCCTTCTGACCTTCTGCCTAGACTGTAAACATTCTGGAGGATAAGGGTAAATCAAGCTGGTAGCTCCATGTGAATTGTGACATTGATGAGCATAGGCACAAACTTTTCTTATGTAATCAGAACCAGATTTGGAAATGCTTTACTAAAACAGTAGGTCCTAGAGATGGCAGGACCAGAAGTTACAAACAAAATTACCAACGAAAGGCATTTGCTCTTAAAATTGACTTAGGGGAAGGGAGCCCTGGATTTTATTACTCTCAGCTTTGGAACAAACTTGGCTTTGGACACAGCACTTACTGCCTTAGTTTATTTTTAAGATTTGTTCTTATGAGAGAATGGGATGCGAGGCTATCTTTGGAAGATGCTGGCAGAAGAAAATCAAACTGGGTCTTTCTCCTGAGCATGTTTGTACTGGTGAAATCATGTTTAAATGAAGAGAAAGTACTTGAAGGAGAAAAAAAATCTCAAAGGGCAATTTGAAGAGTTTGTGTAGAGGAAGGGCCATCTTCTTTGGTGACCACAGCAAAATCATTGACTGATAAGGACTATAAATCCTTAGATCTTTTGGGGCACTTGCCTCCTTCAATGACTTTCTCATTGTTCGAAGCCCAGAATGCCCTACATCAAGGTTTAGGGAAATCCATTCATCATCCTCTGATGTGTGTTAATTGAATAACTAAGGAATGGTTATTTTTCGATTCCTGAATCTGATGCTCTTTAAGTTTGAGATTGAAAGGGTGACTCATATGAATTTGCTCCATGGGCTCAAAAATTTTCACATTTCTTAATTTTTCTAAGTGACATAATGTGGCTCAAGGTCCTCCACTGTCTCTTCCTCAAGCCAAGGGAGTTTGGAAATTCATTCTGTGGGAGCTGGGTTCCTTCCCTTCCCTGGGGTCATTCAAGAAGGATAAGAGGTTGTGGGAAAATAGGCCAGAACATTTGAGGAAGGGCTTTTAGTCTTTAGCTATTCCTAGAGTCTGTTGGAATAGATGCTCTTTGTCATCAGGTTTGAGGTTTAGACTTCCCTGGGCCCCTCCTTTGAAATTCTGCCACCTTCTCCTCCTTACCCACTTACTAACTCAAAGTGAGGTTCCAGAACCAATAGTATCAACACTCCTTAGGAGCTTGTTAGAAATGCAGACTTTCTGGACCCACTCCAAGACTCCTGAATCAGAATTGCATTTTAACAAGGTCTCCAAGCAGCTGGTGTGCAGATTTCAGCTGAGAAGCCCCAGATACCACATAATGTATCTCTCTCCCACCATCTTGCTCCTCACCGCTGTTCTGCATCTCTAGTGTGGAATTCTTCATGGAATAGGGCCACTGGCCTCTCACGAAACACTCCCAACCTCCTCCCTGCTAAGGGCCTAGCATTTTGATAATTCAACTCCAAGTCCCAAAGTTCCTAGGCATCCAAGCTCCCCTGATCCAGGCAAACCCAATGCTGCAGGACTCTGAGGCTTAATTGCTTGGGGAAAAGAAAAAAAAAACAACACCAAAAACCCTTAGTTTCTGGTGATGAGTTCACAGTAGAAAGTAAGTCCAGTTAATTTCTCCGTCACATTATTTTGTCACACTAATAATAGGCCCTCTGGGCTGGTGAAATTTTAAAAATATATCTTCTTCTGGAGTCTTCCCTGATTCGCTCTAGTTTGAGCCCAGCATAATTGTCCTGGGCTAGAATCTCTGGGGCCATCTTGATTGAAAAAGAGGAAAAGGTGTTAATAAGGAGGGGATGGAAGTGTAGTTCCATTATCCTGGCTCTGTTCCGTGCTGGTCCGGCCATGGACCACACTGCCTTTGGGTCTATGGAACAGAATTGCAAGGTAAAAAGCATTTGGCGTGTTACCTGTTGTACAATCTGTGTGCAAAGTAAGGGGACCGTTTCTCTCCCGTCTCTCATGATAGCAGGGACCCTGGGGATGTAGCGAAGTGAGAAATAGACCTTAATATTGGCAAAAGACTGCAGATTCAATTCGAGGATGAATAGTAATAAGAAAATGCAAATAACTATCATTATTTACGTTGCATGGCAGTTACACAACACTTTATTATATAGTAGATGCTACAGAAAGAACTGTATTTATAGACATTTTGTCCTGTTCCCCAGCCCCCCTAAACTCACTCTTTCAATGCATCTGGCCCAAGTTCAATGGGAACGTGATTTTAAAAAATACATTTATTTTAAATAAATGCAATACTGAAAAATAAAACAAGACAATAGTACTGAAAATTGAAGAGCCAAGGCTGACCCAAGTCAATGTGGAGAATTTTTAAACTCGAAGATATTTTAAGTGTTTCAAAGATATAGATGTTCAAAATATACTTTTAAAAATTCTTTCAACTTAAGAGAAAGTGTATTTTTTTATAGGGAGTCACCTTAGAATTCAATTTTATTCCAATCTGAAGATACTTGGCAGATGTGCAGGAAATTAAAATATCTGGCGTGTTCATCAGTATGAAGATTGGACAATTGTGTCTTAAAAAAGTCTTAAAATTTAAAGGTCATTCAAAGTACAGATTTTTAAAAAAATTAACGAAAGCACATTTCCTTCTTAAAGGGGTATCTAATTAAAGTTTCCTGAATCTCATGGGAGGAAATTATTTTGTACCCTCTGCTTTAATTTTTTTCTTAAATTTTTAAGGGATATTGGACAAAACAACATATTCAGTATGTCATATTTTGGCAAATGTCAACCAGAACTGGCTTGTTAAATATGGGTTATCTTCAGTTTGTGCCAATTAATTAACTTAAGATGTTTTCTTAATGCTAAATTCAAATAAGTTCTTCGTTTTGATACAGCTTCTAATTTTCTTCTGTTGTTCAGGTGATTTGAAATTATAATTGAGAATAGATTTTGCAAAATTAACACATAAAAAGACATCACTGGAAACGTTTTCCATTGCATAATTCCAAATGCCATGGAAATAATTGGCGTATTTGGATAGTCATGGAACTTAATTCCAAACGTACATATTTCAAAATTATCCATCTGCTTAACACCAGGAAGGGTTTCAATGATAAGATCTTGGTGTACCCGATTGTGGAGAACTTGGTGTGATAAAATTTGCAAAATCAAAATTGTGTTATTTCTTTAAAAAACAATTAGTGGGATTAGAAAGTCGGTCCAAGCCTGCAATATGGTGTTATGAGAACAAGAAAACAAGACCATTTATTCATCCCTCCCTGTACTCCTCCAATGTGACCACCAGGGAGAAGACACACACAGAGGTAATGAACTAAAAATCCCCCTAGATTTAAAGACTAGGTGACTTTAGCTTAAGCTTTACCGTTTTAACCAAACAAGGCCTTCTCATTTGAAATTGTAAGTGCTGAAAAACAATAGTGACATTCAAACCTGCCCTAAGTTTATTTATATTGGGAAAATACCTTGACGTCTTTAGTCTCAACTACTATAAACTATCTCAATACTGATACTAAGCTATAGTTGATAAACTTCTCCTTTGATTTGTTTGAACTTTCTAAACAGAATGGGTGCCAGTTATTTATAAATACATAAATAAAGTGACCATGGTAGATTGTCTGCAAAGATGGTTGTTGCCCATTTTTCCCATCCCTAGGGGGTGCATGCATCTTCTCCTCTCAAGAGCTGGAGTCTATTTCCTCACTCCTTGGAGGCCGGTCTTTGTCTTGCTTTGACCAAGAGAACTTGGTGGAAATGCTATTCCAGAACTTTCAAGCTGAGGCCTGGAAGTTTACACTTTAGCTAGAGGGAATACCATCTGCCGTGTCAAGAAGTCCAGGCTTTTCTGCTGGAGAAAGGGGACTCCAGGAACTCAGGTGACAGCAGAAGGCCCCAGAGACATAAGGGAGTCCAGCCAACACCACAAGGAAAGAGGCCCAGCTGTCCTATGCAGTCCTCAATTATTCGAGCCATTCTAGCAGAAGCCCTATGAGTGAGGCCATCTTGGATCCTCCAGCCCCACACGAAGCCACCTCAGCTAACACCAGGTGAAATACAGATGAACTGTCCCGTTGAGCCCTGCCCTAGTTCCTGGCCCACAGATTCACGAGCAAATAAAATGACTGTTATTTTAAGCCATTACATTTAGCTGTGGTCTGTTATGCAGCAGCAATAGATACCATCACAGTGACAATTTTCTAAATTTTTTAAAATTGAAATTTACCAACTCCTAAAACATTTTGGAGGTTGAAAGGAAAAGACAAGTAGACTATTCATTAACCAAAGCTGTCATAACTAAGGGAGTTTTTTAAAAGTGCTTTTGAAAAAGTTTTGTGGCTGCACTTATAGACTATCTCAGTTGCTAATATTTCTGTCACGGAGAGTGATTTATTTATAAGTTAGCTAATGCGTAACCTTTTTTTTTTTTTTTAAAGATTTTATTTATTTATTTGACAGAGAGAGAGAGATCACAAGTAGGCAGAGAGGCAGGCAGAGAGAGAGAGAGGGGGAAGCAGGCTCCCTGCTGAGCAGAGAGCCCGATGCAGGGCTCGATCCCAGGACCCTGAGATCATGACCTGAGCTGAAGGCAGAGGCCTTAACCCACTGAGCCACCCAGGCGCCCCGCTAATGCGTAACCTTGACTATAACAATGACAAAAGTAGTTTCTTCAATACTCATCTCATTTTTACTTGGTTGTTATGTAAATGAGAAATTCCAAGGAAGCTATGAGAAGGAGGAACAGCCTTACAAACTAGACCCTCTGCGAAGCACTCCTGGGCTGCAAATATTGTCTGTGTAAAGTATATTTGATATACTTGCGTATCAATAGAAATACTTGCGTTGCGTAGTCCTAGACCTAAGACCAAAAGAAATTTATCTAGGCTTAAGACATGTTTTAAGCTAGTTAGAATTTTTATTCAAATTATAAATATGACTTGCAGTACTAGTACTGAATTTTTAAAAACTTGGCCACCTCATGTTACCAAATTTGCCAGCGTTTTAACAATGGTATGTATGGAAACATTGCTAGCAGTTTTGTCGACCTCAGGATTTTTTTTTTTTATCTGCAAAATTAGGATAGATTTTTTTTTTTAAGAAAAGAACATTTAAATTAGGTGACATATGGATCAGATACTAGCTATATTTGGTGCCTGTTCACTAGAAAATTACATAAAAGGATAGTTAGGAAAGGAGGTGAAAAAGAACCAGTAATAGGAGCCAAATACTAAGGGAAGAAAAGTCTAGTTTATACATGAGACATTATTAGCATAAGGCATTTTGTTCTGTAATGTAACTGTTGTAAAAGTAGGGAGAGAATAGGAGAGTGGTAAATATACAAAAAATAACAGGAGAACAAAGTGAATTTAAAAAAAATAGACTCATGCTCACAGATGGAGGGCAAGATCTATAAACTAGTCTACTAAGTTTCCAGTTTTGGGCACTATTTTGGACTAGATAATGTAAAAACGTTCCCCAGTTAATAGTCATCTAGATAATGCTGGATAAAATATAACACCACCAGAAAACAGGAATAATCTTCAGGAGTCAGAAAAACAGATGGTGAAAACCAAACTGGTAGGGATTATCTACATGGAGCAGGGAGGAGTTTCAGTTGTAAAAGTCCCAAAGGACAGGGGACAAAACTTTGGGGGAAGGGCACTGTGGCCTCCACTCAAAGACCCACAAAGAGCTATACTCTTAGGGAAAAGGGTGGACGGACTAGAAAAATTCATCCAGCCAACACAGGGAGATAACAAGGAAGTGTATTTCTTTTATTCTGGACCTTCAGTGGGAAAGAAACACCCCCCTAGAACTGTTCACAATAGGACTATACTCATGTAGGTTTAGAGTTCAAATTTACCTTGGGAAACCCTTAAGCCAAGAATTGAGCTAAGCAAACTCTGGAATGCAAACGTTCAGTCTAGATGTACTGGATTCCCATAAATAAAGATCTCTGTGTTTTAAATTACAAAACACACAAGGAAACAGTCCACCATGAGCAAGAGTCAACAGCAGTTGACTTCTGACAACAGAAGAGAAGAGTCAACAGAAACAACAGAAACAACAAGATCAGATACCAAATGCTTCAGATAACTGGCTTATTAAAGACTCATTTAAAATAAATTGGTTCACAATGATTAAAGCCACAAATAAATTAATAAACACAAGAAAAGAACAACTCTTAAAATAGATAAAGTACTTTTGAAAAAGAAACTAGACTGTCTTCATCTTGGTGATTTTTCTCTTTATCATTGTCAGTGGAACCAAATATTCAACATGAGACTGCACCTACGCATTGTATATTAACCAGAAGCAGTAAAATTTCCCTGTGAGTCATTCATTATCACTCATTTAGCAAACATTTATCAACACCTGCAATGTGCCACCAACTGTGCGATGCCTGGAATGGGGGCATAGGGGGGTGTTCAGCAGGTGAAGAAGACAGACCCTCCAGTGGGGCAGAGAGAATTGCAGGCAAAAAATATGTGCAGTTAATTTCTAGCATGATGCATGTACCCAGGATGAAGGAAAGAAAAGAAAGATGCAGGCTGAGAGGGGCCTAAGAAAACCCTAAGAATATGATGCTTCAGCAGAGACTCAAAGAGTGATTAGAATTTACCCTGATGGAGGAAAGAGAGAAAGCTGTCCAGGCAGAGAAGAGAGATGTTGGAAGGCCTGGATTCAAGGCAGGCTGGTGCATTTCAGAGCCTGCAAGAAGACCACTAAGGTGGAGTGAGGAAAGCCAGTGGGAGCCTGGGTTGTATGTGTAGGACCACCATGGGAGGCTGAATAGCTCTAGGGGCCAGATTCAGGAAAGTCTTGTCTGCTAGGCCAACCAGAGCAGATTTGGATTTATCCTGCAGGCACTAGGGAAATTTTGGAGAGAAGAGATCATCAAATTTAGGCTTTGGAAAGACCATTCTGGGGATGAAGTGCCGGATGGTTTAGTAAAAGGTAGACCTGTCACTCCTCAAGGTTGTTGTAACCACAACAAAAAGAAGTTCTTATCCTGCAAATTTTGGGGGAAAACACTTGGAACTATTTTTGATGAGTGTCAATAGGGGAACAAAACATTTAGGAGGAAGCAAGTTTGGAAATGCATCCTACTGTGCATTCCTAAGTGGAAAGACAAGCATAAGAATAATTTTTAGAACACACTTCCATTAAAAAAAAAAATGGAAACAAAACCTAAAATCACCCCTACATATGTGTGTGTGCACAGTAAATATATATATTAATATGAAAAAAAAAAAGCCCCAAAGAACTACCAGCCTCCTCTTCTTGTTCTTCAGATTCCTGTTGTAGATAATTGTCCAGAACAATAATAATGATGCTTCCTGTTTTCAAATTCATCACTGATTGTCTAATGGAATGGAAAAGGAGGGAAATCAAAAATTACTCTAAGGTCAGAATCATGACTCCCTCACTGGAAAGTGAGCTCCCTGGAAGTGAGCCACATGTTTTATTCATCTTTGAATTTCTCCAGTGCCTGGCACATAAATGCCCAATAGAAGTTTATTGGATGTGAGAATAAGAATATGGGAATTTGGGAATACCCTAATGGTTGTGTGGAAACTGGCAAGAGATTACATTTTGGGGAGTTCAATCCAACAAATATTTATTGAGCCTTTGTCGTGTGCCACCCTGAGCTGACATGTAGGGTGAGAGGAGGTGGTTGTGTTGACCTAACTTTAGCAACAAGCAAAGGAGCATTAGAAAGACATGGTCAAGGGTACCAGCTTTGGAGTCAGGCAGACCAGGGTTTAAACAGGATTCTCCCATTTACCAGTGGTTTGACCAAAGGCAAATAGCCTAACCTCTATGGGCCTCCACTTCCTCATCTGCAAAATAAAGATTATAATAATAGTGCCTACTTCAGAACTGTTGAGAGAAATAAGTGAGATATTCACATTGAGCACTTAGCACAGTACTTGAGCCAGAGGAAGCTCTGGATACATATGAGATATTATTGTAGACAAATGTAGGGATAAAAATAGTGTGTCTGGTTGGTGCTACTCTTACCAACTACTCTAAAATATCTCTTTGGTAACTTTGGTAGGCAGAATAATGGTCCCCAAAGATGTCCATACCCTAATCCCTGGAACCTGTGAATATGGTACCTCACAGAGCAAAAGGGACTTTGCAGATGGGATTAAGTTAAGGATCTTGAGATGCAGAGATTATCCTAGATTATCCTGGTGGGCTCTGTGTCATCACAAGAGTCTTTATAAGGCAAAGAGGGAGGCAGGGAAATCAGCGAAAGTGTGACAGTGGAAGCAGAGGTTGGAGTAATGTGTTGCTGGCTGGGGCTCACGAGCCAGGAATCGTGAACAGTCTTTAGAAGAGGGGAAAGGCAAGGCAGTGGATTCTCCACTAGAGCCAACACCTTGACTTTAGCCCAATGAGATGATTTTGGACTCCTGACCTCCAGAATTGTAAGATCATAAATTTGTGTTGTTTTGAGTCGCAGTGTTTATGCTAATTTGTTATAACAGCCATAGGAGACTCAGACAGTAATGATGGACAGAGAGATGGGCTGCCCAGACCCTATTCAAGCAAAGACTTGCTGTCCCGTTGCTGGGAGTACAGCCAAGAGATGGGCTCTGCTCTCACCTCCTTGGGCTTCAAGCCACGGCTGTGGAGAGCTGCTCATCCAAGGTCACGTCCTTTCTGGGGCAGTTCATACCTGGTGACTGAGGGAGGCAGGAGCCGGATGGGGCGACAGGAACCTGTTACCTCGGCCCACCTCCAACAACCCCGACAGGCAATCGTCACCGTAGAGCATCCCGTGGTTTTGGCGGAGGCTTTGTTGGGTGCGCATCATAGTTGGGCCTTTCTCTCTGCCCAATTCTGCTTTGTTTAGGAAAAAACCAGTTCTCCCTCCTGAGTTTCTCATTGACCGTCACAGGACTACCACACTCACAACGCTTCTGACACCAGAGATGTGGGGGTTTTCCCTGCGCCAAGCGCTTCTGCAGCGCCGGCTGGGTGTCCCACAGTTCAACTCAGTTCTAACCTGCAGATAGCATCCGATCCCACAGGTTCAGGCCTCCGTCCCGCAAGACCGTCCCCTCAACTCCCGCTCGGGTGCCTGTTGTGAGTCCAGCTCATCACCCGTACTTCTAACTGATTAGCTGTGAGTCAGAGCTCCCACCATCCCCTCCTCAGGTTCACTTAATTTGCCAGAGCATCTCACAAAACTCAGGAAAGCAGTTACTTACATTACCAGCTTATGAAAGGACATGATGAAGGATACAAACGGACAAGCCAGCTGAAGAGATACATAAGGTGGGGTCTGGAAGTGTCCTGAGTGTAGGAGCTTCTGTCCTCAAAGAGTTGGGGTATGCCAGTCTTCCAGTATGTGACTTCCAGCCTGGAAGCTCTCCAAACCTCAGAGTATTGGGATTTTATCCCAAAGCTTCCTCATGCTGCATGATCAATTATTAACTCCATTTCCAGCCCCTCTGCCCTCTCGAGCGAATAGGGAGTGGGGCTGAAAATTCCAAGCTTCTAATCCTGGCTTGGTCTTTCTGGTGACCAGCTCCCATCCAGGAGCCCATCCAGGACATCAGACAGAGTCGCCTCTTTATTTATTTATTTATTTATTTATTTATTTATTTATTTTTAAAAATTTTATTTATTTGGGACACCTGGGTGGCTCAGTTGGTTAGGCGGCTGCCTTCTGCTCAGGTCATGATCCCGGGGTCCTGAGATCGAGTCCTGCATCGGGCTCCTTGCTCGGCGGGGAGCCTGCTTCTCCCTCTGCCTCTGCCTGCCACTCTGCCTGTTTGTGCTCTCTCTCTCTCTCTCTCTCTGACAAATAAATAAATAAAATCTAAAAAAAAAAGATTTTATTTATTTGAGAGAGAGAGAGAGAGATAGTGAGAGAGAGCATAAGCAGGAAGGAGAGGGAGGAAAACAGGCTCCCCCCTGAGCAGGGAGCCTGATGTGGGACTCGATCCCAGGACCCTGAGATCCTAACCTGAGCCGAAGGCAGATGCTTAACTGACTGAGCCACCCAGGCATCCCTGGAGTTGCCTCTTTAGATCAAAACATGCTCCAAGAGCTCTTACCACTTGGGAAATCACAAAGGTTTTAGGAGCCCCATGTCAGGAACCAAGGGAGAGACTAGCATGTATATTTTCTATTATCTCACAAGCTTCCTCCTGCTTCTTTTCACAGATGTTGAGTACTAACTCTTGTACTTCAAACTGTTTCAGTATTTTTCCAGAAAAATCCACGTGTAACAGAACCCATCTGAGAGTGAAGGACAGCGCCTTTGAGATTGTAGACCACTATTTAACTGTCTGGGTTTTTTAAAAAACTTTTAAATTTCTTTAAAAATAGAGACTACTAGGGGCACCTAGGTGACTCAGTTGGTTAAGCATCCAGACTCTCAGTTTTGGCTCAGGTTGTGATCTCATGGGTTGTGGGATCAGGCCCCGTGTCAGGATCTGTGCTCAGCAGGGAGTCTGCTTGAAGATTCTCTCCCTCTGCTTCTCACCCACCCCCTTGTACCTCTCTCCCTCTCTCAAATAAATAAATAAACAAATCTTAAAAATAAATAGATAAATAAATAAATAAAAATAGAGAATATTGGTATTTTATCCATAATCCTTTCACAAATGCATTTCACTACTCTTCTGTCCCTTTCTAAAAATATACTAAAATAGTAATAAAAGCAAAAATCTGATTTAGAGCAGGGGATCACATATCCTGCTTATTTTTAAAAAATTTTTAAAGCTTTGTTTATAATGTTTTTTAAAGCTTTATTTATAAATAGGAAAACCAAGTCTAATTGCATTTGTAATTTTATGTGCATAGGAAGCAACTTGCCTTGTTTAGGTGTTAGGCAAGTCAAGCTGAGGAGTATAGACCTCACAGTATAAAGCTGGTCTTCTCTCCTCAGACAAAGAGAAAAGAGGGTACAAAATTCATCCTTTGGAGAGCTCACCTCTGTTCATATGCATGGATATTTTATGATATGATTCAAGACATTTAAGTTTTATTTAATAAACCATTGTGGAATTTCCAATTAAAACCAGCATATTGGGAGACACCTTTGTTTTCTTTTCCTCCCAAAATCTGGCTAAAAGACAATAAAGGGCTGAGAATGTACTAACTCACAAGGACAAAGAGAATGGGAGGAGAGACAAGAGTGGATAAGAGATTTCAACAAATATTGGGAGACAAAAGGTTGTTGGAGGGATTTCCAGTTAAACCTGAAAGACTAAATACTGTACATTTGTCTTTGCCTCTTCCAAATACCTTACTAAAACAATATTAAGGAGGGGCACCTGGCTAGCTCAGTCCATAGAGCATGTAGCTCTTGATCTTGGAGTCACGAGTTTAAGCCCCACACTGGGCATAGAATCTGACAAAAAAATGTCGAGGCTCTTGGTTGGCTCCATCAGTAGAGCACACAACTCTTGATTTTGAGTTGTAAGTTCAAGCCCCTGTTGGGTATAGAGATTACTTAAAAAAATCTTTTAAAAAATTAAGGGATTAAAAAAAAAGTATGTATTAGTTATAGATGTGCCTTACCTGAGGGGAGAACAGTCACCAGCTTTCCAATCTAGAATTCTATAGCCAACCAAACTATCACTGGAGAGTAACATTAGAAAAAAAATATTTTCAGGCATGCAGGGACTTAAAAAAAACTACCTCCCATTTACCCTCTTTCAATAAGCTTTTGGAAATGTACTCCAACAAAATGAGAGTAAAATAAGAAAGAGTGAGACAAGACTCGAAAGAAGAGGAGATTCAAAATGGGCAATAGGCAAAGGAAATTCAGAGGACAATGGCAAAGAGATGATTGAAAATGACAGCTGTGCAGTAGACCCTAGAGAACAACTTGTCCTGATTGGAGCAAGAAAACAAACTCTCGAGGGATCCCCAGGAAAAACATGAAACTGATTCTTTGAATGTAGAAAACATTGTTGATAGACCTCTAGCAGAGATGTTGGAACCCTTGGAAAATCACTTAGAAACAATACTTAGAAAACTAGAGAAATTAAAAACCAAGTCAATTATTAACTCTAGGAAAAAAGCAAAGGGCTTTACAAGAAAGGAAACATGGTCATAGTGCATCTACTTGGTTTGGTAGAAAACAAAATTTATATGGTCATACTATAAACATTTCTACTTCCAAATGGCTGTGTAATGATTTTGGAGAGATAGGAGGAGGGTTAAGTATGGAGTGGTGTTAGTGTGGGAGAAATGAATCAATTGACATTCTAAAATTGATATATGAAGAAATTGTAGTATTAGTTTTTTATCTAGAAGGAAGATGATAAGTACCAGGGGGAAAAGTATATGGTTTGAGGGTGATTGCCTCTGGAGAATAGAACATGAAAGCTGAGATAGGGGAAGGGTAGGATAAAGGGATCCTTTAAATTATGTGCTTTTCAACTATATTCTTTAGAATAAATCATTAAATACTTTGAAGATGGTAGTATATACTCTATTTGATTATAATAATGAGTAAATGATATTTTGAAATTTAAAGCATTAATTAAAAAATTAAAATTTGCTTTGGTGCACTTTTTGGAACAGTTAGAATCTTCTCATGAAATTGAAGACTTGACAAAGTATTCTCAGCCTAGTGGTTAAGCACATAGACTTTGGAGTTTGACAATCTGCTTTTTAGTTTCAACACTGCCATGTGCTGTGTGATCTTGGATAAATTATTTAACTTCTTGAACCTTGATTTTTCTTGACTATACGAAGGGGATATCAATAATACCTATGTCATAAGAATGATTTCAGAATTAAATGAAATAAAAATAACAATAACAACTAAGGAACCTGTGCACTTTGTACATATTATCTTATTGAATCTTCATAATCTGTCAATTTTGTGAAGAGCAGATTTATCACAATACCTAATTGTTTAATTATTAATTATTTAATAAACATTAGCAGTTTTCTGTTAGTTAGCATTTTGATGGGAATGAAGACGAATAGGAGAAACAATTAAAAAAAAAAAGACAAACTCAGGAACATTCTACTTATTTTGAGACCAGATTGGTGATATCCCCTGTCCCCCTATTACACATAGTCTTGAACCTGAAATAAGCAGAAAAAAGTCGCCAAGGCATCAAAGTTCTATTCAAAAGTGATACTTTTTGGCTTAGCTCTGTATTCTTTTTTTAAAAAAATTGTGGTAGGGGTGCCTAGCTGGCTTGGTCAATCCCAGGACCCTGGGATCATGACCTGAGCCAAAGGCAGATGCTTAACCAACTGAGCCACCCAGGCGCCCCTGTTGCATAGATTTTTAGAAATAGAATTGCTAGGTCAAAGAGTATATGCCCCGCAGAATAAGAACCCACTTATGCGCATACTTGGTATTTTGGTGCACGGGAAACCTTGTCGGTTTGGTCGGTCGGCTTAAAGTACAGTTTTTCCTTATCATGAGCACGAGTGGTGGGGGTGGGGGTTGGCAGAGGGAGAGGGAGAAGAGACTCCCCACTGAGCAGGGAGCCCGACGCAGGGCTTGATCCTAGAACCTGAGATCATGACCTGAGCTTCAGGCTGCTGCTTAATGACTGAGCCACCCGGGAAATCTCTGAATTTTTCTGATTACTGTTAGAGTATCTTTTTGCACTTTTATTGGCTACCCATGTAATTTTGCTGTGTTTTAATCAGTTCTCTATTGGTGGACATTTGGCTTGGTTATCAGCCTACTGCATACGTGGAATGCCCAAACAAAGAGGTAAATATGGGTAGGTGTTAGAAACGCATCCAGTGACAATAAAATGACTGCAGAGACATTCAAAATGATAGCCTTGAGTCATCAAGTTTCACTGTATTTAGGAAATAGAATAGCATTCTTCAAAGAGTTCTATCAAAAATGGTTAAAAATATGAAGTCTTGGTAATTTTTAAAAACTACCATTTATTGAACATCAACCGTGCGTCATCCTCTGTGTTACGGCTTTTCAAACATCATTTGATTTCATCTTGTCTTGAACAAGTATCATGTCATTTTATGTTGTAGAAAGGAAGGTTTCTGGAGACTTGCCCAAGGTCACAAACCACAGGCAGTGGGGAGTTGGATCCGAATCCAACTCTGTTGACACCCTTACCCTTTGAGAGGGACATTTGAGGGAGGTCCTGGAGACTCATGGACCACACGTACCATGCTATTTGGTGTCTCGGGTAGCCTGGGCCATTGTTTTTGTTTCTGTTCTCATTCTTGCAAATTTGGAGTCAGTGGACGTCAGGGGAAGGCTTTATTGCCGTTCTGCACCAAGTGCGCCATGACTCACTGGGAAATGACTTTGGGTGGTACTTAGTTAGACACACGTTCAATGGCACTGAATCACCTGGTGAGGAAGTTACTCTCCTTTGAGTCCCTCTCAATCATGTCATCAAGGAGAAAGTCTCTGTGCGGTGCTACCAGGTCTGGAACACCTCTCTGGTGCTTGCTGATTTTTTCCTATTTAACAAATACTGCAGCAGATTCAGAGCACCAGCCGATAACAGTGTCTAGGTAGGATTTAATAACATTATTTTAAAAAATGACATTTACTCTTATGGTTATCATCTAGTTATGGCAAGATGTCTGTTTCTCATTTGCACTAATGAAATAAATTTCCCTTTTAAAATGAATTTGCTTTCGTAAAAATAGTGAGTCACGTAACAGAAAATTGTAGGCATACGCTGTTACCAGTTGTCAAGTAACTGGGCAAAATTGTGAATAAAGGTTAACACTTGAATGACGTTTGAGAGACACTGCTTTCCCGGATTCGTAAGAGCAGGCTCTAGGGTCCACGGGCATCAATTTTGTTAATTCTAATCATACTTTCCTGACTTGAGGGTACATTATATCACATGAGATGTTTGTTAAGAATTCAGATGCCCAGGCCTTGAACCCCAAAGAGCCTCAGTAGGTAGGAGACGGTACCTGGGCTTTGTAATTTTGATTAAGCAACCCCAGTGGTTCTGATGCGAACTAGTTAGCACATGGCACTTGCAGAAATTCTGAACTGGATCTTCCCATTTTAACCCAATATCGATTAAAAAAAAAAAAAAAGATTTATTTGTTTATTTTAGGGGGACAGAGGGAGAGAGAGAGTCTTGAAGCAGACTCCCCACTGAGTGCAGAACTCCATGCGGGGCTCCATCCCAGGACCCTGAGATCATGACCTGAGTGGAAACCAAGAGACCCCGCTTAACCCACTGAGCCACCCAGGAACCCCAAAGTGTAGGTTTTTGGGAAATAGATGAGGAAGAATGCCACGTGCCCGTGAGTCTGACAGGACGCAGTGTGCTTTTGCCTTTGTGTGACTCCAGTGGGTTCGGTTTCCAGGGCAGAACTAGTCACATCTAATTTTCAGGCAACGTTCTAGGCACTTCACACCCGTTGAGTCATTTCATCTTCAGCACAATCCGAGGAGGCAGATACTATTACCTTCATTTTACAGGTGGGGAAACCTGGACACAGAGAGGTGAAATCACTCGCCTAAGGTCACAGGGCTGGGAGGTGGCAGAGCTGGGATTTGAACCTGACCATCAGCTCATGCTCAGAGCCAACATTCTTCCCTGCAGTGGTCAGCAACTTCCCCTGGACCCGCCTCTTTGTGTGATGATGAAGGTCCCTTGCCGCCTCCAATTCTGCAGATTCCTGTTGGCCTGTCAGGAGATCAGACTCTTTGCTTATAATCAGAAATCAATTGATCATTGAATTAAATGAACACATGAGTACGGACTAGGTCAGCATCCCTGGTCCGAGGATTACTAACCTTCCAGCTCGGTTGAAACCATGGACTAGGCCTCTCTTTCAAAACTAAAAGCCAGCATTTGTACTTCCTATGACGAAAATAAAAAGCGTTCTCAATTTACCAGGTACACTAAACCGGTACTGATTTATCTGATTCTGTGCACAAAAGCCCAAGACAGGGGAAAACCTATGATCTGCCCCACTCAGCATTTCTCATTTTTTCCCCATTTCTTCAAAGAAAAGGAAAGTCGAAAAATCACAGAGGAGACTTCTAAAGGACCATCAGTTCCAGTGTTCAGACTCAAACACAAAAAGAGGCTCAATACACTCAGGGTCTCTACCTTGCAGAAGGCAATCAAATTGTGGAGGATTGGAGGCTCGTCCAGGACAATGTGGGCAATTTGGTCATTTACCACATGCATTTCTTCCTTCTTTTTCTTTTCCTTCCCCCCCACCCCCCGTATCCCCCCGAAGTCACAGATGATGAGTGCTAGACGCCGGGCTTCTAGCCGCGGCTCCGGCTAGAGAGCAGGTGCGTGAGGAGAGGCCCACGGTGTGAGCTGGCAGGGCGGGCGTGGGCGTCCTCTCCGACCCGGGTGTCACCGACTGCGGGAACGGCGCGGGCCAGGGAAGGGAGCACGCCTTCAGGATGTCCAGACTAGGACATAGGTTTCGTTTCTCCTGCCAGCAGCTGCTTTTTTGTCCCGTTGGGAGAGCCTGGTGGAGGAGCTCACAAGCAGGAGCCCATGAAAATGCACGGCCAGGATGGCAGCGACTGCGTCACGGTGGCACTCCGGAAAGGGGTGATCACTTTGAGATAATGCACACGGGCTCACGTGACAAGCCATTGAGGCTCCAGCCTGGGAAACAGCATGCGTCCTTTACCAGATTGCTCCCTTAGTCTATAGCACACTATGTGTAGGCTGGAGCCCTTCACGCCAATTAAACAAAGGCACAGTTAACTTCCAGGTTTTTATGGGGTGCTTTCCATGCTGTTGTTGGTAAGGAAGCCACGGAGTCCCCTATCAAAAAATAGATTATTTAATTCCTGTGGTTTTTTGTCTCTGTCAAGATAACTTCAGAGCAGCTGAAGGAACCATACATTGGTCGGGGTAGTTATCCAGAACAACAAAAGATACTTACTTTAAAGTAAAAACTGTAAAGATTCTCAACGTGTGTGTCGTTTGCTCTGTGACATCTGAGGCCAGAAGAGGGGCCATTCTCTAAAAGGAAGATGTAAAGCCATAGGTGTCAACTTGGGCTCCACATCAGAATTACCCTGGGGAGCTTTTAGAAGTCCCGATTCGGGCGCCTGGGTGGCTCAGTGGGTTAAAGCCTCTGCCTTCGGCTCAGGTCATGGTCTCAGGGTCTTGGGATCAAGGCCCGAGTCCGTCGGGCTCTCTGCTCAGCAGGGAGCCTGCTTCCCCCTCACTCTCTGCCTGCCTCTCTGCCTACTTGTGCTCTGCCAAATAAATAAATAAAATCTTAAAAAAAATGAAAAAAATAAAAATAAAAATCCTGATGCCACCCCAGACCAAATAAATCAGAATCTCTGGGGTGGGGCTAGGATCTAGGCACCAACATTAAAAAAAAAAAAAAAAAAAAAAAAGTTTCCCAGGTGATTCCCATGCACAGACATTGCATGAAGGGGAAATTTCCTTACCCTTCTGAAAGTCATGTTAACACTTTTGGGGAAACAGAGTCCACTGACCTCTCATTTCCGGAGGAATGAAAATGGAAATCACCGTATCGATTGCCTGATTTCCATATTTTAGCATCTGCCTCTCTTCTCATTGTTCTGTGCAAGTATTGGAAATCCTGTCCTTCAGTGCCCACAGGGACCAAGCAGGTAGAGCAGATCAGGACCCCAGAGGAAGGCTGGGGGAACGGAGACTGGAGAGGGGCTGAGACTCTCAGCCCCAAAGTTGACTACCCTTTCCTCCCTCCTCCTGATACTCAAGTGGGTCCAGGGTTTTGGATTTTTCCAAATAAATTGCTCATCAGAATTTTTGTATGCAAAACATCCCATTTTAAAAATGTTAGCCGCAAGTTAAAGAATTTTTTTAAAACCTCCAAGCAGCCAAGTGAAACTCATCTGCAGGCCAAATCTGGCCTTGCGGGCTTCTTTTTACATCACCTGATTTATACACCTTTTGGGAAGCAGGGATTCTTTTTTTTTTTTTTTTTTTTTTTGTGGTAAAATACACTTGCCATAAAATTTACCATTTCAACCATTTTAAAGTGTTCTTTTCAGTGGCATTAAGTACATTCATGGTGTTGTGCACCCATTACCTCTATCTAGTTGTAGAATTTTTTCATTACCCCAAACAGAAAACCCATACCTATGAATCCCCTCCCCCAACCCCCTGCTTTCTGTCTCTGTGGATTTGCTTTCTGTCTCTGTGGATTTGCCTATTCTGAATATTTCTTATCGATGTAATCGTACAGGCTGTGGCCTTTTGTGTCTGGCTTCAAGGGCATAATGTTTTCAAGTTCATCCCTGTTGTAGCACGCCTCAGTGCTTCCTTCCTATTTACGGCTGAATACAATTCCATTGTATGGATATGCCACACTCTGTTTATCTGCTCATTAGATGATAGGTAGTTGGGTGGTTTCCACCTTTTGACCATTGTGAATAGTGCTGCTGCGAACATTTGTGGGCATGTTTTATTTCAACAGAGGGATCATCCTTACATAACAGATGCTCCCATAGCACTAATCCCAACTCTGAGCCCACTCATAGGTGCCCATGAGGCGGGGACTTAACTATAGGGGGATCAAACTGTCCCACTTTGCCTTGGATTGTCCCGGTTGGAAGGGAAGGCCCCACATGTGGAAGGCCCCACATCTAGTAAACCAGTAGAGGGAGGTCTGGCAGTGGTCTCATCCACCAGCAAAAGCCTTCTCAAGGCAAGGCCAATAGTTTTAGTATTTTGACCGTGACTTCAAAAATCATTGTGACAAGTCTATGTTTCTTGCAGTTGTCTCTAATCGTGGTGACTTCAGGACGCTGTCCTTTGGCATAAGCTTCCTTGATGTTGCCTGGAGGATTCCTGTTCCTTCTTTAGTCTCAGCTTCAGACTCCTGCCCACAACAGAGCCTTCCCAGAGCCCCTTCCCTTGCACAGGGGTAAAGGACTCCTCTCCTTTATTCCAGAAGCATAGTATAATTACAGGATGCATTTGCATGAGTCTCCCCCATTAGACCATGACTCCCTCAAGGATAATGGAATGTTGTTGAGGTTTTGGTCTGCCCAACATCCATTCCCTCTTCTGACAATAGCATTCTCCTTTTCCTTTGAGGGCACCAGCTGTCCCCTAATCTCAGACAACACGGTTTGGGTGGAGTGGATACCAGTTCCCGGCAACCCAGACCTGGCCCGTCTGCACATTCCATCCCCTTGGTTGACACAACTGGCTCAGGAAGAGGTGGCTCGAACCAGGTTAGCGCAGAATCAATCCTGTAACTTAAGTGAGCTGGAACTAAGTCGGAACTAAGAAGGAAGGAACTCTACTTCTGATAGGGTTGCTAAGCTGTCGGCGGTCATCTTTGCCACGACCTGGGGAAAAGCTGCCAAAGTGAAGCCACCACGGAAGAAAGCAGAACTGAGGGACGGGGAGAGAAAGGGACAATGCCAGGCTGCAGTGAGTTTCCTCCTCTTAACTTCCTGGTTATATGAATCACTTTTTTGCTTAAACTGGCTCGTTTTGGGTTTTCATCTCTTCTAACTAAAAGAAAACTGTAGAATGTACTGTCTTTTATTAATACTTAAATCCCATATTATCGCATTATCCTGGCATATCATAGGCACTCAAGAAATGTGTGTGTCCATGCACACTTTCCTAGGTGTCCCGTCGCTATGTTTTTTTCAGTGATGAAATGCTATCGATGCAAGAAGAGTCGAGGAGGGGAGGTTGTGGAGAAGTTGGAGCCCTCCCACATTGCTGGTGGGAATGTTAAATGGTGCAAACAGCTATAGAAAATAGTTCGGCAGTTTCTCAAAAAGTTAAACTGAATTATCATATGACCCATCATCCCTGCTCCTGAATTTACAGGCATATCTCGTTTTATTGCACTTCTCTTTACTGAGCTTCGCAGATATTGTGTGTTTTCTAATTTGAAGGTTGGTGGCAACCCTGCATTGAGCAAGTCTATGCGCCATTTTCCCAACAACATTTACTCACTTTGTGTCTCCGAGTCACATTTGGGTAATTCTTGTAATATTTCAAACTTTTTCATTCTTATATTTGTTATGGTGATCTGTGATCAGTGATTATACCTCGCTGGAAGCTCAGATGACGGCTAGCATTTTTAGCAATAAAGTATTTTTTAAAATATTTATTTATTTGTTTGAGAGAGAGAGAGAGGGAGCATGTGCACATGTGTGCAAGTGGGGGGAGGGACAGAGGGAGAGAATCTTTAAGCAGGCTCCCTACTGAGCACAGATCCTCATGTGGGCTCAATCACACGACCCGGGAAATCATGACCTGAGCTGAAACCAAGAGTCAGAGGCTTAACCGACTGAGCCACTCAGGCGTCCCAGGAATAAAGTATTTTTTAATGAAGGTATGTACATTGCTTTTTTTAGACATAATGCTATGACACACTTAATAGGCTGAGTCCTGTGTAAATGTAACTTTTATATGCACTGGGAAACCAAAAAATTCATTTGACCTGCTTTCTTGCAATATTTGTAATATTTATTGTAGCGGTCTGGAACCAAATCCATCTCCAAGGGATGCTTGTATGCCCAAAAGAAGGCATGACAGGTATTGAAACAACTTGTACACAAAGCCCATAACAGCACTATTCACGATAGCCAGAAGGTGGAAAAACCTAAATATGCACCAACAGACGAACAGATATCATCAATGCAGTCTGTCCATACAATGGAATATTACTTAGCTGTAAAAAGGAACGAAGCCCCAATCCATGCTACAACATGGATGAAGCTCAAACACATTACACTAAGTGAAAGAAGCCGGACACAGAAGGGCTGATATTGTAAGATTCCACTTATACGGAATATCCAGAAGAGGTAAGTCCATAGAGACACAAGGTAGATTAGTGGTCGCGAGAGGCCTGGAGAAGGCAGAAATGTGGAATGACTGCTAAATGTGTACGGGTCTTTCCTCTGGGTGACGGAAACATTCTGGAACTATAGAGTGGTGATGGTTGCACAATGCTGAGTGTAATAAATGTCACAAGTGGTAAATTTTATGTTAGGTATATTTGGCTGCAATAAAAACAAAACAAAAGAATCCGGAACTTCATCAGGGCTGCCACAGATGGATGCCGTGGGGGTTGTTTCCTTCGTCAGGGGCCCAGACTTGGGGGGGCATGGCCTCAATCTGCCCCACAAGCTGTGACCTCCAGTACCTGAGCAGAGCAGATGCTTTCTTCTGAGTGCAAGAGGGCGTAAGAAGTAAGCAAGTTTGGTCGATGGCCTCACTTTACTGCAATTCTTAACGATACTCCTTCACTGTGCTCTAAGTAGTTGGCCGGGGCCACAGTACACATCGTCTCCCATCCTGGGGGTGCTATCTCTGAAAAATTCACCGTGCATTGTTGAGTGCTTAATTTGTAAAGCTAGCATAAGTCATTGGACTAAATTGTCCATTACTGTGAGCTCAAGTTATCTTACCATCAAGAGAGGGATCTTTTTGCTTGGCTTGCACTGGAATATTAAGAGACAAAGAGGCAAAAGGCCAAAAGGAGAAGAACTCTAGAAAAAGTCCATTTTCTGATGTCGGAAAGACTTCACAAGGTTCAAGATAGGAGCATTCTGGGGTGCCTGGGTGGCTCAGTCATTAGGTGTCTGCCTTCAGCTCGGGTCGTGGTCTCGGCGTCCTGGGATCAAGCCCCACATTGGCCTCCCTGCTCAACGGGAAGCCTGCTTCTCCCTCTCCCACTCGCCCTGCTTGTGTTCCCTCTCTCGCTGTGTCTCTCTCTGTCAAATAAAATCTTAAAAAACAAAAAAGGTAGGAGCATTCTGCCGGCACTCATCAAAGGTATTTTTTTTTTAAAGCCAGTTATGTTTTGGGAATCAATGAGTTAGAACAGAACAGTAATAATCCTCTCACAGCTATGGAAGATTTGGTTGTATCCTGGGGGCTGGCATTCTGAGATTGTTCCCGCAGCAGAGAATCAGGAGGAAAAAAGAAAAAAGAAAAGAGAAAAAAAAAATGCCCTGGGAACGTGGTATGTTGAGCCCTTCAAGGAGAAGTCAGTGTTAGTTTTGTTCCGTTCCGGGGCATTGGCCACCCCGCTACTTCCTAATGTGCCACTTTCCAATTTGGGTCCCTATTCACAATGCAACTTAGAAAATATTGGGGACAGCTTATCGCTAATATAACAAGATGTGGAATGAGACTTTTCCTGTTGACCCAGAACTTCAGCTAAAGCTTCAAAGCTGAGGGCAATGGGTAACAATACTTCCTCCTGTCAAGAGGTGGCCAGACTGGTCCCTTGACCATCAATAACCATCAGCTTCCAGCCGATGTAAAACAAGGTCAGATTTTATCCAGAGGACGTTTCTCTGACAGGTCTTTGTAGGAGGTTTTCTTCTCCCCTCTGATCTCCAAGCCAGGAGAGGAGAGCTCAAAGTAGAATCCCTCATGAGACTGGGGGCACCAAGGGGGAGTGGCCGGGAATTCAGTGCCATCTGAAGTTTGCCTGGGGATGCCCATGACAGTGGGGCAAGAAGTGAGGGCAGAGGGCAAAGGTGCACCCTATTTCCCAGGGGCCAGAGTATGTGTGTAGGTCTGAGTCATCCTGACTCACCCAAGAGGACTCAGCCAGGACCTCAGAAAAAGAATGTGGGGTGCTTCCCGGGGTCTGAATGGAAACGAGGTGTGCAAGAGGTCACCCAGCACATGCACTGAGCCCCCACAAAGTCCCGACAGGGTTCTCCAAAGATCCCCCAGTGCAACCAGCACGTGAGTTCTTATCAGGCCATGGCAGGGGGCGGTTCCATTCTTCCAATGTTACGGCTACAAGGATTAGAGCACAGGACTGGAGGAAGGACCTCAGTGAACACCTAAAGTTCTCAGTTGGAACCTCTGAAAGGCAAAGCCTTAGAGGTGGGAGCCAGAGTTAGATAGGAGTCTTATCAAAAGTGCAGCCCAGCCTCCACCCAGCTCAACCCCTGACTGGATTAAGATGCTCAGTCCCCATGCCATCTGCTTGCAGAGAAAGGGTGAGCCCTCTCCAGGGTTAGAGATCACCTGGAGACTTGAAATATATTTTTCATACACAGATGTTATATGGCATGCAACAAAAATTACAAGGTCTGCCAAGAGACAGGACCAAATCCCTGAAAACAAATAGAAAACAGGCAATAGCAACAGACTGTGCAGGTGACAGAAGTCCTGGAATAAAACCAGGGCTTTAAAATAACCATGATTAATATGTTCAAGAGATGCAAAGCAAAGGAAAGAGAAAAGAGATGAAAAGTGAATTTTACCAGAGAATTGGAATCCATGAACTTCCTAGTCCAAAAGACTGAGGACGTAGAGAACTCACTTGAGCTCCTCATCGACAGAGGGCTTTTGAAAATGTCGATTCAGCTCTGTAGGGGCTATAAAACCTTATGGCCCACAGTCTAAAAAAAAAAAGTTTGCCATCACAGGCTGTCATTCTCTTTACTTCTCAAGTGGCTTCCTTTAAAGGACACATACTGTATCATGTATTCCGAGTCGCTCTGCTCTGTAAACCCAGATGCCTGGCATGGAGCTCTGTTTGCCTGGGGAAAGAGGAGCCTGTTGCTAACTATCCTGAACAGATCCTTTGAGTGTTGGGAGTGCCCGTAGTTAAGATGATCAGGAAGATGAAGCCTCTCTGGGATGACATTTGAGTCGACACCAACTGACAGGGAACCAACCAGGAGAGAATTTGAGGGAAATGTGCTCTGGGCAGAGGGGATATAGACAGCAAAGAACTCTGAGGCAAGAATATGTTTTGATTTGGTCAGGGGTGGGCAGACTTTTCTGGAAAGGGCCAGATAGCACATATTTTAGGCTTTACAAATCATACAGTGCCTGTTGCAACTACTCACTCTGCTGTTACAACACAGCTGTAATCACGGACATAGAACAAATGGGCGGCAGTGGTCCAATAAAACTTTGTTTATGGACACTGCTATTAGAATTTCCTATAATTCTCACACGTCAAAAAATGTTTTGATTTTTTTCCTAACCATTTAAAAATATAAAAACCATTCTTAGCTCTGGGGCCACAGTTTGCTGGTATAAGGTCGTTTAGGTAGGCTGGGATCAGATCGTGCAGGACACCTAGGGCATGGTAGCAATCAGATTAAGGCAAAGCTCCTTTCCCCCCTCCAAATGGAAAAGCCACCCCTCAGGGTAACTGCAGGCCAGGGTACCAATTCAGGGGGTGGGCAGCGTCCTACGACTCATGGAAGATGATTAGGTTTGTTTTACTTTGCCCCAGTAACAAGAAAGGACAAACGAACACATACACACGCACACGCACACGGACGCACCCTGGGAGGCAGCTTCCTACAGCTCATGGAAGATGATCAGATTTGTTTCATTTTTCCCCAGTAACAAGAAAGGACAAACGAACAGAAAGACAGACGCACACACAGGGCTCAGGGAAGATGATCGGGTTTGTTTCATTTTATACACACACACCCCGAGCCAGAAAGCCAGAGAGGACGTGACCAGGTTCACGCTGGCGTTTCCCCAGCACGCACTAAGGGTTTGAAAGTTGGGTGCACACCTGCTCCCAGCCGGAGCGCACCTGCTGAGCGGTACTCCGGCCTCGTCTCGCGAGAGCGCGCCACAGTAGTGGCCCCCCCAACCCCCTCCCCCCGCCGCCCCCAGCCCCCGCGCCCGGGCGCACTCCCCACCGGCTCCCCAGCCGCGCGCTCCTCCCCCGCGCCCCCGCCCGCCGGCTCGCACGCACGCCCGGTAGTAATTGCACTCCGCCACGCGAGCTCCGCATCCCCGCGAATCCCGCCCCCTCCCCCGCGCCCCGGCCCGCGCCGGCGGCCGGCCCCTCGGCGGGCAGGTGCGCGAGCCTGCGCGCGCCGCGGCCGCCTCCTCCGGCGGGTCCCTGGCGCGCCGGGCCGGGGCGGCTGCGCGCACGGCGCCGCTCCACCAACCCGCTCCCCGCAGGTCCCTCGCTCGCTCTCCATCCCTCGCCGGCGCTCGCTCCCCCCCGCCCTTTGATTGACAGGCAAGATGTCGGTGTGGAGCGAGGCAGGAGCGAATGCAGCAGCCGTCACCCCCGGAGCCCGGCGGCGGCAGCAGCAGCAGCAACAGCAGCAGCAGCAGCAACAGCAGCAGCAGCAGCGCGACGAGGAGACAGCAGCCAGCCGCAGTCGCCGCCGCAGCCGCGGGAGCAATGCAGACAGCATCTTGAGGACGCGCTAAAGCACCCCAAACGGTGGACAATGCCCTGTCACTGCAACTGGGAGGGGGGCAAAGCAGATTTTTTTTGACATAAAAGCCAGCCAGCCAAAAATATATACATTTGTCCTTCACGGAGCCGGTGTGTAAAGAGTGAGCGCTGTTTTCCTTCGCCTCCTCCTCTCCCTCCTCTCCTCCTCTCCCTCCCCCTCCTCCTCCTCTTTTTCCTCCTCCTCCTCCTCCCCCTCCTCCTCCTCCTCCCTAAGTGTACAGACAGCATCACATCACCTGGTTTGCTTCGGAGAAACAGCATCCCTCCTTTTCAGGGACCAGAGACTCAGAAAGAGGAGACATTCTAATGGAGTCAGCTTGATACCCCGAAATAAAATAATAAATTTTGGCTCTTGTCCCCTCCTCCCACCCCACCCCCTCAACCCTGTGTGAGATGTTGGGTTTCTTCATGAGACATTGTTGAGAAGTCGCAGTGGCTGGAGAGCGTAGGGGGTAGACTACCTCTACTCCCCCCCCCCCCCTTTTTTCTCTCTGGGAGGAGGAGGAGGGGAAGGGGGCTTGCCGAGCAAGCGATGGATGAGGAAAACATGACGAAAAGCGAGGAGCAGCAGCCTCTGAGTTTGCAAAAAGCCTTACAGCAGTGCGAGTTGGTCCAAAACATGATAGACCTGAGCATCTCCAACCTGGAAGGGCTTAGGACCAAATGTGCCACCTCCAACGACCTCACACAAAAAGAGATCCGGACCCTGGAGGTAGGTGTTGCCTGTGGGGGGGAAAAAAAAAAGCAATCTTTCCTTCCGTCTCCTTGCTCCCCACCACCCCCTTTCCTTTGATTCTGTTTGTTGGGGGGCGGGAGAATGTGGGAGGGTAACAAGGTGAGCACGATTTGGTTTTCTGTGATTTATCTTCTTTGCAAAGCCTGCCCTGGGTGTCCCTTTACTGTACCGCTGTCGTCTACGCTTGGCTGGGTGGTGGTAGTAGTAGTAGTAATTGTGATTCCTTATGTATTATTATTCTTGCGGCTGTTATTATCATTCGCTTCCTCCCCGAGGAGTGAGTTCTCTCTTTTTTCCGCTTGTGGATTTGTTTATATGCCACGGGAGCTGGTGTGCTGGGTAAGGCATTAAGGCGCTGCAGAGAACCCACGTGACCTTGCGCATTCTGCAGGTGGTCAAAAGGTGGTTTTTGCTCGCAGAATGGGGCTGCCTATAAATATAGACCTCTTCTGCTCTCAGCCTCCTTCCCAGCCCCGCGTTTGCCCCTTGGATTTTGTTTTTGTTTTTGTTTTTGTTTTAGTTCAGTGGTACACATGTCAGGAGGCAAGAAGGAAAAAAAAAATCCCCATTGAGTTTCCAATCAAATCTTTTGATGCAGGGAGCTGTTGCAGGCCTGAAACGTGTAAAAAGATAACAGAAAATATGCCTGGATTGGCACACGCAAGAGGTGTGGGAAAATACTCTTGAATCCGTGGTGGGACCAGGAGGAGAGGGGTCGGAGGAGGAGTCATCTCTGACGAGTTGAAACATTGTCTCCAACAGAACTTGAGGGCGAGTTTGAAGCAGTTTTGGGGGATGGGGTTGGATGCAAAGTTACTCAGAAAGAAGATGGCAGAAATGATTTCTTCCCAAGGCCGTTTGGTCAAAGGAGGAAGGTTTCAGGAGCCTCAGACAATGTGTGGTTTGCACGTAATCACTGGGCATCCACATTGTTGGAAACATCTGAAGGGTTCCACTTATTTCTCCCTCAAACAGCTGTACACATGGCTGCATTAAATTTGGAAACTCCCATTAGCTGGCATTTGCTGAGGGTAGTGGCTGTGCGGCTGGGCGCATAGGAAAGGGGTTCTCTGTCTGGTGAAGTGGGCATGTGTGGTGCTGGAGGTTTCCTCTGTTTCCACTCCAGGAGTTTCCAAGGCCTGAACTCTTAGGTCCCTGCTGAATCTTTGAGCCCTGTGCCCCCCGTTCCTGCCTGAATAAGCACCACTCTCTGATTCATTTTAAAGTCTTTTTTTTCCCCCTCCATGATTTTAACTTTGGCTGCTTGTCAGCACACAGGAAGGTCATCAGATTGAAAGTAGAGAGAGAGAGTGTGTGTGTGTGTGTGTATGTAATATGCTGTTTGCTACCCTAGAATACATGTCTGTGCGCACCTGTCTTCTGGGAAAATGATCCTCAGAAATGAAATAAAATAAGTGTCAAGAGGTATCAGAGGAGAGGGAACTCTGTTGGGAGGCCAGGAGTTGCTTTCTCGGAGCTTTGGGAGAATGGTCTAGGTTAGGACTTTGTTGCTGGAAGAAAAAGTGTGGGACGCCCTGGCCCAGCCTTCTGTCTCTGTGTGAGCAGTGCCCAAGGTAAGACTGTTCAGAACTGCAGGCAGTGAATAAATATGTAACCCAAAAGGGCCACCTGAGTCCCCATCCCGTACTTTGAGTCAGAAGTCCCAAGTGCTCGTTCGTGTATTCCTGTGTAAGTTCCTCCGGTTTTCTTTTCAACTCTTTTCAACATGGCCCATCCTCTGAGAGCTCTTTGAATGATGGCGATGGTCACAGTGGACCCTGGACTCTGTGGCTTCTTTCCTGCGCAGTGGTTTTCTTTAAAAACGGGGGGATGAAGTTGCAAGAGGTTGCAGTGACTCGGGGTGCATGTGGTTGTTAGTTTCCTGGTCCTAGGATGCCACAGAGCATGCCCACAACCACTTTACCCATATTGTGCAGGGAAGGGTTTCCCGCAGTCATGCCAGTCTATGCTTCTCAGGTCCCTGGGGCAAGGGTGGGGCCACTGAGGAAGGGCTGGTGGCTCTAGGTGTAGCCAAGTCCTGCCGAACCTCGCCTAGGCGTTGGACCGAGGTTCTTTATCCCCCAAACTGTCACATTTTGTATATCAAAACCGCCCGAGGGAGCTTATTAAAAATGTGCATTCTCAGCCTCTAACCCCAGAGGTTCTAATTTAGGTGGGACTGGGGGAAGGGAGGGGGGGAAGGCCCAGGAAACTGCATTTAAGAAACAGTCCAGGTGTTTCTGATGCATGTTTTCACATTGACACTCTGAGAAATACTCACCTAGTAGGAGATAGGGGGCATATTTCTGCAATTTGTTGGTGAGAACTTCACAAACACTGAAGTAAGCAGTACATTGAACAGACCATCCCTGAAAACCATGATAATAAGCAAAATTTAGTAGCATGCCTATGACCCCATGGTAACAAAATTGGACAGCATGGACTGAGCCTTCCAGAAGTGTCCTGCATGATTAGGGAGACAAGGCTCATAATATAGGTGTGAAATAACGATCAAGTCCAAACAGCAAATGATATGGGAGGACAGCATGTGGGTCCGTGAAGAATATTTTCAAAGTGCATGAAATGGAAAATTCAACCACATGTTTAACTGAACAGTGGCTTCTTTTCCTTGTGTAGCAACAAGCCTGGAGGGATATGGCTGCTTGAGTTGGCTCAAGTAAGATGGTAACGTCGGGGCTGTCGTCTCTTTGAGTTCTCAGTGGCCTCTCTCTAATGGTTGCAAGATGGCTCTTGAAGCTTTAGCCATCATACCCAGGTTCAACGCAGGGATGAGGGGGACCAGGTGAGGAGTGTTCAGGGATGAAGGGTTCATGTCTTTTTTTTTGCTTCCCCAGAATTCCTCCTGAGGATGTTTAAGTATGTCTTCTTGGCCAAAACTTGGTCGGATGGCTAGTCCCAGCTGCAATGCTGGGAGGTGGGGATGTGGGAACAGCATTGTGAGTGGTTTAGGTGGGCCGTGGGCCATTGCCTGGGTTGACCTGTTGTCGCTCCGTACACGGTCAGGGTTCTGCTGGTGTGGAAGAAAGCAGGAAGGGCTACTGGGTGGGCAGCCAGCAGCATTGGCCATGGCATGTTATCAGGAGGTATTCTGGCAGAGAAGAAAGACCATGAGCTTTGGAGTTAGACCAATACAGTTTTAAATTGTAGCTTTTCTACTGAACTTTACCTTGGGCTAGTGATTTAAATTTTCTGACCCATGGTTTAATTTTTGGCAAAATGGCAAGAAAAGAATAACATTACCTACTTCAGTGGTTATGAGGATTGAAAGAGAGGACATTTTCAAGGGTCTAGTGCTATCTCTCGCACAGCCTGCAAGGGCCAAATAAACGATAGTTATGATGATGATATGATTAGCATTACGTGATGTGGGCTAGATGACATGGAAGGGAACAGCTCAGATCAGAGGGAGAGAAGGAAGAGTTTGAGCAGCATTTCCAAAGTATGTTCTGTGCAACCTTAGTTCTGTGGGCTGTTAGCTTTTTTCATTCTTCCAACAAATACTAGCAATCTAGGCACTGTACTAGATGCTGGTGGTCAACAGGTACTCTGAAGACAAGATGAATTCCTTGGGTGATACTGCTGAGAAAGGTTGAGTTAAAGGGAAACAGAGACTTCTCAGAGCCTTTACTCTACCAAATATGGGCATGGTGAATCGAAGAGAGGGTTGAGTCCTTTTTCCAAGGATATCCCTTGGGATTGATGTTCCATAGAATACACCCAGGGAAACATTTGGCAGAGCAGTTAGGGTAGCTTTCTTGGTTGGGGAGCTGGGGACCCTGAGCAGAGAGAATGATGAAGAGGGCTTAGATCACAGCAGGTTGGGAGAGGCTGCTTGGCAAGAACAGCCAACAAGCTGGAGGCATTTCATGCCAGTTCATGCCTTCGTGGGACCACTGGGAGACCAGTTGGTCCAGAATGGAGAGTCCCTGATAGAGTGTCAAAGGAAATGAATGTAGGTCACAAACTCTTGAGATCTGACTAAGGACAAGGGAGTCAGACTGACAAAGTTTCACTCCTTTGAGGAAGGAGGTAGAAGTCTTCAAAGGTTTCGGAGTGAATGCGATAAAAAGTTGTTTAAAGGTTAGTCCAATGGCGGCCTACAAGCAAGGGCTGACAACCTTTTTTGTAAAGGGACAGATAGTAAACAGTTTAGGCTTTGTGGGTCATGGAGTTTCCATCACGGCCACTCAGCCCTGCTGTTGTCCCCGAGCAGTAGCCGTGGATGGACTATATCCGCGCACGAACGTTTCCTGGCGCAGCTTCATTTATGGACCCTGAAATCCCAATTTGATATAATTTTCACATGTCTTAGGAACACTATTTTCTATTTTTTTTTTTTTTTTTTGACATTTAAAAATATAACAACTATTCTGAGGCTGGGGCCTTACAAAAACAGGTGGTGGGTCAGATTTGGCCCATGGATGATAGGTAGCTCGGTGATCTCTGATCTGTGGAGTAGTCGATCAGTTCTGCTGATCTTGCCTGGGTTACTCATGTGGTTATGATCATCGGATGGCTCAGCTGTGCTGGATGGTCCAAGAAGGCCTTGCTCACATGGCCAGTGGTTGGTTGGGGTGCCTCGGTTTCCCTCCCATGGTCTTTCCGGCAGGACAGGCAGATTTCTTCCCTGGCGGAAGCAGCAGTGTTTCAGGAGAACACACCCCATTGCGCAGCCCCTCTCAGGGCTCTGCTTCTGTGACCTTGGCCAGTGTCCCATTTGACAAAGCAGGTTAATGGGGTAAGCTCAGAGTCCATGTAGAAATTACTATCTAAGGGTATGTTTTCTAGGAGGTGTGGTTCATTGGGGGCTAATGAACAATCTAATGTAACAAGGTACCATTGCTATGGGAAAACCTCCCCCCAAAACCCAAAATAAAACCAAAATAGCATGGGAAAGAGGGAGGGTCATGGCATGATCTGCAAAGGCCCTCTCAAGGAGGTTTTACTGACGTGAAGAAGCAAGCCGAGACCTATCTGGGGAATGCACCAGGAAGAGGGAACAGCAGATGCAAATTTCTTGGGTGGGAATGTGCTTGGAATGTTAATAGAACAGCAAGGAGACCACTGTGGTTGGAGTGGAGTGGGTTGGTGGGGAAGGGGTGAGGGCACCGTGGGAGACAGAAACCAGGCCCTGGTCATAAAGGGCTTTGATAAGATACTTGGATTTTGTTCAAAATGCGAACAGGGAGGTGACTGATTTATGTTTTTAAAAGATCTTTCTGATTGCTGCAGGGAAAATAGACTGTAGGGGGTAAGAATGGGAGCAGGGAGACAATTTGGGAGGTTAGTGTGGAAACCAAAGCCAGGAGTGACTGTGCTTTGGACTGTTATGCTGGTTGGGGGGATGGGGCTGGTGGCTGGATCTAGAAGGTCAGGTGCACAGGAGGTGCCCATGAATCAGATATGGGGAAAATAAAGGATGGAGGATTATTCCTGGGTGTTTGGCTTAAGAACTGAGTGAATGGTGGTGCCTTGATTTGAAATGTGAGGACTACAGATGGAATAGGTTGGGTTCTACAGTCAAGTCCTGTTTGGACATGTTCCACGTGTCAAGTAGACAACTGGGTATTCGAACCTACAGCTCTGAGGAAGGCTAGAGATATGCGATGCACTTAATATGTCAGGAACATCTTCTCATATTATTAAATATTTTTAGTAGCTGTGGATAATACATGGATGTACCATAATTTAACAAATCCTCCTGTCAGATGTGTATGTTTATAACTTCCCATTATTATAAATAATACCATAGTGGACATCCTTGTGGTTTGTAGCAGTCCTTCAATTCCAGGAGAATTGCTGAATCCAAGGATATGCAAAGTTTCAGGACTCATGATAGGTTTTGTCAAATTACCCTTCACCAGCCGTGAAAACGGCCTGTTTCCCCCTATCCTCAGTATGAGTTTATGCTTTTTTAAAAAAGATTTATCCACTTAATTTTATTTACTAAAAAAATTTTTAATCCACTTATTTGAGGGAGGGAGAGAGAGAGCAAAGAGGGAGAGGGAGAGAGAATCTCAAGCAGACTCCCCATTGAGTGTGGAGCCTGACGTGGGGCTCAGTCCACAACCCATGAGATCAGGACCTGAGCTGAAACTGGATGTGTAACTGACTGAGACACTCGGGTGCCCCTGGCTTTATGATTTATTTTATTCTTTGGTTGCCTATGTTTTGACGACTGAGAGCTCTGCATTAAAGAGGCAATTGCCTCAGGTTAGAATCTCATCCTTCTGTTTCTAGTTGGGAAGGACCTGGGGACTTGTGGACACAAGAGGAGTACTTGGTTTTCCACATGGCCAGCCTGTGAAGACCTAGCCTTGCCCTTCTGCCTTGTTCTCATAAAGATATGGCTGGGGGTGGTCTCACAACTCTGAGTCAATGGTGAAAGTTATTTCTGAAGGGTTTGCTTTCCCCTCTGGGTTTTTGAAGTGGATTCTGTTCGGGAGCTTGTTATCCTTCTTCCAATGGGCAGAAAACTGGGGAGTCTTTCTCTCCCCTAGAGAATCAGTCATTTTCTGGGCTTCTACCCACTGGGCTCCTATGTTGGGACCTGGCTGTTCGTCCTCACCCCCAGAGTGCCACTCTGGAGCTGGGGAATGGGGAAGTGTTCAGAAGCTGAGGAAGACAAGGGACACATGGCAGCTGGGATGGAGGATGGAGAAGCCGAGGGATGGGGAGGAGAAAGTTAAAGCAGAGAATCATTGTCAGCAGGGTTTCTAGGACCCTTGCAATATCCCTCCAGTGGGCAGTGACTGCAATGGTGGTTTTTCCTGCTTTTCAAGTGAATTTACTGAGGTTTAGAGTCACTGATTTGTCCCAAACTGGAGGCTAAGACAGCCACAGATCCAGAAAGAGTTTTCCTGCTCTGCTCTACTTTGGGCTCCCCAAAGGTGGCATGGCGGCCTGGAATGGAAGAAAGGAAGACGAGCGTGAATAGAAGGCAAAGGGGACATGCAGGTGAGGTGATCGTGGTGAGGAGGTTAGAGGTGACAGCTCTTGGGTTAACGAGAACCATCATGGTGGCATACTCTGTCACTTAGATACTTTCATTTCATGGATGGCTTTTCTAGATGAAAGCTATTGGGGAGAAATGTAGAACCAATGGAGACAAGGCAGGGCATCCACAGACACTAGGAAGGATGAGAAAAAGAGAGAAACAGACTCAGGATGTCCAGCCACTTGCCACCTTGGCTCTCGACCAGATGAAACGTGATGACTTTCTGACTGAAATGTGCTGTTGGTATCAAATACACACGAGGTTCTGAACTCTAAGTATGAAGAAGAGAATATAAATATCTCATTAATCATGTTTTATATTGATAGCATGCCGCTATGATGTTATTTCAGACAGATCGGGTTAATGAAATCTGTTCAAATTAATTTCACCTGTATCTTATTACTCTTTTTTTCCTGAGGCTACTAGAAAATTTTAAATTACAGAGGTGGCTCACTGTATATTTCAGCTGGACAGCGCTGCTTTTGGCCATTGAGGTGATTCCTCTCTTTTGCTGTAATAGAAATCTTGTTCTCGGTAAAGACTGAGACTATGGGCCCTCCCCTGGGGTTACTAGGCAGCCATTGATTAAAGCAGTGGATGTGTTCCAAAGACACATGCCCTCAGTTTCCCTGGACTGGTAGAAAAGTGAGATGAAGACTCAGAAATAATAACTTAATTGAGTCTCTAGAAATTTTCGTGGCTGCTTAAAGCAGTATAACCTAGTGATTAGGTGGGCTTGGGATCCGCCATAAGAATGCTTGGATTCCAGTCTGAGTTCAAGACATACTAGCTAAGTGACCTTGGGCAAATGAGCTCTCCTTTCTGAGCTTCAGTTTCCTTGCTTATAAAATTAGGATCATATTACGTAGGATTGTTATCCTGATTATATGGAATTGTGCATTAAGGAGCTGAGCGGGGCGCTTGGCACATAGCAGATGTTTACAGCATTCCCCCCCCCAAGAGGCTGGCATGGGGACGTTAGGGCATCTCAGCCTTCCGGGGGCGGGGTGCCATGGTTGGGTGTATCATTCATTTATTCAGTGAATCTAACTGAGCTCCCAATGTGTGAGAGCAAGGTGTGAGAAGAAGAAACCCATAGAAGCCTTCGATGGGATAATGGCACACCTGCTGGGCTTCAGGTGACGTAAGTGAACAAGATTCTGATACTAGGTCTGGATCTTTGAATTCGCCCACAGATGACTCACTTCCTATCAGTGCCTGGCAGGCTTTAGTCTTGAAACCATGTGCTCATCACAATTCTAAGTTGGATAACAGTTCTAGGGTTGGGCCTTGTAGCTCCTGAACTTCTCTTAAGCTTGTGTGGTAGAAAGAACCATGGTATCCAATTGCTTGAAAATCGTATCTTTTCAAGGTAGGAGGACCCTTAAGAGGTTGGCTAGGCTTACCTCTTGGCTAGTGTCCAGCTTTGGCATGGTAATTTGGGGTGAGCCCCACCTCGTAAGGCAGCCTTTTAAAAAAATCCTTTTTTTTTTTACTGGTGGTAAAATAGGTATCACATGAAATTTACCATTATAACCATTTTAAAGTGTGCAACTCAGGTGGCGTGAAATACATTCACAGTGTCGTGCAACCGTCATCACTGCCCATCTGCAGAACCTATTCATCATCCCAGACAGAAATTCGGTACTGGTGAAGCAATAACTCTCCCCAGCTGCATGGTGACCTCCATTTCCTGTCTGTATGAATTTGACCATTCGAGGAAGGTTCGTTCACGTTGTAGCAGGTGTTAGTGCTTCATTCCTTTTTAGAGTTGACTAATATTCCATTGTACATAGAGACTACATTTTGTTTATGCAGTCATCTGTTGATAGATACTGGAGTCATTTCCGCCTTTTGACTGTGGTGAACAATGATGCTTATGAACATTGATGTACAAGTATCCATTTGAGTCCCTGCTTTGAATTTTTCTGAGTCTATATCTAGGAGTGGATTTGCTGGGTCATATGGTAATTCTATGTTTAGTTTTTTTTTTTAAGATTTATTTATTTTAGAGAGACAGCATGTGTGCGCAGGTGTGAGTATTGGGGGGGAAGGGCAGAGGGAGAGGGTAGCTTGGACTCGAGCAATGAGGCACATAAGTATAAAAAAAGAACTCATCAATCAAGTGGGACATCCAGGGGCCTTGTTTTTATTAGGAGGAAGAGCAAGATTATTTTTTTTAAAGATTTTATTTATTTATTTGCTTGCTTGTTTGTTTGTTTATTTATTTAAGAGACACAGAGAATGAGAGAGAGAAAGAGAGAGAGAGAGTGGGGAGAAGGACCCAGGGAGAGGGAGAGAGAGAATCCCAAGCTGACTCCATGCCCAGTGCAGAGCCCGATATGGGACTTGATCTCACGGCCCTGAAATCATGACCTGAGTGGAAACCAAGAGTTGGACACTCAACTGACTGAGCCACCCAGGTGCCCCAGGAGGCAGAGCAAGTTTAGATGCCACATTTTTATTTTTACTTTTATCTGGGTTGGAGGAACAGTGCTTTGTGATAAACCCTAAAGACAATATTATTCTTTTCATTTGTTGCTAGATTTAATCCATTAGTATTTTGCTGAGGAATCTTGAGTCTGTGTTCATGAAGGATATTGCCTGTGGTTTCCTTTCTTGTACCATCTTTGTTCAGTTTCAGTATCAGGGGATCGCTGGCCTCATAAAATGAGTTGGGAAGCACCCCCTCCTCCCCTTCTGTTTTCTGGAAGACATCGGGTGCACAATTGATGTTATTTCATCCTCACATGTGTTGAATTCTGGTAGAATTCAGCAGTAAAACTATCTGGACCTCGAGATTATTATTGCTTTTTTTGCACGTGGAAGTTTTTTTAAACTACAAATTCAAATTTAAAAATGTATTCTTGAGTGAATTTTGGTAGTTTGTGGCTTTTAAGGAATTGGTACATTTTATCTAAATTATTGAATTTATATGCCTAGATTTGCTCATGGCATTCCTTTACTATCCTTTTGGTGCCTGCAAGATCCTTCATCTCTGAGGTTGGTAATACGTGTTTTTTTCTCTTTAATTCTTTGCCAGTCTGGCTAGAGGTTCATCAGTTTTATTTGTCTTTTCAGAAAACCAGGTTTGGGCTTCATTTATTTTTCTCTATTTTTCTGTTTTCAATTTGACTGCTTTTGTTTTCATTATTATTCCCTTCTGCTTACTCTGGGTTTCTTTTCTCTCAAATTGTTTTATTGATTCCACAGAGAGGAGTGTTGTTAGCTCCTCCTATCACTGTGGATTTGTCCAGTTCTCCTTGCAGATCCATCAGTTTTTGCTTCGTGTACTTTGAGCTGTTTTGCTAAGTGTATACACACTTGGGATGGTTATTTTCTCAGTGATTTAACCTTTTTTTTCATTACGTAAAGTTACTCTTCATTCCTGGTACTTTTCCTTGCTGTGAAAACAATTTCTCTGTTATCGATATAGCCACCCCAGCCTTTACTTCTTTAGGTTTTTTTAAATTGAGGTAAAATTCACATAGCATAAAATTTACCACGTTAACAACTTTACAGTATGCAACGAAATGGTTTTTTTATATGCTGAATGTTGTACAGCCATCGCCCTTATCTAATTCTAGAACATTCCCGTCATCACAAACACGCACACACAAATACCTTGTACAGGCGCACCTCAGAGATACTGTGGGTTCAGTTCCAGACCACGGAAATGAAGTGACTATTGCGATAAAGTGGGTCGAATGAGTTTTTGGGTTTCCCAGCGGGCCTAAAAGTTATGTTTGCACTACACTGTAGTCTGTTAAGTGTGCTATAGCATTATATCTAAAAGAGCAACGTGCATATTTTAATCTAAAAAATCCTTTACTGGGGCGCCTGCGTGGCTCAATCGGTTAAGCGTTTGCCTTCGGCTCAGGTCATGATCTTAGGGTCCTGGGATCGAGCCCCACGTGGAGCTCCCTGTTCTGCGGAGAGCTTGCTTCTCCCTCTCTCTCCGCCTGCCTCTCTGCCTACTTGTGCTCTATCTCCCTGTCAAATAAATAAATAAAATCTTTAAAACAACACTATTAAAAAAATAAAAGATCCTTTATTGCTAAAATATCCTAGCCATCATCTGAGCTTTCAGCAAGTCATCATCTTTTTGCCGGTGGAGGGTCTCGTCTCCAGGCTGATGGTTGCTGACTGACCAGGCGGGGGGGTTGCTGGGGGTTGGGGAGGCTGGGGCAGTGATGACGTTTGCTGCGTTGATAAACTCAACCTTCCACGAATGATTTTTTGGTAGCAAGCGATGGTGTTTGATAGCATTTTACCCACAGTAGAACTTCTTTCAAAAGTGGAGTCTGTCCTCTCAAGCCGTGCTGCTGCTTTATCAACCAAGTGTGTGGAACATTCTGAATGCTTTGTTGTGTCAACAGTCTTCACAGCATCCTCACCAGGAGCAGATTCCATCTCAAGAAACCATTTTCTTTGCTCATCCGTGAGAAGCAACTCCTCATCTCTTTAAGTTTTATCATGAGTTTCTAGCAATTCAGTCCCATCTTCAGGCTCCATGTCTAATTCTAGTTCTCTTGCTGTTCCCCCTCCCATCTGTAGCTGTTTCCTCCACTGAACCCCTCCAAGTCCTCCACGAAGGTTGGAATCAACTTCTTCCAAACTCCCATTTGTGTTAATATTTTGACCTCTTCCCACAAATCACAAATGTTCTTAATGGCATCTACAATGGTGAATTCCTTCCAGAAGGTTTTTGATTTATTTTTCCTAGATCTATCAGAGGAATCACTGTCTATGGCAGCTATAGCCTTAGAAAATGTATTTCTTTCTTTCTTTCTTTCTTTTTTTTTAAGTAGGTTCCATGCCCAGCATGGAGCCCAGCGCGGGACTTGAACTCATGACCCTGAGATCAAGACCTGAGCCGAGATCAAGACTCTAGACACTCAAACAACTGAGCCCCCAGGTGCCCCACAAAATGTATTTCTTAAATAATAGGACTTGAAAGTTGAAATGGCTCCTTGGTCCACGGGCTGCAGAATGGATGTTGTGTTAGCAGGCATGAAAACAACATTAATCTCGTACGTCTCCACGCCATCAGGGCTCTCGGGTGGCCGGGTGCACTGCCAGTGAGCAGTGACATTCTGAAAGGCATCTCTTTTTTTCTGAGCAGCAGGTCTCAACAGCTGGCTTGAAACATT
>CM052889.1:68419400-68452711 GCA_028534135.1 Potos flavus
TGATGTTCCCTCTGCAGCCCCCTCACCTCTCTCAGCCTTCGGAAAATGGAAGGGAGTCAGGGCCTTGCTCTGGGTTTGGCTCCGGCTTCAGGGAGTGTTGTGCCAGGTTTGATCTTCCATCCAGACCGTGCATGCTTTCTCCAGATCAGCAAGAAGGCTCTTTTCTTTCCTTATCATTCGTGTGTTCCCCACAGTAGCGGTTGTCATTTCCTTCAAAATCTCTTCCTTTGCATCCACCACTTGGCTAACGGTTGGCACAGGAGGCCAAGCTTTTGGCCTCTTTTGGCTTTGGATGTGCCTTCCTCACTAAGCTTAATCATTTCTAGCTTTGGATTTAAAGTGATGAGATGGGCAACTCTTCCTCTTACTTGAGCACGTAGAGGCCACTGTAGGGTTATTAACTGGCCTGATGTCAACATTGTTGTGTCTCTGGGACTGGGGAGGTCTGAGGAGACGGGGGGAGCTAACACACAGAGTTAGCAATTAAGTTTGCCATCCTATATGGGCACGTTTTGTGGCACACTAGAACAACTCCAGTAGTAACCTCAAAGATCACAGATCACCATAACAAATACACCGATAATGAAAATGTTTGAAAAAAATGTGACTCAGAGACGCCAAGTGAGCGGATGCTGGTGGAAAAATGGCGCCGGTAGACTTGCTGGACATGGGGTTGCTACAAACTGTTAATTTGTAAAAAACACATCTGTGAGGCCCACTAGAATGAGGTGTGCTCATACCTACTTATTAGCACTAAATCCTAATTTCCCTGCCCTCCATCCCCTGGCAACCATTAATCAATTTTCCGTGGCTGTGTTTTTCTGTTTTTCTTCTATCCTGGGAACTTCACATAGATGAAACGATGCGACATGTGACCTTCCTTGTTTGGCTTTTTTCACTCAACATAATCTCTTCAGAGTTCATCCCTTTGCAACATGTATCACTACTTCATCCCTTTTTATGGCGGAATCCAGTTCCCTCAGTGGGTTTATTCATCCATCAGTGGACATTCGAGTGTCCAGCTCACGGCTATTGGGAATAGTGCTGCTGTGGACATTTGTTTGGCGAGGGCGTTCGGGGCACTTTGGGAGTAAACTGGCTTTCCTCTGCTGGAAACTAAAGAAACGTTCCCGGGTTCAGGCTGGAACATGGTAAGGAACTCCGGAGTCAGAAGTTCCTTGCATACACTTTGTGGTTGTATGTTATGACCTGTAGGATGCTTTCCTGGAGCTCTTGTGGGCGCTCATTGGGTGACCTCTGCCGGCTCATGCGTTGTTTCCGCAGACCTCGGAAATAGAAGTCATTAAATTAAAAAAAAAATGTCATTTTAAAGACATTTACAGACATCAAAGCAAATCATATTCCTTATAGGAAAAATAGAATACGTGCTGAATTAAAAAGAAAAAATGCACACACTTCTGCTCCCACCGCCCACAGAAGAACACTGTTAACACTTTGTTACAAAGTCTTAGAGGCTTCCCCTCATACAAACATGGGTTTTTATGTGACTTTTAAGAATAACTATATTTTATATATTTTGTAGTCTCCTCTTTTCATCTTCAAAGTCGATTTAAGATGTGAATGTTTCTCCCTGTCAAAAACATTTCAAATGACTGGTAACATTGCAGCATAAAGAGAGAGCATAACTGAGTTGACTGCCCACCTTTCATGAGTTATTTGGGTTTTTTTCTTATTCTCATAAACACAGCCTTAATGACTATTTTCAAAATGAAATCTTTGTAAAGTGCTTCTATTTGGTGCTTTAGAAAATATACCGAGAAGTAGAATTCCTGTGTGCTCACAAGGCTTTTCCACCTCTCTGGCCCAATGGTCCTTTAGAAAGATCCCCGTTTATAGCCTTCTTAGAGTTTACAAGAGTCTGTCGCTTTGCGTCTTCAGGAATGACAACTGGAGGAGGGAACTTTTCCAATAAATCTGCGACTTAATAAAAAATACATAAAGTCACTTTACTGCATCTGTGAATCAACTTGTAATGAGCTCAGAAACTTGAGGCAAGCCTGGTGTCGGCAAACGCACCCTTTCTGTTGAAGGAACTAGAGTTAGAATCAGGTCATCAATAGGGAAGCCTAACATGAGATGAAATGTTTTCTGAAATGACATCAGAAAGGCAGGCGCTTGTTACAATAAATGAGGCTTCTGAGCTCCAGGGATCACAGAGTTGGTTGATTTCCGGGACCAGGCAGAAAAGGAAAAGGGAAAGGGAAGTAGGCCAGGGGTAGGATACTTGGGGGGTGACATCAGGGGCATGGTTAACTGGAGAGCCTGTGTCCCATCGACAGATATCAACGTTGCCGGTGGATGGGATTTAAGCCTAATATTGTGGGATGTCTCCATTTTCCAAAGGAATCCCAAATCAAAACTATAAATAAAAAGCAGACGTTGTCTCATTGTTACCTGATCAAGAACTTTACCAATCCCTCCCCCATTTAATTCACATGTGTGTCTATGTTTAAACAATACTGAGTGAGGAAAAGGAAGGTATAGATAATCAACACCACTGAAATAATTTGAATACCAGTGGTTTGCTAATTGTTTTTCAGGTGTTTTTCTCCCAATCCCACCTATCTGTGGGTTGCAGAAAATTAAGGTCATACTGTTGAGCCTGGAGGAGGTAGGATGACAATGACCTCTCGATTTTATGATCTTTGCTTATTTTTGGTCTACAATGAGGGCAAAGTAAGAGTTGTGCCTGGGCACACACACACACGCCCTTCACACCTATACAAAAATAGGGAGAAGAGGGACACCTGGGTGGCTCAGTCATTAAGCGTCTGCCTTTGGCTCAGGTCATGATCCCAGGGTCCTGGGATCGAGCCCCGCATCGGGCTCCCTGCTCCACGGGAAGCCTGCTTCTCCCTCTCCCATTCCCCCTGCTTGTGTTCCCTCTCTCGCAGTCTCTCTCTCTCTGTCAAATAAATAAAATCTTAAAAAAAAATAAAATAAGGAGAAGAGTATAACGGACCCTTAGATACCTGTCACACAAATTCAACAATATCAAATTATCGCCTATAACTCCTCCCCCATCATCCGTAGATTATTCTGAAGCAATTCTTAAACCATCATCACATTGCATCCTCACAAAATTTCAATATGTATTTCTAATAAACACTGAGTATCCTGTTTTAAGCATAACCCGACGACTCTTATTGTACCAACAATTCCTTGGTCAGATATTTCCCTAAAATTCAAATCAAAATACCCATGCACAAAAGACAACTGTGCTTTTTGAAGCAGCCACAGCGGATGGCCTTAGCCTTTCCCTGGTTCTGCTGGCATTACTGAAGACATTCTCGAAAACCGGCTTTGGAGGTTTTTGTGTTTTTTTTTTTTTGCAAGCAAACAAGTCTCTTTATTTTTTCTTTACCCCGAACGGTAAAGCCTTCGTGATGGCTGTTGGATTTCCCAATGACTTTTGTCTATTTAAAACATAAAAATATTCAAGTGTGCTCTCAACAAACAAGGTGCGTTGTCACTGAAGACAATCCGGACCGTGTTCTGGGCACGGTGTCTGCGAGGAAGCTCAGAGAGGAGTCCTAGCTTTGGTGTTGGGCTGTCTTCAGTCATTTCCAGTGTCTGCTCTGCAAGGGCAGCTGGCTGGCTAGCTTCAGCACACGCCCGCCCTCCATCTGTCCCTCCTGCTTCATGTTAAAGACATTAGACATACAGAGGCATCTTGCCCCCACGGGACTGACGATGTACAGATATGTATATTGCACGTCAGGCACTGTGCTGGGTGCTGAGTACTAGGTACTGTGCTGGGTGCTGGGACACAGTATCTGCTCATGGTTCTAGTAATGTGATATTTAGGCTAAGACTTGTAGGATGATGGAATTAACCAGAGGTGAGAAAAGGCTGTTCCAGGCAGAAGGGTGGTGTGTGCAAACGTCTAGAGGTAGAATGATCATGGGGTGTTTGAGGGACCAAGGAAGTCCAACGTGGCTGGGGTATAGGGTATTTCAGGCCTGTTTGAAGGTGAGGAGATGGGGCAGCTCTTTTTCCTTTCTCTAAACTGGGTTCCTTTGCATCCTTTTCCTGCCTCATCTCCTCCTCATGATAGAAAAAACGAGGCGGTCTCATTTGCCAAATTGAATAAAAGTCTAATCTATGATCTCCATTCCTGAAATACGATTTGAAAGCATAACATGAATTTATTGGTCCCCCAAGGTGGAGGCAGGTCCTTCACGACCACAACAAACACAGGCCATCCCATAATAATAATACATGGGCAAGACCTTGCGAGGGGGCGGGGGGAGTGGGGGGAGGATAAAGCCAGGAGGAAGGAGGTGGCGAAATGGAAATACATTTAAAATCCCATGCTTTGTGGTTTATTATTAACAGCAGAGCAGAAAACGTCTCTACAGAGTTATGAAAAATTCATTAGGAGCATGCTACAGGTCTGAGAAGCTGGTCATTGTTTGATCAGATTAACAATAATGAGAGCAGTCTTAAATTAACTCAGATTAAGAGGAGGACTCTCCCTCTTACTGTTCAGTCATATGTGTGTAATCACATTTCCTCACAGCCAGTCGCCCTTAGTTTCTGCTAAGATGGGAACGAGGGGCTCTTTGCAAAGGTAAGACGAGGCCGGCAGAGGGTGGGCTGAAGCCGGGTGCCTCCTGGAAACCAGGGTCCGATGGAGCAGGAGTCCCTGGATACTCCCTCTCCTGTGCTCCAGCTTTCGTCTCATCTCCCCGACACTGCTCTTCTGTTTGCTGGGCCTGTTTCCTTCTTCCCGGGTCCCGATTTCCTGGCATTGAGTGCCTACAACATGCCAGGCCGTGTTCTAGGTTGTGCATTGGGGGGGTTCATCTGTTGAGGGAAACAAGCAAAGAGTCCACTGCTGTGCCTAGTCGGGAGATAGACGATAAACAAACATAAGCATAAGGAAACTAATAAATAAGAAAATAGGAAAACTAATCAAAGGTAGTATTATAGTGAAAAAAAAAAAAGAAAGTAGAGCAGGCTCCAGGCAAAAGGTGACATTTGAGCAAAGATTTAAAGGACGTGAGCAAGCGAAGATATCCAGGGCAGGCAGAAGAACATTCAGGGTGAGGCCACAGCTCAAGCAAAGGTCCTGAGGCCTTGGAGGAACAGCCAGGAAGCTTCTATGATTGGAGTAGAGCGTTGAGAATCATGACAGAGCACCAAAGTAAGACTAGTATAAAGAGTTTTACTAAGTGAAATGAGGTATATTGGAGGTCTTTGAGCAGAGGAGTGACATGATCTGACTTGGGTTTTAATATTATCCTTCCAGCTGGTGGTTGAGAATAGACCGTAGGGTAGAAGCAGACAGAGGAGTCAGAAGACTATTTAGGTGAGAGACGAAGGTGGCTCACGCCAGACTGGTGAGCCATGGTTGGATTTTGGATATATTTAGAAATTACAGCAAACAGGATTTCCAGATTAAATTTTTTTTTAGTAGAGTCGACACACAATATTACATTAGTTTCAGGTGTACGACAGAGTGATTCGACAACTCTGTACATTGCACCGTGCTCACCACGAGTGCCACCACCATCTGTCAGCCAGACAATGCTATTACAATACGTTGACTCTAGTCCCTATGCTGTCAGGACTTCCAGGTAGATATATTATTTACCTTGCCTGTTGATCGATGGGGAAAATGATAATATTTACTGGTTGTGTTAACCTAAACTTTTTTGGTCGCGACAGTAACATATCTGAAATTGCTTATGCACAAAGTAGGAATTCTGCTTATACAACTGGGAAGTTTATGGGTAGCACCAGCCTTAGCATGGCCGGACCCAGGGACTTAAAGGATGGACGCAGGGACCCTTTTCTCTGTCCTGGAGCCTCTGCTTTCTTGCTGGATCGCTTCCACTCCAGCTGTCTTTTCTTTTGGTGGCCGGATGGTCACTGAAGAGCCACTCTGACATTCTGTCCCCTTAGCTACTGTGGAGGACAGGCATGACTGTTTTTCCGGTGACTCTGACCAAGGTCCTTTCTGCTGGTCGTGCTTGGTTCATTTCTCCACTCCTGCTGTCAGGAGGGCTCTGCATTCTCCTCGTTCAGTTCTGGAGGGAGATCAGCTCTTCCCAAGCTCCCGGGGACCAAGCAAGGAGGTTCTCCAAAGGGAACCTGGGATGTTATATCCAAGAAGTAGTAAGCTCGGCTGGAGGAAACAATAGATTCTATCATCCCAATACAGCTGGAATTCTTAATCCAGATTTCCGGCAAATGCAGGAAATTCTAAGCAGGGCATTGGGATCTAAAGTGTCACGCATACCCTGGGAATGTCTGGGTATTTCAGAGACCTTTAAACTCAGCATTCGCACAGACAGCTGGATTTACATAATAGCCCCACTCCGCTAGTCCATTCCAGGACCAAGAAACTTTTGCTCCTAGCGTGTTCTCATGTCTGACCTCCCAAGATGGGCTATCTGTCTTTGTTGGGACAGAAATGGGATGGCAGACCGGGACACGGTGCCTAGTCCCAGCTCTGCCACCCTCTTGCCACTGTCTGGCTTGGGCAAGTTATATAATTGTACTGAACCATGGAGGGTACAGGAGGACTCAAGGGAAAGAAGGGGTTTTCAAAAGCGCTGGGGAGACTGTGGACCCACAAGGCAGGTATAGCTTCTGATTAAAGAATGTTTAACATTTCCTCATCATCAGGTTGCCAGGTAAGAGACAGGATGTTCAGTTAAACTTGAATTTCGGATAAATAATGAATACTATTTCAATATAAGTATGCCCAAATACTGCATAGTACATACTTATACTAAAATGTTATTTTTGTTTATCTGAAATTCACATCTAACTGAATACTCTTTTATTTGCTCAATCTGGTAGCACTGAGTGATCATAACAAGAGAAGTGTGTTATTGTTCCTGATCACTCACGACTACCCTGAGACAACTACTTCATGTTAGGACCAGGAACAATGGTACTTTGAAGTGTAGACATCATTCGTGTCTTCAGATTGGATGCAAATAAATGTTTTGTTCTGTCTTTTGACTATGGATTTTTTTTTTTTTAAAGATTCGTCTATTTATTTGAGAGAGCGAGAGCATGAGCGGGAGGGGCAGAGGGAAAGGGAGAGAGAATCTCAAGCAAATTCCCCACTGAGCGTGGAGCCCAACATGGGGCTCGATCTCACAACCCTGAGATCACAACCTGAGTCAAAACCAAGAGTCGGTCACTCAACCGACTGAGCCACCCAGGAGCCTCTTGACTATGGGTTTATGCCAAGTTGAAATTCTTGAATTTGACTGCATATATATGTCAATCCGATAACACCACATTTAAAAATGTTCATTTTGAGATAGGTTTAAGTTTTGGGGAACAATGTTGGCTTCTCCAGTTTTGAACCCTAACTTTGGGCTTCACCTTCTCAGCATCTCAGTTTCCCCATCTGTCCACCTAGGAAAATGACGTGCCCACCTCGTTACGTGGTTATGAGGGTTAGCTAAAATGCACAAAGCGCTGGGTGGGCGCTGGGGCACCTGGGTGGCTCAGTGGGTTAAAGCCTCTGCCTTTGGCTCAGGTCGTGATCTCAGGGTCCTGGGATCGAGCCCCGCATAGGGCTCTCTGCTCAGCAGGGGGCCTGCTTCCCTCTCTCTGCTTCCCTCTCTCTGCCTGCCTCTCTGCCTACTTGTGATCTCTCTCTGTCAAATAAATAAACCTTTATTAAAAAAAACAAAAACATTTGCGAAGCACTTAGCTCAGCGTCTGGCCTGTGACAAGTGCTCGTAAGTGTTAGATGCTGCAGGTAGAGTAAATCTATAGAGATTCATCTGGCTGGTCTAGAATAATCTGTGTTTGCTTTTCCAGATTAAATTCTCAGCTCTATTTGAAAGTTTTCTAGTTGAATTGTTCCTCTGGTTTGGGGTCATGCTTAGCAGGTCGAACCCCTGAAGTAGAATGACAGTGTTGAACTTGACATGTATAGAGACTTTCAGCTCCAAGTTGGGGTGGGGAGAAGGGAGGAAGGGGAGGACTGTAGCTTCTAGGTTGAACGGGATGATTTTGATAGTCTCGACTCTACATTCTGCCCCGAGTCCAAGCAGGCATGCCCTGGTTTGCAAGGGGGATGGACATAGGACTGTGCCTTGAATCTAAGCCATGGACATGTGGTCCCCTTTTGAGTCAATGTCTACAGCCCCGGTCCCTATTTCCATGTAGTTCTCACTTGCTGGCCCTGAACAGATGCTGAGGACAGGGGTCTGAAAATGAAGTCCGGGGTCTTCAGAAGTGTGTGTGGGCTGCCCAAGGACAGGGGTAGACAGGGCTAGCCCCAGGTTCACGCTGTGTGTTATGCCTGCTTCTTTTTGCTTGAGATCATTTAAAATGGAAATGTTTTTCAGGCTTGGTGTTTTTATCCATATGCTGCTTAGAGAGAAATGTTTTTAGGTGACTGTGGGAGACACAGCCGCCGAAGTCTCTGTTCTGCAAGGCTCTTGTAGCTTCTGTAAAAAGAATGTGCTCGAGGGTTATGAAATTTCAGAGGCAGATCAAAATGTGCTCCTTTCTTCTTGAAATGAACATTTTACCAGTGGAAGACAAAGTTGTTTGAAAAGTCTGTATCGACTTCCGTGGTAATCTTGGAACCTTCGCTCGTACTTGCCTGGCTCCAACTACGTCCTGGGCACGCGCCGGAGCGGCTTGTGCGTGCCTGCCCAAAGCATTGTCCGTGGGTGGGTGGCGTCGGCGTCACCGGGGAATGGGTGAGAAATGCGGAGCCTCAGACCCTGGCTCAGACGCATTGAATTGCATTTTTAACACAACCGGGTGATTTGCGTGCACATTGAAGTTTGAGAAGCACCAATTTAATCCCCAGAACAATGCAGTGTTATTAATTCCGTTACAGGTTTTATGGTGGTAAAATACACATAGTATTTATCATCTTAGTCATTTGTAAGTGTACGATTCAGGGGTGAGAGGTACATTGGCAATGTGGTGTAATCATGACCGCTAGCTATGTTCAAAATGTTTTAGTCATCCCTGGCCAAAACTCTGTGCCCATATGAGATAGTACCCTCCTCTTCCCTCCCCCAGCACCCGGTAACCTCTACTTTCTGTCTTTATGAGCTCGCGCATTCTCGGCACGTCGTATAAGGGAAATCACACAATATTTGTCCTTTTGTCTGGCTTATTTCACGCAGCATGCTGTTTTCTGGGTTCATCCGTGTTGTACTGTGTATCATTACCCCATTCCTTTTTATGACCGAATACTGTTCCGTTGTGCGGACAGACCCCATTCTGTTTAGCCACTCATCTGTTGATGGCTATTTGCGCTGGTTCTATTTCCTGGCTTTAGGAATAATGCTGTTATGACCACAAGGGTACACGGATCTGTCTGACTCCCTGCTTTCAGTTTTGTTTTGTTTTTTTTTAAGATTTTATTTATTTGCTAGAGAGAGAGAGAGCACAAGCAGGAGGAGCGGCAGGCTCCCCACTGGGCAAGGCGCCCGATGCGGGGCTCGATCCCAGGACCCTGGGATCATGACCCGAGCCAAAGGCAGATGCTTAACGACCGAGCCACCCAGGCATCCCCCACCCCCCCTTTTTTTCTTTTTATCTCCCTTCACATATGAAGAGATGGAGATGCAGTAATGACAAGGACTTCCCTAAATGACACAGCCGTGTGGGAGTGGCTCTGAGTTTCTGGATTTACGTCATCCCTTCTCTTGACCCCCAAGGCCTCCTGCGTGTATACCTTAAAGAGAAAGATGGCTGTTTTTCTTCCTTTCTAGAGTTGACAACACAACCTGGTGGGAAACGTTGGGTTCAGAGTCTTCTAGATCTGAGTTCAAATCCCAGCACTTGCCCTTGCTAAAGCTTTGTGTTGGGCACATCACCTACCCAATTTCAAGTAGGTCCTGAGATCCATTTTCTCATCCGTAAAATTGAGATGATGATGCCCATTGCAATTGCTGGGAGGATTAAATGAGGGAAAAAAATAATCTGAGAGCCTGGCTTGTAAGTATCCAACAACTAGAATAATTTTGCTTGCTAGTAGAAATAAGGAGGTTCCTCCAAAAAAAAAAATTTAAACACAGAATTACCATATGATCCAGCAATTTTACTTCTGGGTGTATACCCAAAAGGATTGAAAGCAAGGGCTGAGACACATATTTGTACACAATTGTTCGTAGCAGCATTATTCACAATAGCTGAAAGGTGAAAACAGCCCGAACGTCCATTGACGGAGGAATGGATAAACCAAAGGAGGTATATACGCACAGTGGAATAGTAGTCAGCCATGAGCAGGAGGGTGCCACAATGTGGAAGACCCAAGAAAACATTAAGCTAAGTTAAGTAAATCAGACACAAAAAGACAAATATAGCTGACCCTTGAACAACGTAGGAGTTAGAAAAACTGACCATCCCCCCCACGTAGTTGAAAATCCACTTACAACTTTTGACTCCCCTCAAACTTAACTACTGATAGCCTATTGTTGACTAGAAGTCCTACCAGTAACGTAAAAAGTCAACGAACACATATTTTTATGCTGTATGTGTTATATGCTATATTCTTACAACAAACTAAGAAAAAAGAAAATGTTATGGCGAAAATCGTAAGAGAAGAACGTTGACAATACTGTACAATGTTTATTGAAAAAAACCCATCCATGTGTAAGTGGGCCCACACGGTTCAAACCCATGTTGTTCAAGGTCAGCTGTGCTGTATTCTGTTCCTGTGAGATACCCGGCATGGTCAAGTCCGTAGAGGGAGAAAGGAGAATTATGGGTGCCCGGGGCTGGGGGCAGGGCAGTGGGGAGTTAATGTTTCATGGGGACAGAGTTTTCTGGTTGTTAAGATGGAAGGTTCTGGAGACGGATGGTGTCACGTGATGGTTGCACAACAATGTGAATGTGCTTCATGCCACCGAAATGTACGCTTACGATCAGTCCGAACTGTACATTTTACGCCATGCATCTTTTACTACAATACAAAAAAATCAGGAGAAAAAAGAAGGGAAGAATGATTTCTAGGTACAAATTTTACGCTGGAATGCATCGATTACCTTGCTTTCACCTTAGCCGTGTTTGGTGGGTGCCTGGGAAAGGCCTGGTTCTTTTTTCTTTTGTAATAATAGAATGATGATCAAATCATTACCCGTCAATGATCGGTTTTGTTATCTGGTGTTGACTGTGTTTATATTATCCTGTTTTCATCTACAGCTGGTCATTGGTGAAAGCAGGATTTTGGGGACTTGGGATGCGTCATTCCACAGGCCACGCGGTGTTGCCTCCTGGGATGCCCACCCAAAGGCCATTTACCAGGGGTCCTCGCCAATCTTAATTAGGCCTCCACATCGCAGGGAGAGGGTGGGTGGTGAAGGTCACTGGGCCACCTCTGCCAAAAGCAAGGCCTTCTGTGGCTTTCACCACCGGTGGCTGCTGAGTGATCTTTCTGCTCGGGGTTGGTGTAAACACATGACGAGGAGAATGGATGTTCAGGGAAACTTCCTCGGTGCCAGAAAGTGCTTTTGGAAACAACTCTGCTAGAGTCCCTTCTGGGAGAGACCAACCCATTTCCTCCTTCTAAAGCAGCCCTGACATATGCAAATCCAACTCGTAATTCACCTCCAAAGTAGCAGCTTCCAGATCCCTAATTGAGAGATGCTAATGAGGAATTACGGACCGTTCGCACATGACATTCGATGCTCATAGCCTCCCTGTCAACAAGTCATCAAGACTCCTGTTTTTGTTCCAGAAAACATGATGGGCTAGTGAAGCTTTGCGTCATTCCCTCAGGAGCAAAACCAAGGCTAGGATGGGGAGAGAGCTGGTTTTTCTTCTCTTTTCTCTGTTGTTTGACTCCACATATACATGAGAAAGATCAAAAGGCAGGCATTACTTTGAAAAAGCCACGTTGGGCCGTGTTGCAGCGTAGATAAGCACACGCTTGGGAACCAGTCCTGCGTTCAAATCTCGGATTCGCTGTTTATTAGCCGTGTGTCTGTGAACAAGTCTGTGTCTCCGTTTTTCCGTCTGTAGAATACAGATAATCACAGGACCTTCCTCTCAGGGCCAGGATTTCATGAGAGAACGTATGTAAAATGCTCGGCCTTCTATCAGCCTCACAGGAAGTAATCATATGAACAGCTTATGGCTGCTGCCCTTATTCTATAATTATTATGTAAAATACCACCACATGTTAAAAATAATCAGCATGAACTCTCTTCCCCTTTAGGAGTAAGGTCAATGGGAGACAATGTATTATTCTTGAAGTCCTTTTTAACAGATAATTTTAACATAAAAGAAAAAAATAGGAGAACGAGCTTTGTGAATGTTTCACCCAGATTTAACGATAATCAGCACTTGGCAATCTTGTTTCATTTGCCTTCATCCCACTGTGTGTGTGTGTGTGTGTGTGTGTGTGTGTGTGTGTGATAGAAAGAGAGAGAATGTTAAAGCAAATCTCAAAGATTATAGACTTTTATCTTTGAGTACTTCAGCAGGCGTCTCGAACAGATAAGGACTTTTATATAAACACAAAGCTCTTACCCCAGCTTACAAAATAAAAAAACCAACAACACTAATTCCTTAATATAATTTAATACACAGTCCATGTCCAAATTTCTCTGGAGGTTTTGAAAATGCCTTTTTGCAGTCGATGGGTTTGAATGAGGATTCGTAAGAAAATGTCACATTGCATTTGGTTGCTATGTCTCTTAAGTTCTGAATCTTCATCATTCTCCCTCCCTTCTCCCCACAGCACTTATTTGTTGAACAAATGGAGTCATTTGTCCTGTTTTTGGGCTTCCTTGGTGTATGGTTTCCCTTGTTCTTGTATCTCTCTATTTCCTGTCTGATGATAGCTGAATCTAGAGGTGGTTGATTAGATTCGGGCTTGTTTATTTATTTTTCTTTTGCAAGAATACATCACTTGTATTTGTCGTGCTCACACCAGAAGGCACACAATGTCTGGCTATTGCACTCTTAGTGATACTGAGATTGATCCAACAGGATTAGGTGTTGTCAGTCCATTATAATGTGTCCCTACAGTCTTTTACCCAGTAACTGGTGTCCGCTGACACTTGTATCTAGATCTCTTATCCCATTAGGGGTTGCAATATGAGGCTTTTTGAATTCTATCATTCCTTTTGCATTTGAAGCTAGGATTACCTATAAATAACTTTTATGTATCACCTTTATGGTTACCCTGAAATGCAGTTTCTATGAAAAGGCAGGATAAATGCCTGTTCTTTCCCTTTACTTACCAATTTTTCATATATAGAGTTAGTATACTAGCACATCCCAAGATAACCAGTGATTTTTAAGAATGCTGTTATAAGTTAATGGATTAAGAAAACTTACTTGTTATGTTTCAACCTATTGCAGCCTTTACTCTTTTTGAAGCCCAAAATGTCCCATTTTTGGCCAATGGGAGCCACTTTAAGTTGCCTCCCAGGTTTTTTGGACATGATCTCAGTTGTCTTGAATGGTTTCCAGGCCTTCTGGTACAATAAGTTGTCCCAGGATTATTTTGTTCCCCTTACCTTGGGAATCAGCTGTTTCTCAAAAGAAGCCCTGATTCCAGGGCACCTGGGTGGCTCAGTGGGCTGAGTGTCCTACTCTTGATTTTGGCTCAGGTCATGTTCTCAGGGTTGTGAGATCAAGCCCCGTGTCAGGCTCCACACTCAGTGGGGAGTCTGCTTGAGATTCTCTCTCCCTCTCCCTGCTTGTGTGTTCTCTCTCTTTCTCTCTCTCAAATAAATGAATGAATCTTAAAAAAAATAAAAGAAGAAGGCCTGATTCCTTTTAGAGAGAATGGTATTTAGAAACCACAGTTGGGCACCAGTGGTGCTCATTGCTACTGGGTTATCATTTCAGTAGATAGAGTTGGAAAACACATACTTTTTGGAAAGAGAAAAATGAATTCATAATGATATTTTCAACTTAAATGAAGATTATATGATTTTACTTAACTTTGATTTTCTATTTGTATCTCATTTCTCTTAAGCTAAGAATCTTGGTTTCTAACTACATTGACCTGGATACTTATGTATATGTTTCAAAATAATGATACTTCTACTGTTATTCTTAGAGAACTTTCTTTTATTTTTTTAAGACAATAAACAAAACACATCCACTCACACTGTATTAATGGTGGAAATACAAAAAGTGCAGCATTTCCAAGAAACCACAGACATTTTGTTATTATTAAATAAGAATACTTAATAATTATAACTAAGATAGTAGTATAATTGTATATGTTTCAAAATAATATTTATATTGTTACTATTAAATAATATACAATTAAGATATTATTTGATATAATTAATTATTTTGTAGTTCTTTTGTCATTAGAATATATCCTGCTAGGTACATGTATACTTAAAACAGTGTATTTTAAAAGAACTATCTGTATAGTTGTATCACCAAGTTGACATACAGGTAAGTTCATTTGTTGAGTTTTTAAATTTAATTTTAGTTTTAGCCTTCATCAACACAACAAATATGCATGCATATACTAAAACATATTAATTAATATTACCTCTTTCTTACACAAAATCTAGACTGCCATAAACACTCCATACTCTAATAATCTAAAGTAGGGCACACCCAGTTTAGTTCTATTTCAGCTTAGTTGTTTGCTTCTTTGCGTTTATAGATTTGAATTACAGTGGATTCTCATTATTCACAGTAGTTATGTTCTATAAAGTCACCACTGAATTAATGAGCACCAAGCCGTGGCTCCAGGGGATACAGGGTTGGATTCCTGCAACTCTCTGGTCATGTTTTCACCAACTGATCGATATATAACCTTGTTTTATGTGCATTTTTGTTCAAAGACACCTTATCATGTACATTAACATTGAATTCATGGCTAACACTACTGCCACTCATGCTTGAATGAAGCTTCTCTGACACAAATTTTCTGTGGAAGGCACATCACAGCATTCTTGTGCTTAGGAATACTAGACAGCATGTCACCACGAGGCTTGGGGGCCATTTTAAACAGTGAAGTCACCAAAAAAACACAAACAAAAAACACAAAAATGTGGTTCTAAATAGACCATAGCAAAAGAGCTGAAACAGGAGGCCACAGCATCACATGGTTTGACCTCGGTGGGCAACTCAAATTGTTTATTGCTCTGTGTTTGTCCCCAGATGACTGAAAACACCATGTGTATTGGTTTTGGGGTTACAAATCCATTTTAGCAAGTAGGCAAATCTGCACTAGGAAATCCATGAATAATGAGGATGGATTGTATTTGATTTGCTTATATTAATTTTCTTTTCCCTCCATCTCCACAAAGTTGTAAGCCCCATGAGGGAAGAGACCATGCTTGTGCCTGTCTCGTACATAGGAGAAGCTTACTAATGACAGATGAATGAATCCCCAAGTGAGAATGGATATTTTCTACTCTGGGTCTTACAGCTTTAAGTATTTGTGTTCAATTTGGTTTAGATGTATTTCTGTTCTTCTGAAGTGGTAGTTCTTTGTCATTAAAACACTGGTCTGGCACATTAGTCATCAAATCTATGAACTCTTAGTTCTGAGTCTTTAGAAATGACTTACACAAAGTCAAGCTCATGTAAAATTCCCTAAGTCCTTTATTTGTAACTATTATTCACCATATGAACTATGTATGTAACTATCATCACCATATGTAACTATCATCACCATATGATCTGCCTGGATTTTCTTTATCTAGGGAACTCTACTAATATGCGCAAACTGTGCTTTCATTTGCCCAAAGTTGACTGACATGTACTTTTTCAGCCATATGGACCCGGACCAAGAACCTCATTGTCCTGATAGCTGATATTTGAGTCATGAACTTTAGCCTGTTAGGGAGAATTTCTTACAGAATTTTCTCTGAGTGGAAGTTAAAGCATTTGCATTAGATTGGCTGATGAGATTTTGTAGGATGTTGCTAATTTGAGACTCGCTGGGTTTGCCCTGTCTTCAGATAGGTGGGAACATTTCTGGGTGTGATTAGCAGCCTAAATATACCACATCAACATGCCTGCGGAGAAGCTAAGCTTCCAAAGAGCTTGGGAAGGAGCCCTGGCTTCTGTCTGGGGAATGCTTCTATTAGAGTCTTCATCATACTTTGTTTACATTTAGTGCATCAAATTCTAGGCAAATAAAAGTATACAGCCTCTATAAATATCTGTCACACAAACATACATTTGCAAAAGTCTTCAGGGATTTGTAGTCATATATGTAAGAAGAACATCTACTATTTACTGATTGCTTCTTGTTATTTTCAAAGGTTCAAACTACTTTATGAATATCTACTATTTACTGATTGCTTCTTGTTATTTTCAAAGGTTCAGACTACTTTACTAGCTATGCATTCTCTGTGGATGCCATTATCACATTATTTATTATGGGAAGGTGTAGGGTTAAGTGAGTCCAGTGCATGGACTTAGTTGTTGATAAAAATTACTGTCACTTAATGAGTATATGTTATGTGCTCGGCATGGTGCAAAGAGCTATTAATATTGATTGAATTTAATTCTTACAGCAGTTCTGGGTAGATAAATACCAGCATCTCCATTTTACAGATGAGTAAGCTGAGGCTCAGAGAGGTGAAGTAACCCACCCAGAGTCACACAGCCCGCTAAGTGGCTGAATCTAGGTCTTCCTGACTCCAAAGCCCACGTGCTGACCACCTCAGTTAGAAGTGTCTATAAAAGTTTCTTTATGATAAGGGTCTCACTGTGTGGTCTCAGTGACAGGCTTATTCAACTTCCTTAATATGTCCCGAACATTTGTCATGTGCCAGACCCCACAGGTGGCATTGGTGCAATTAAGAATAACAGCAGCAGCGACCAGCACTCAATTAGTATTTAATGTGCCCAATGCTGTTCTGAGGATTTTATGTATATTGGCTTATGTAATCATTAGAACAAGCATTTGAGGTAGGTCTGATTATTACATTCATTTACAGATGAGGAAACTGAGTCCCAGCGGGGTTACACAAGAAATTAAAGTCACACCGTGAGTGACTAGCAGCCAGGATTCATACACAGGGTACCAGGGACCCTGAGCTAGACGACTACACTGAACTGCCTCTCAAAGATAAATAAAGCACGAGTATCAGGAGTAAGAACAGGACCTAAGTCGATGTAATTCAGTGAGGAGGGCTGTTGGGTGTCCATATATGGTGAGTCCACAATTTCCTAGGTTTGCCCCCCTAGGGCAAACTTTGTCACCTGTTGTTGCAAATCCATTTTGAAGCCAGGTGGGCCCCGAATTCAGAAACTCTGCATCTTTGTGCTCTTGTCCTTCTTCCCTTCCACCCCGTTCTCAGCTATGGGCAGCCCCACTGGGAACCTGCCATCTCCACCCTAAGCACTGAGTTTACTTATTGAAGTTAAGAGACTGCATTATAGCATGTAAACTTAGAAAAGGCATTTCACCTCCCTGAGTTGCCATGCCTTTATTTAAAAATTGCAGATCATAACTGCACCTCTCTCATGGAGCTCTTGTGGGGTTTCAAGTTAATGCATGTGAAGTAGCTGATTTAGTGCCTGGCCTCCAGTAAGTGCTCAATAAATGGCACCAATGTATTACTATTATTGATCTGTTTTATTTCAATATAGTCAGTGGTCTTCTTCTTCCTTTATTCAAAGTCAAAGCCACTATCATAGGACCTCCTTTATTTTTCTTTCATCTAATTCATTAAAAAATTATTAATGGAATGCACGACTTATTCTCCTGGTCAACAATTAGAATATTAAAAATAGCACTATAATATCCTTGACCACTCTTCCAGTTCTGGGGGCTTGTTCACCATTCCCCTGAACTAACTAGTATCGCCAGTTTGCTCTGTATCCTTCTAGACGGTTTTCTATGTATTTGCACATACATCCTTGTTTTGTGTATAAATATATATTTTACACATTTACTATACCCATCATTCTATAATCCTCTTTTTTCACTTAGTAACATTTCCTATTTCTCCTTCTTTTTCATGTCTTCTCTGTTCTTGCTGATTTTGTCTAGTTCTTCTATCATTTATTGAAAGTGGAATATTAAAATATTTAAAGGATAAAGAGTATCCAATTATTGTTACTGTTTGGTCCTCCCATCAGTTCTGTGAGTTTTTATTTCTTCTATTTTGGGGCTTTGTTGTTAGGTGCATATGTGTTTATAGTTGTCAGTCCCATCTTTTAGAGGTTGCATTATATTCCCTAGAATATATATCAGTCAGCATGAGCTAGGATATGCTGCAGTAACAAACGACCCTAGAGTTTCAGTAGCCTAACACAACAGAAGTGTGTTTTCCTCTTATGTGTTCAGTGTAGGTCAGCAGGGGTCTTCACTGGCCAGTCATTCATCAGCTAGGTTGATAGGGGCAGGGGCGGGCAGGGGCTTCAACCTCACAATCACTGAGGCAGAAACAGGAGACGGAGAGACTCCCACACTGCTCTTGAAGGTTTCCATTTGGACATGAGACATGTCATTTCTGCTCATGTTTCATTGGCTAGAACGGGTCATATGGCCATGCCTTACTTTAAAGGCTATAGGGAGGAATAGTCTTTTATGAGAAACGAACAAGTAATTAGTGAGTAGCACTAATGACAACCATATGAATGTTAGGTAGCTTATTTAACCATTTTTCCTATTAAAAGACATTTAGGAGATTTCTAATTATTTTGTTATTGTACACAGTGCTGCAGCAGGTAGCTTCGTACATGCCTACCTGAGGATTTACCATCCGTCACCTTGTATTTATTTATTTATTTAAATTTTTAAAAAAGATTTTATTTATTTATTTAAGAGAGAGACAGAGATAGTGACAGAGATAGTGAGAGAGAGCACAAGCAGGAAGGGGAGGGAGAAGCAGGCTCCCCACTGATCAGGGAGCCCAACGTGGGGCTCGATCCCAGGACCCTGGGATCATGACCTGAGCTGAAGGCAGATGCTTAACCAACTGAGCCACCCAGGCACCCTCATCACATTGTGTTTAAAGCTGATGATAATCTGACCTTTTCCTTGGAACGCTCCTCTTATCTATTATTCTGTTCAAGGCAGTTAGTTGACAGCTATAAAGAGACACAAGGCCCTGCAAAGTAATCTTGTGCTTAGGACCAAGGTAGAAATCCTGACTGTCTCTTCATTGTTGGGGGTCTGAGTAGCCAGGGGACTCTGGGACTCATTTAGCAATAAGCTCAGTTAGAGGAATTATTCAAAGCAGAGGCAAGAGCATGCCTGGTTTGAAGGAACAGAAAAGGTTTATAAGAGACGATATTTGAAATGGGTATTGAAAAGTCAGAAGATGATAAGGGTGAAGGAATAACAAGCAAGCAAGAAACAGGGCACGGGAATGCAGGGTTTGTAGCTGGAGCGTGTGGAAGTTGGCCATCGAGACTAGGTAGGACCATGTTGTCAAGGGCTTTAAATACTCAGTGGGATGGATATTGGGAGCCAGTGAAAGTTCATGAGTAGGAGAGTGGCACGATCACAGGTGTGTTTTAGGATACCGCACGAGGCATCGTGTAGGGCTTCCGTTTGCACACTCAAGTGCCTATTGGTGCCAAAGAAGCCATCATAGTGAATGAGGCAGAGTCCCCTGCAGGAAACATACAGTGTAAGTACCAGTAGCTTGCTTGCTCAGACGGGGCAGCTCAAGTCGATGATTAGCTTCCTCTTTCAATCAGAAAGCCATCCCCAGTGGAGTGGCCATTGACTGGGTGTAAGATAATAAGGAGTGAGTGTGTGGGGAGGAGATGGGACAGACTGGGAAGTTGGGGACAGCCACCACTGTGTGCCAGCTGATGTTTCCATTCAGGAATGCAGGCTCAGAATTCCCGGATCTTTTGTTGTTGTTGTTTTAAATTAACATATAATGTATTATTTGCTTCAGGGGTACAGGTCTGCGATTTCTTTTGTTGTTTTTCAAGAGAAGCCCAACATTCAGATTTTTTTGTGATTTTTCCTCATTTTTAAAGGTTGGAAAACCAACGCAAAATGGAAAGAACACTTTTGTGGGCTGGACGTGGCCTGTGAGTGGCCCGTTTTCACCCTCTGCTGCTGGGGAGAGAATGGAACCCAGGCCAAATACATAAAGGATTCAGAGTATTGATTACCGTCTGATACAACCGCAGGTCCATCCATCCGTGGGTGCTGCACCCAAGTCAGTTAGCGTTTCTCAAAGCCGAAGAATATTCTTCTTGTAAAGGAAAAAAAGACCTTTAGATACGTTCTATAGATTTCATTATTGTAATGTGATTTACATCTCTACCAACACGAGACTAGTTCTTTTTTTTTTTTAAAGATTTTATTTATTATTTATTTGACAGGGAGAGAGAGATCACAAGTAGGCAGAGAGGCAGGCAGAGTGAGAGGGAGAAGCAGGCTCCCCGCTGAGCAGAGAGCCCGATGCGGGGCTCGATCCCAGGACCCTGAGATCATGACCTGAGCCGAAGGCAGAGGCTTAACCCTCTGAGCCACCCAGGTGCTCCAACACAAGACTAGTTCTTAGCCAGGGGTGATTTTGTCCCCTCACAGAGGTCATTTGGCAATGTCTGGAGACATTTTTGGTTGTTACGGTTTGGGGGAGCCCGGTGTAATACCAGCATCTAGTGAGTAGAGGCAGGGATGCTGACCAGCATCCTGTAATGCATAGGCTGGCCCCCACAATAAAGAATTATCTGGCCCCAAATATCAATAGTGCCCATGTGGAGAACCCCGACAGAAACCTAGATATGAAAGTCCTTTGCTTAGAGATGTTAAACCATTACGAAGACAAAGCAAATTTGTAAAAATTAGATATAAACTATTTTGCAAGCCCAGTACATTCCAATGGATAACATCACTGGAGCAAATGACATTTTACTGAAAGTCACTGATACTTGCATGGGACTCTGCCTACTCTTATACAGGTGGTTTTGTCTTTGGTGAGCCACGTGTGTTGTGCCCTTGGTGGCTTAGTTCTCCTGTAACACAAGGAAGGAAGAGTGGTAGGCGTGACTTCATTTGGCCTTCACCGGGGGAGGGAGCGCGGGTTTGATGCTCATTATCTATTTCGATTAGCTTGTGATAATTAAAGCAAAACAACTTGGCACCAAAAGGCTCCTGAATTACAGGCATTAAAATTGCCAGGGAGGACTGGTTTATAAAGCGGGCATCCAGACCATCCAGCAGGTGTATATTCTGTGTTCCATTTTTAAAAATTACCTTTGACAGCCCCCGAGAATTCACCCCAGGACCCTCTGGTTTCCATGCATCCCAACTTGCGGAGCACTAACGTGGATAGTATCAGAAGGCACTGGGTTGGGGAAAAAAAAGCAAGTAATGGTAGTGGAATTATTTGCTAATCATTCAGTTGGCAAAGTGATAAATTGGCCATTTCCTTAAAGTCTGCTTAGTGGTAGGGAAGGTTTTGGTAATTCTGGGTTTGGGGCAGATGGTGGGAGGGTGTTCTGGATGTGTAGGCAAGAGAGCATTAATCTTCTCTAAGTCTTGGAGAAGCTTCAAGGAGGAGGAGATATTTGAATCAGGTCTTGGGGGGAAAAAACAGGAAAACTTTTTAGGATATATCTCAGGCTAAAGCTAAATTTGTCAGGATCCATGGACACACAGATAGGAGTTTTCCTTGGTTTCCCAGGGTAAGTTTAGTCTGTGGTCAGCCAACAGCAGAGGCCACATTAGCGTGATGACTGTCATTTCCTCACTGCCTGGTAGATACACGCATGCAATATTTGCAAGAATGTGTGGTCATGTTGGCAAAGTTCTCTGCCCTAAGGTCTCCATCAGGGGCTTGTTAGATCCTGAATGTTGATTCTGGGGGAGGAAAAAAATCCACTGCCGATATAGACTGTTCCTGCAACAGTAGTGGCTTTGGATGACCTTGGACCCAGCCGACATGCGATGTTGCTGACGCTCACTACATGGTCTCGAATCTCTGAGATGCTCTGCTGACCCACAGCCCTCCACACTTTGAGATCCATCCCTGACTTCAGACCGTATTTAGCTTATGCCTATGAATATGGATCACTTGCCGCTTTCATCCAAGTAGTGTCAAAGCACCAAAGAGCCAAGCACTTGCTATTGCCAGGCACTGAGATAGGCACAGGGATGGAAAGGGCAAGAACTCAGAGGTCTTGTCATCTCTTTGCGATAGGACAAATCTGATTTGTAAGACAGCAGAAAGGGCACAATCAATGTTCGTTGAATCTAAATTCAACACTCTGAGCTGCTGTTTTTTCCCACCCGTATAAGGGGGATAATGACTTCTACTTCACGGAGTTATTGTGAGAATTGAATAGATCACAAAGTGGAAGTAGTTTGCAAACTCCGAAGGGGTAACATTTCTGTGATTTAGTATTTAGTAACTGCAAGTTTTTCTACACTGTTCCGGGAAGCCCAGAATCCTTCACTATTTTCTCAGTTCTGCTTTTGTCCAAGGCTGTGCAGATGGACCCAGGAGGAAGTGCCAACAGGAGGGGCATCAGCTGCTGAGTAAAAGCATTACTGATTACGATAGGTAAAGTCAGTTGAGTGTTTCCGAAGGGTCAGGCGTTGTGCTGAAATGCTTTGCGTGGATTGCTTCTTTGACCCCGCCCCCCATAACACGCATGCCCAGAATCCCATTAATGCTGGTTTGGAGATGGACAGTCTGATGACATGCCTGAAAGTCTGATGGTATATATCCAGGGCCACGCAGCCAGTAAGTGGGCAGGACCTCCTCTGGACCCTTTTGGAGCCACTGGGCTCATTGAGAGTGAAAAGAGGAACAGAGAAGAAAAGTCAGGGGAGAGGGTGATGTGTAGGAGTCGGTTCCAAGAGGCACATCATTGGTTGGGGGGTGGTCATGGGGGAGGGTAGGTTTCCTGGGATTGTGGAAACAAAATTCCACAGACGGGTGGCTCAATACAATAGAAATGTATTCTCTCACAGTCAAGGTGTCCGCAGGGCGAGCCTCCTTCTAGAAGCTGTAGAAGGAGGATCCTTTCTTGGATTTCTTTTCTTTTTTTTTTTTTTTCCCCTTCTGGCTTCTGGGGGCTCCCTTGGCTTGTGGCCGCCTTCCCTCCAGCATCCCCCTTCGTCCTCACATGGCCTTCTTCCCTCCGTGTGTCCTATTTCTGTCTCTTATAAGGACACTCTCACTGGATTTAGGGCCCATCCCAATTTAATACGATCTCCACTCAATTCTTATCTTAATTACATCGGCAAAGATCCTATTTCCAAATAAGGTCACATTCTGAGGCCCCGGGGGACGTAAATTTTGGGGGACACTAAATTTACTGCGAGAGAATGGACAGATTTCAGGGGACCAGAGGCGCAGAAGGGGAGGGGGCCACGGCACTTGGCGGTGGGGACTGCTTCCTTGGGGGAACTGGGAGTGGCTCACAGCCTAAAGAAACCAGGTCCCCGCGTCCTGGTCTAGAAACTCACTGTACCAATCGCAGGCTGTTTCTGCTTTGGGGCCACCTGGGGATCAAGCACTCTGCTTCCAAAGCCGACTTGGGGAGGGGTCAGGAGATGCCATTCATTTTCTACTAAAATATCACTGATACCCCATCTTTATTCCCAGCTCCCCTGCCCTGAGTAGGGCTTTTCGCCTCGGGGCCCGCTGGAGACTCTCATCAAAAGGTTAATTTGGAACAAACTGTTTTCAGAACTGCTGGAAACAGTGTCTGCCCTGAGGGGACTGACTGCCAATGAATTTTTTTTAGCTAGGTAAGCCTCCCTAGCTGGCATTTCACTATCTTTCCAGGCCCCCGCTTGCTCTCTTCGTGAAATACAACATTCAAAGAGCCGCGATCAGAGGAAATTCTGTCCTCCGGGGTGTTGAGCCTCCCCTCTACTAGAGGGTGTTTTAAAGTCTGACTCCTTGTTGAACATTTAGACAGTATGCAAAAGTGTGAAGAAGTACAGAATGGTCCCATAATCCCACCACCCAAGGTCTTCACTGAACCATTTTTGGTAATTTTTTTCTCTTTATATATTGGGATCATCGACATGCAATGCTTTGTGTCAGTTTTTCTGGCTTAACCTCGCCCTATTAGCCCTTCTGTGTCATTTCAAAACTCGCAGACAACTTTAAAGCCTTGTAGGCAAACAGAACTACAGTTTTCCATAAAGGTATTTATTAGAAAACGATCCTTCCCTACTGGCACAGTTTTGCTGTTCCCAGGGTTCCAAATGGTTGGAAGGTCCCAGGTATATGTTTTTGTGTTTCCCAGAACCCTAGAACATACCATTGTCTGAATAATAGGAATATCTCCTTTCATTTTAACAAGGATAAAGGTATAGCACTAAACAGGGTTCAGGATCCAACCAGCCAGAAACCAGCAAAGTAGGTTTTCCCACTCAATGTGGCTGCTTTGTTAGATCTTTGGAGAAGTTGATTTTCATATTCAGCACATAGTGACGTTGGAAATCTAAGACACTTGTTTACTGAATCCCCTTCTAGAAGCGGAGAGAGGCCCAGGCCACTCACGTTCTTTTTAGTTTCCCGTTCTTTTGGAAAGGAAAAAAAAAAAAGAAAAAAGAAAGGCCCAGCAGAATCATGCAAGTTGGTGATATATTTTAAATGTTTTCACTTAGAAAATCAACATGTTTATCACACACGATACAGTGACTAACGATTCACATGGCCTTTTGAGATGGCATCAGATGTCTGAATTGGAGCTCCTTTTTGGCTTCAAGGATCGGGACAAGTGGTCCTCTTAGTCTAAGAAAGCATTAACCCTGGCTTCTTGCCGAACAATATGTTGAGGGTGTTTTAAATTTTCCTGTGTGTGCTGCTTATGCCCGCAGCTTCTGAGAGTTTGTGATCACTGTGAATCGTGGCATTTCTCTGGTCAGCACTCCAATGTATTCAGCAACTGTATTGACTACCTGCCTTATAAGAAACTGTAAGAGAGGTGGTTCCTATCTTCAAGGAATGAAACATCTCATGAGGACATGGACTTGTAAAGAAAAATATTTTAAATATGATGAGAAGTCCTTAGTTGGAGATCCCTTCAAGTGCTCTCAGAAGCAGAGGAGGGAGTTCTTGCTTGGAGAATGTAGTAGTCAGCTTTTGCTGCAGTAACAAATAGTCCCCAACTTGAGAGATTACTACAACATTCTTATTTCTTGCTCATTAGTGTGCGAGTCACTGCAGCCGCTGTGCTGTAAAGCTGTGGTTTGGGTTGAAGTCTGCTCCACGGACTCTCATTCTGGGACCCAGGCTACAGGAATAGCAGCTACCAGGGCATCTTCTTATGACAGATCACAGCAGTACAGGAGGTCCAGCCAAACCAGGCATATGCTCAGTGTGGCATTGGCCACAGCAAGTCACCTAACCAAGTCCATCATTAGTGGGGTGGGGGGTTATTCTCCATGTGTGTGTGTGTGTGTGTGAGAGAGAGAGAGAGAGAGAGAGAGAGAGAAAATACTTGCCAATCAATAATACAGTCTATCATAGAGAAGATTTAACAGAGGAGATAATCTTCAGTTGGGTTTTGAAGGATGCATAGAAGTTCATCAAGCATGACTGATTTATGGAGGCCTAGAAACACATGGTATCTTAAAGGCTAAGTAGAGGGTACTACAACCATTTGCTCTAGTGGGTCCTGTGTGGCTTATATGGCTGGGGTGTCTGGTAATGAATTCCAGACTTGATCTTTGGTCTTTGAGAATGATATCCTTCCCTTTGCTAGTGACAAAGCAGCATAGGTGAGCACACAGATGCCCACCTCTCTTCTTCACATCACACCATGGTGTGCTTCGTGCTAGACTCATGCCTGCCTTTGAAACTGACATTCGAAGAGAGGTTTCCCAATGCAACACACTCTGGGACCTCCTTTTTAAGAATACCACGATGCTGTATAACACTATGCCTTATAGTAAGAGGATAAGATGAAGCTCGTGGTACTCAGAACATTTCTCTAGTTGTCTACAAGGGATCTTGTGAAATCTCGAAGCTTTTCTAAAAGCAACGTAAGTTTAAATCGTGATACCCTAAAAAATAATGCCATGGCTGAGGACATGCCCTTTGAGGGCAAGGGGAATTATTCAACCCTGCCTTATGCAGGAGTAAGCACAAAGCAAAATCCCACTGGCTGGCATGGACTCTTCTGTGTCAGGCACTGTGCTGAGCACTCTTCATGCAGTCTCTAGTGTGAACCTCACAGCCATCCTCCAAGGCACGTATTCTTATTACAAATGAGGACACTGAAGCCGTTCCTTGGTTCGAAGGAGATTAGCAACCACTGGGGAGTTGTTAAGGATATCATAGCACTAAACTGAGCCTTTCTTGGTATGAACTTGATGTAAGTGCAAAAGAATTAGAAAAGGGAGCAACTTTCATTCCACGTGAGTCAGGGTTTTGTAATGCCCTGGGCACCTTCCAGCTGCAGTATTCCTTGATATTAACAGGTGTACACACATCATACTTAGGGAAATGGCATCTTAGATAATTGTGCTGGAGGATAAAGCCGGTTAAAAGGCATAGGAGCTGGGGTTGGGAGTGGTAGAAGGGGACCTGGAGAGGCCTTACTGCCATCCTTTTGGTAAACAATATCAGGCAACTTAGACCTGGTAGGGAGGGAATTTGTTTTATAAAAGACAACCACAGGGGTAGGAAAGCGATGTCCAATTCTTGTGCAGGCTGTAGAGTCCCTCTTGCCTAAGTGAAATCTTATGAAGACTCCAACATGTAAAGTAAGTAAAGTACAGCTACTTCAGGTTAAAACTGTTGACGGTATTGGAATGCTGCCTGCTAGCCTCTGCATGGAACCCCTGAGGGGTCGATGGAACCTAGTTTGAAAACCACAAGTATAAGGCCATGCATTTTGGTCTTGGGAGTCAAGACTAAGTATAAGTCTTGGTACTGGGGTAACTTGCTTCTCGGCTTTGCGTGTCTTGCCCCTCCTCTATGTCTCCCTTTCCTCACTTGCAAAATCGGGTCGGCCGCACTTTTAGCTTCAGTATTCTATACAGTGAGAGACCACAGTGAATTAAGTACAGGAGCTGAATAGGACTTTCATTACTCAGCTCCCTCTTTGCCTGAAACGCTCGAACTAATACCCTGCAACTGGGTTTGGAAACCCAGGTGTGACTTATTCAAAGCAGATAGCTTTTCTCTGTGTTGTGTTAGAAGGCTTGCTTGTTTGCAGTAGTGGGTGCCTTAAGACACTACCTTCCCCCTTTCTTGCGTGAGTCAGAGTGCACGCTGAGGTCTCTTTGACCTCCGAACTCTATGGATTCTCTATTCAGATCCAAAGATTGAGTATCATCTTCCTGTGTTTGCGTCATCGTGATACTTCGGAGCTACACCGAACACATCCTCCAGGTAGTAGAAAGGGCAGCTTTCCTGAGTTGGCTTCTGTTTACCGTTCTACCCCCACGGCTGGTTGCTTAGGAATATTTTGCCTTGATGATGTCCCTTAAAGGTGAAGGTGGGTGTGCATTTCCACATTTGTTCAGACTTTAGAAGGCTTGTTTTTCTCACAGAGCAGCCTCGCTCCGTAAACATGCCAGCAGATTCGAAAATGTAATCCAGAAGAAAGCTAAACTTCAGTAAGTAATTAGTCTTGCAAAAAAAAAAAAGCGTCCACGGAGCCACAGTTAATGAGTTTTCTAGTTATTCGTGACTGATGTTTATTTGGAAATGCATGTAAAATGGCTATATGACAAGCTCGTGTAAATCGATTCTGTGCTTTCTTTTCCATTAGGAATCATTTTCCTTTCAACACAAAATACAAATTGAAGTTATTGCAACCATGCTATAAATTGATTGCTGTCAACCACTCTGTCTTGCAAATACCAACCCCCAGTGGTTTTTCTTTTTTCCTTATTACCTTCTTTCTTGGGAACTCATTATCACTTCACTTTTAGCCAACCTGAATCTCCCAGTATTTTGCAGCTCTCACCAGGAGCCTCCACTTGATTCGAGAAGACAAGTAGTGTGATTGTATTGAATACCTTCTCAGTCAGTTGGCAAATAGGGTCAGTGGAAGGATGATTATGAAGTTAGTGTTATATAGCTTTACAAGAAGAAAAAAGGAGACTTTAAAAAAAAATGCAGGAAAGATGTGGCTAAAATTCCTCTTCCAGATATTTCTGGAAAGCGATCACCTTAATTTCTCTTCATTTGCATTTCATGACTAAATAGTGTGAGATCAACTTACTTTAACCTTGTACTCTTAGGGGGGATTGGTTTGCGTGCAGATTTTTCCATTCACTTTTTCTGATATTCTCTCTGTCTCTGTCTCTCTCTCTCTCTCTGTCTCTGTGTTCTGTGTTCTCTTAATCTCTAAACAGGTCAGGGCAGGAGAGCAGTTTCCACTGGGGCTGACGTCAATCCAGCCTTGCAGATTAGTTAGCAGAGGGTGTTGGGAGAGAGGTGCAGCTGTTGTGTTTTCACCTGGAGACCAGATCTCACCTGGGGTGCCTGCCGAGTGTCGTCTCGGGCTCCCAGATCTGGCACATCCAGCTTTACGGGATGGAGGACTCGTTTCTTTGAATTTTATAAATTCTGGCTGAAAGAAAGCGCACCTGTTCAGTCTCTGCTGAATCAGCGTGGCAGAACTCCCCATCCTAAACAAAGGCAAATCGCGACGGCTGATCTCATAGACGTCAGAAAGAACCAAGCATGAATCTTGGTGTGTTGATCTGACGGAATCATTTGGCCTCTCTGAGCCTCCATTTCCCTATCTGTCTGGTGAGGAAAATAAAAGTCCCTACCTCATAGAATTGTTGAAGGGCCGTGGCTCTCTAGGTGGGATCCCCGACCTGTAGCATAAATTATCATCACCTGGGCACTTGTTAGAAATACAGATTTTCAGATCCCACCCCAGACCTACTGAATCAGCAAGTCTAGAGTGGGGCCCCGGGGTCTGTTTTAACCAGCTTTCCAAGGGATGGGATTTGCTCTAAACTTTGAGAGCCACTGCTGTAAGGAGTCAGTGAGACAATCGTGGACACATCCAAAGCTTATACCTGCCCAGAGTCGAAGCTGTGTGAAGGCAAGTGATATAAAAAAAATGTTTAGTTCCAATGTAACTAACACACAGTGTTATATCAGTTTCAGGTGTACAATATAGTGATTCAACACTTCTACACGTTGAAGGCAAGTGATTTTTATTTTGTATTTATTTCATTTTTTTAAAGGTTTTATTTATTTGAGAGAGAGAAAGAGAGAGCATGAGCACGAGCGGGAGGAGGGGCAGAGGGAGAAGCAGACTCCCCACTGAGCAGGGAGCCCGATGCGGGGCTGCATCCCAGGACCCTGGGATCATGACCTGAGCTGAAGGCAGACGCTTGATGGACTGAGCCACCCAGGTGTCCCGGCAAGTGATTTTTTTTTTTTTTTAAGATTTTATTTATTTATTTGTGTGTGTAAGAGAGAGAGAGAGATTGCATAGCTGGGGGAGAGGCAGAGCGAGAGGGAGAAGCAGGCTCCCCGATGAGCAGGGAGCCCAATGTGGGGCTCAATCCCAGGACCCTGTGATCCCAGGTGCCCCTTGGCGAGTGATTTTTAAATGTATATTATTCATGTGTTCGCCGCACCTGGAACACTGCCTGGCACATTGTAGGTACCTGTAAATATTTTTGGAATGAACGAATGAATGTTAACTATGATCATGATCAATCACCCTATTGCCACTTTTATTACTAATTATTATATACTATCTTCCTACTTTTTATTGATGTATTTATTTTTTTCCCTTCTTTTAAAATCATGGGATCAGGGGTGATCCTGGGTGGCTCAGTTGGTTAAGCGTCTGCCTTCGGCTTAGGTCCTGGGATCGAGTCCTGCATCGGGCTCCCTGCTCACTGGGGAGTCTGCTTCTCCATCTCCCCTCTCCCCCTGCTTCTGTGCTCTCTCTCTCTCTGTGTCAAATAAATTAATAAAATTTAAAAAATCATGGGATCAGATCAGAAAAAGGGGAACTTGTTGCAGTTTAGTCCAAATATCTTCAGAAAGACATGATTGCAACTTTGTGGTTTTTATTTAGCATTTTCTTTTTATTATGGCTCCGTGTCTCATCCCCAGGCATAAAGTAGAGCTGTGATTCCAGCCCTCCTCACCCGGCTCTTCAGCATAATGGGTTTTTCTGCTACAAAGTGCTGTCCTTGTGGGGAAGAGAATATATTCACAGCAGTTCTTGGTTCTGCATAATTTTTCATTGCTGTGTACCATAGTTATGGTACCTAGCCTACGAAGCGCACCAGCTTTCTCTCCTCCCTCCTCTGAACACCTGCCCTCCTGCATTACTTTTACTAATTCTGGAGTTCTGAGCATCCCAGAGTGTGGTGCCGTGACTGCTGATGTACCCTGTCCACACAGGGATTTGGGACTGGGGTGTGGCACGTGGGCAAAACATTTTGCATCTTAATAGCCACATGGTCTATTTTATTTTTATTAGAAAATACATAATTAGCATATCAAAATGATGGCTTCTCAGATATTATTATGTAGGACAGGCTAACATGAGTCATGATAGTAGGTCTGCATTAACTTGAACATAAATTTTAAAGAAGTAACAATCACTGATTTTAAATAAATTGCAGTGGAGGGGCAAGATTACGAAGGTGGTAAGCAGGTGGTAAGTTTGGAAAAACCACTGGCCCGTGGGCCGAGAGCATCATTTTTAGGGTTTAACAGAGCTGGGTTTGAGTTTGGGATCTGCCATTTATCAGCTCTGGGACCTTGGCTAAGCCATTAAACCTCCTTAAACAATGTTTCTGCCTTCATAAATGTGAATAATATTTCCCTCCTCCTAGTGTCTAGAAGCACTCCCCCCCATCCTGTATGTTATAATGTCACTGGAATCTGTTTTCTAATTTTTTAAAGACAGCCTGCATTTAAGCAGAGCGTTGAGGTGGAAAACATTAATATGAATGGCGTGGGCTGGACTTCTGAATTCTTCTGTAATATCAGTCTCCACGTGGTTGGTTGAGAACGGACAAGACTATGTGTATATATATGGGGCACCAACAGTAATCCCATCAGTTGAATTTCAATCTCATTCAGTGTATTTGGAAACTGAATATTGCAGAAGCAGCTCCTCCATCCTGTGAGGCTGGTGTCCTGTCAGGGAAGCCCCAGGGCCTGGGGAAGGGGGCTACTATCCTATACCCTGTAAGCGATTTTCCTGGCTTGTGATGATCACTCTGCCCGAGGCTGGCATGCCAACCATTTTGGACAAAGCAGTTCTAAGTGTTTCTTTTCTTTTCTTTTTTTTTTCAATTTTTCTATTTCAAAGAAAAATTTTTTTTTTTGCCCCCTTCAACAGAAATGATCAAGCAAAATGTAACCTTTGGTTATTGTCCTGGTCATCATTAGCCGTATGGAATATACACATTCGCCTACAGTGATATCATAGGGGTTAGACCGGAATAGTTGAACTATTTGCCCCCAGGTAGGGCTGCAAGGTACAATAAAAGATGAACAATGACATGTGAATTTCAGATAAACAATGATTTTGTTTTGTTTTGCTTAAGGATATCCCATGCAATCTTTGGGACATATGCCAAAAAAACTATTCACTTATCTGAAATTCAGATTTAACTAGATGTTCTCTATTTTATTTGCTAAATCTGGCAACCCTTCCAGCCCTACACTATTTGCCACTGCACTGTTGGATAGAAAGCACACTTTCTTGTCCCTCAGCTATATAAACCAGGGCCAGCTCTTGACCAGTCCTGTTTTATGACCCCAGAGAATCATAAGATGTAAGTCAAACCCTTATTTTTAGATGTGCTTTATTTATAAATTGTAGTCTTTCTTAACTATGATTTTATCAAAACTGGTGACAAATGTAACTGAAAAGAAAAATCAAAGGGAAATGTCTTTATAAATATGTATTAAGTATGAAAACCAAGCTCTTGGCCTGATTCACACGGCTCACACTTGTCAGGGGCTCACTGTGCATCAGGCTCTGTTCAGAATGCTTTAAATGTATCGTTAAATCCTCACATCAACACCATAAGTAGAGAGCAGGATTATCCTCTATTTTTTTCAGCTCAGAGAGGTTAAGGAGCTTGGCCAAGGTCACACAGCTCATAAGTGGTAGTCAGGGTTTGAATCCAAGCAATCTGACTCCAGAGACAGTGGTTGATCCCTCTGCATTGTTCAGTATATGTTTATGATAAATCCATAAATAAAATCTGTGGAGCCTTTGGAGGAATTTTTCCATCAGGTCTGGCTTAGCAGAGACATCTTATAATAGGAGTCTCTTGACATTTGTACTAAAGATTCCCTTTTTCCTTTCCTGGAAATTCACTTTTAGCAAGCAGGCACAGATAGGCTTCGTTACATGCAGAACTTTCAAATTTGCAAGCCGAGTTCAAAATTAGGTTCATTATATTTGTCTATTCAGTGTTTGTGAAGATAGGAGTCTTTGACCATGCAGTGCTGGCCGGGAGAGAGGTAGTTTTAACAGTTTCTCTTAGTGCCAAGCGGAGCCCTATGGGTGCAGGAGGGAGAAGGAAAATGTGCGCCCCTATGCGCCTTTATCAAAATATCTTCCCATATCCTAAATCAAGCTCGAGAGTTAGTCAAAGCTTTGCAGTCAAAACACATAACTGTATGTAAAGCCGTGTGTGGTCTGGTTTCTTTGCACGCTGTTGTCAGCTCTCATAAACCTGCCCACTGGAGGACACGGCAACCTCGTGGGTTCAGGAACTGCCGGCTGACTGAAAGGAACAGTTCCCATTGCACAGTCATGCAGGGTCTTAAAATGAACCATCGACTGCTGCCTTTTTAAAAAATTTGATTATTTTGTTCATCATGAATTTTTTTTGCATTGATTTGGATTTCGGAAAGCATTGCATTCAAATATTGTACATTTTATGTATATTTTCATATATTTTTATTGTATCATATATTTAATGTGAATTTATTTATTTATTATATTCCCAATATAATTTCCCCAAAAATCTTTTGGTACCCCTTAAACTTTGCACCAAGGTTGAGTGACTCACTTGCCTCACCCCAGCCCTGGCTCCCCACTTCAGTGACCTCCCCGCACTCCCGCATGCTCTTTCCTTCTTAAACATTTGTTGTGATGATAGTCTCTTCGCAAGCTGACTTTTTGGGAAGAGCCCTTGGTGATTCTGAATTTATTATGCCAATAGGTTCTTTGCTGGGAAAGATGAAACCATCTTTTGGTCTTAATGATTTGATGTCTTGCCATGCTGTTCTAAGCACTTTGAAGGGAAAAGATGCCTTTGCCAGAATCACCGTTGGCTTGGAGGCATGTGAATTTGCTATGTCAGATCGAGCATCTGTGTAGCCCAGAGCTTGTCTGCCTCACATGCTGGCTCATCCCATTTGCTTTTCATAGTTAATAGTAAGGTCTAATACCAGTTGACTCAACACCTTATCAGTGTTGAGGGCATTCTTTTTTTT
>CM052889.1:68453211-68492027 GCA_028534135.1 Potos flavus
TCCCCATCACCTATTTCCCCCGCCCCACCCCTACCTCCCACTGCTAACCAGTAGTTTGTTCTCTATAGCTCAGAGTCTGTTTCTCGGTTTGCCTCTCTCTTTTTTCCCTTTGCTCATTTGTTTTGTTTCTTAAATTCCACATAGGAGTAAAATCATATGGTATTTGTTTTTCCCTGACTGTCTTATTTCACTTAGCTTTATACTCTCCATCCGTGTCATTGCAAATGGCAAGATTTTATTTTTTTATGGCTGCGTAATATTCCATCGTATATTTACACCACGTTTTCTTTATCCATTCATCAGTTGATGGACACTTGGGCTGCTCCCATAATTTGGCTATTGTAGATAACACCAGTATAAACATAGGGATGCATGTATCCCTTTGAATTAGCAGTGTTTTTGTATTCTTTGGGTAAAGACCCAGGAGTATGATTGCTGCATTGGAGTGTAGTTCTATTTTTAGCTTTTTGAGGAACCTGAAATGGAGGGACTTTTAACAAGAGTTTACACAGAAGGAAGAGCCTGAGGTCATCTGATCCTGCTTCCCGCTTCCGAGGAGGGATTTACTTTAGATAGAACTTACCTTTCCCAAACAAAAAGAACCTAGGAGATAAGACAGCCCCTTAAAAACCTCCTCCTGTTTTCTTTAAGAAAGTGGAAAAAGAAAAGCTTCAATAACCCCTCCTGAGGCTGGAGGACTTTTGAAGTGTGATTGCATTTGGCTCTGTGCTGAGACGGTGGTGGGGAGGCGAAGGTTTGACCATCAGTGTCTGTGTTCACAAGCCGTCACCCCTTTGAAGTGCATCTGAGTCTCCTAACCGTCAAGCTGGGGAACCGGTTGCAGGCGGCTGATGTGCAGAAGGCTGGAGTCCCAACTGATGTGCAGAAGGCTGGAGTCCGCAGGAAGCGACCCAGGAGAGGTGTCAGGTTGCTGAGTGGAGCGTAATATAGGAGTGTTTGCATGCGTGAGCACACACACGCACACACACACACACACACACACGGTGTGCACAACAAACTGCCAACCCTTTTGTGTGGGTGGACATATTCTCAAGCCAACTGAAACTTCTGCGGGGGTGTTTTCATAGGCGACTGCAAAATAAAACTGTATTCCCAACAATTTGGGGACTTGAGCCCATTCTATTCGTAGGGCATCTGCTTGGTGGATTCTGCTGCATTAATGATCTGCCATCACCGGGTGTCTTTGCTCTGCACAAAGCTAGCACCCAAGTCGCCTCGCTCACATTAAAAAAAAAAAAAAAATAGGAAAATTACCAACCCGGTGCTTATTTTTGTACCAAAGGGGATTTCCACTGGGGGGAGAATTTTTCCTCCCCTCTGAAGGCCGTTGCTACCTCAAAGGCATGTATGTTCAGCCAGGTAACGGGGACGGCACGAAGACGGGAGGAAGCCGGAACGCAGCCCCTTGCCTGGGACTCACAGGAGGTGCTGGTGAGGCTTTGATTGTATTTTTGGACCCTGCAAAGCTGATGTGGTTTCCTAGTCAACCTTTCATGCCGCCTGATAATGGAAGCTGCTGGGCAGACTGGAGTGCTTTCTTTTTCTCTTAAAAGAAACCGAGATCTCAGACTTGCTGGGTCAGGGAAAGCAACCTCCTCACCTTTCTTCTTCTGCACAGCACGCTGAGCACCAAAGCTATTCTTAGTTCACGTGCATTTCCTTGGCACCCATGCCTTGGTTTTTTTTTTTTTTTTCTTTCCTCCAGATCATTCCTGCTGTGCATAATGTAGCTTGAAACTGGCATTTGCCACAGCTCGGGAGATGGATACTAATGAGGCATTAACTCCTGATAACGAAAATGTGGGTGCTGCCTGTGTCCTCCCCCCCCCCCCCCCGAGCTGAGCACCAATCTGTGTTGACCTGGGCAAAGAAGAACAGGACAGAGGGCAGGAAACTACTCCCCTCTAGCACCTCCTGGTTAGTGGGGGAAGCGTCTCAGCCCTGCTTGGCACTGTACCTGCCCTGTCAAGCTCTCTGCGTCTGAACCCTAGCAGAGCCTTGACCTTGCCGAGAGGGAGCCAACTACCAGCGTACCCATTTTATAAAGATAGAGACTGAGTCCCTTGGCTGTGTGTTTGAATCACATGGGGAACTTTTTTTTTAATTGAGATATAAGTCACATCCTATAAAATTCCGCCTTCTACAGTGTATAGTTCATTTGGTTTTTAGTATATTCACAGGCTTGGGTAACCGTCACCACAATCTAATTCCAGAACTCTCCATCACCCCGGAGGAAACACCACACCCATTGGCAGTCAGTGCCCTCTCCTTTCCTCCCACCAGCCCCTGGCGTCCACTCATCTACTTTCTGTCCCTCTGTATTTGCCTATTCTGGACATTTCATCAAAAGGGAATCCTATAGTATGTGGATTTTTGCATCTGGCTCCTCTCCCTTGGCATAATGTTTTCAAGGTTCATCCTCGTGGTAGCAGGCGTTGGTGCTTCGGTCCTCTTTTATGACCAACTAGTCCTCCATTGTATGGCTGTGCCCATTGCCATCCATTTCTCAGCTGATGGGCATTTTGGCTGTTTCTGCTTTTTGGCGATTGTGAACAGTGCTCCTGTGTTCACTCATGTACTAGTTTTTGTATGAACATATGTTTTCGATCTCCTTGGCATATCCTTCCGAGTGGAATTGCTGGGTCATGTGGTGACTCTATGTTTAGCTTTGGAGGAACTGCCAAGCTGTGTTCCACAGCGGCTGCGCCATATTACATTCCCACCAGCGGGGTATGAGGGTTCCAACTCTCCACATCCTCGCCAGCACTTGTTACTGTCTCTCTTTTTGATTATAGACACCTTAGTGGGTGTGAAGTAGTCTGGAGAACTTTTTAAAAATACCAAGTGCCCACACCACCGCCTCTCTACTTCTGATTAATTGGTTTGGGGATAGAGTGTAGGCATTGCTTTTGTTATGATTGTATTTTTAATTCCCCTGGTTGAGTCTCATGTACTCAGCTAGGTTTGAGAACCACTGGGCCAGGAGAACTTTCTAGTGCAAATGAGATAGTAGGCCTCCACCCAGGGCCGGGACTAGGCAGTTCCCTCGGGTGCAAAGTTTAAGGGGCAAGAGAGCAAAAAAAAAGAAAAAAAAAGAAAAAAAGTCAGTGATCAGGCTATATCATTATCATATATCATATATCAATGCAATATTTAAAAATCAAAATTAGTGCAAAAATTCATGATAAATAAAATATCAACATTTGATGTAGAGACAGGCTATGACCCAACATCTACGTGATTTACCTCCCTCTGCTTACCTTAGACCTGGCACAGTTTGATCCCATCTTTATTTAAAATTGTTGAAAGTTTGTTCTTTATGGATTTGGGGGCAGTATTAATTTTGGTTTAAAATTTAATTAAGTTAAAATAGAATTCATCTGGATTACTGGTTGATTTTTTTTGTGTGCCCCCTTCAGTTTTGCACCTGGGGGTGAATGCCTCACTGTCCTCACCTTTCCCCCAGCCCTGCCTTTGCCTGCCTCTAGATACTTCCTGAAGCACCCACTCTACTTGGGTACTTTTAGTTACTGTGTGTGATCTCATTGTATCACACCTAATCCTTACAACAATCCAGTTGAAGTAGATGATAGAATCATCAGTTTACAGATGAAGATATAAGGTTCAGAGAGATAATGTGAGGTAACCCAAATCGCACAGCTAGTATGTGGTCCGTCTAGATTTGGACCCAGATTTTTGAGCCCAGAGATGATGCTTTTTGCACAGCGCCGTGTTGCTGCCTAGGAGGGTATGTGACATGTTCAAGTTCACAAGCCTCAACCAACCCTGCAAAGTACGAAGAATAGAAGGTGTTGTCCCCATCTACAGATGAGAACACTGAACCTGAGTCACTAATTCATTGGACCCTTGATCACCTGTTTTTGGAAAGGGTTTTTTAGTTTACATAGAATCTCATTCCAGTTTTCCTTAAATTTCATTAGCAAATCGTTAACTTGGCTCAGCAAAAAATGATTGAGCCCAGCTGTGTGTCCTGTCTTTTGTCGATTATGGGTCAGGGACCAGACTGCCACAGTCCTGCATGTGAACTAGAGAGGTAGTACTATTTGATAAAATTCACTTTACAAGCAACTTCTCCACATCCTTGCCAGCACTTGTTACTGTCTCTCTTTTTGATTATAGACACCTTAGTGTATCTTCCTTTTTAAATTATTATTAAATTATTATTAAATTTCATTGTTGTAAGGACATTTGACATGAGATCCACCCTCTTAACAGATTTTAAGGGTACAACACGGTGCTGTTAGATAGATGTCTGTAGGGACAATGGTTATTCACCTTGCAAAACTGAGATCTCATACCTGTTGGTTAGCAACTTCTCATTTCCTCTCCCCCTCCAACCAATGTTTTAAAAATCATTTCAGATGTAACAAGACATTCCTAATTTAAAAGTTCAGCTTGGGGCACCTGGGTGGCTCAGTGGGTTAAAGCCTCTGCCTTCGGCTCAGGTCATGATCTCAGGGTCCTGGGATCGAGCCCCACATCAGGTTCTCTGCTCAGCAGGGAGCCTGCTTCCCCCCACCCCCCCGCCTCTCTGCCTACTTGTGATCTCTCTCTGTCAAATAAATAAAATCTTTAAAAAAAAAAGTTCAGCTCTGGCGATTGAGACTGTAGGGCTAAGAATGTAGGAATCTCATGTCCCCCACTCCGCACGCTTCTCCTGTGACCTTTGAATAATTTAACTTTTCTCAAGTGAGAGATGACAGTGCTTAACCACGTAGCAAGGTGACCCAGTGGTAATTCCTCGTCAACAAGGGAATCCAATAGCCCTTCGAGGTAGAAGATGGGATGTTGCAATATTCCACTTTGAGACCTCCTTTTCCCATCTGTTGGAACTCAAGTCTCCTGGCTCCCGGTCCAGCATTATTTCCATTACACCATTCAAGTGTGATGCAAGGTTTGGCAGCAAAATGTCCCAGGGTGGATCCAAGTGGGAAGAGAAAAAGAAAAAAAAAAAAAAAACCCACTCTGGTTTATGGATATATAAACAACTTCAAATGCAATAAAATGGATCTGAATGAAGCATGAGGGAGGGGTCTCCACATAAAGCTAACCGGGCATGAAACCATGGATAAAATATTTCTTTTATAGAAAGTTTTTAGAACCTGCAAAGGGCTTTAACACAGAGAGGGTCTTTTACATGGTGATCTTGTTGGAAAAGACTAGATTTATAAGGCACGTTTCCAGGAGAACACTATGGTGGGATTCTGAGGCTGAGCCCCGGAGTCTGAAACTTACAAGTTCCGTTGACATCGGATGATCGTGGCAAAGGCATCATCCTGGGCTTCTAGGACACTTGGCTGGCACCCAAAGTGGCTGGACGTTGTGCGGATCTGGTTTGAATACTGGTTCTGTTGGTAATAGCTGGAGTGACTTTGGACAACACTTGTCCCCCTTCGACGTCTTCGATCTCGCATCTCTGAGATAGGAAGAACAGTGCTGCCGCCCCCAGACTGTTGGGAGGATAACCCAAGACAATGCTTCTCCCGTTGTAGTACCTGGGCCGGCAGCATCAGCATCACCTGGACACTTGTCAGAAATGCAAATTTGGGCATCTCTCCAGACCAGCTGAACCACGACCCTGGGAGAGGGGGGATGCGGGGGTCCAGCAATCTACTTTTTTTTTTTTGAGGGAAAAGATTTTTTTTTTTTAATTTAAGCGTGGTTGACACACAATGTTATATAAGTTTCAGGTGTACCTGTGCTCACCACGAGTGTCGCTACCATCCGTCACCAGACAAGGCTACTACAATACCATTGACTCTAGTCCCTATGCTGTGCCTTTCATCCCCGCGACTTATTCATTCCAGAACTGGAAGAGTGTACCATCCCTGTTGCCCATCCCCCCACCTCGGCGATCTGTCTTAACAAGTCCTCCAGGGGATTATTCAAGTTGGAGAGCCACTAGTCTGGGAGCGGGTTTCTTACCCTCACCACTATCGATATTTGGGGCTGGATGCAGGGGAGGAGGTGCTGTCCTGTGCCGTCTAGGGGGTCTAGGGGGTTGAGCGGCATGCCTGGGCTCTACTCACCACATCCCAGTAGCAGCCTCTCCCCGACCCACCAAATTGTGACAACTGAAAATGTCTCCTGACATTGCCCATTGTCTCCTGGGGACCGAAAATCACCCCCTAGTTGAGAACCTCTGGTTTAGGGTAAAGCGAGTTCCTGGCCTGTGGTAGGCTCGAAGTACTAATTATCTTTCCTTTCTTTTGCAGTTTGGCCCTTTGAATTGTGATAAGAAAAAAAGAAAAAAGAAAGAGGCAAGATGCGAGCTTTTTTACTTTTGTGAGCTTGCTGACACTGTGGCCTGATGTCTCATTTAAAAATAGTCACACCCTTTAAACTTTCTAACAAAATTTTCCTCTGGGTTGAAGCTAAACATGGAAAATCTCAGCCCCGGGGACTCGCGTTAATTCTCCCCCAAGAGCTAAGTAGCCGCACATGGGGATTTTGGTGGAAAGTTTTAGGCCACTGTGACTGGAGCTTGCCGCCCAGATGCGCCGGCACGCACCCCCTCCACTTCACCTTGGTTCCTCTCCCCTAAAAACCACACAGCTGGTGCCCTCCACAGCTGGCCGCCTCCCCCTGCTGATAATAACCACAGAGGTCGGTGTTCCTCTGCTGGTGAGCTGTCTCTCATGCTTGGATTTTCCTTCCCCGTGAGACCCGAGTTTGGACAGGCATCTGAGGCTAGGAATGGGGGCATTGTCCCCGTGTGGGGCCTTGGAGTTGGGTGACCCGGGTTCCAATCCTTCCTCTGCCGCCAAGTTGCACCGGAGATGCTGGGCAAGTCATGCAGGGCCCTGACTGGGTTTCTGCGTCCACATCTGTAAAATGGGCATGGTGACCTCAAATATCATGTTTTATATAATAACACAACATTTACCATTTAAAACCACTTCACGGGCACAGTTCTGTGGCAGTAAGTAGATTCACACTCTTGTGTGACCATGACTACCGTCTGTCTCCGGAACTTTCTCAACATCCTAAACTGAAACTCTGTGCCCATTCCCCAAGAGCTCCCTGTCAGCTCAGGCTGCTTTAACAAAATACCACAGGCTGGGGAGGTCAAGCAGCAGAAATTTATTTTGTCATGGTTCTGGAGACTGGAAGTCTGAGATCCGGGGGCCCGCAGGCTGGGGTTCCGAGGAGAGCCCTCTTCCTGGCTTGTAGACAGTGGCCTTCTATGTCCTCACATGGTGGACAGAATGTGCATGAATTTCTTCCTCTTTTTTTTTTTTTTCCTTCTTTAGTTTCATTGAGGTAGAATTGACATGCAGACCCTATAAGTTTAATGGGTACAGCGTAATGGCTAGAACATAATAAATTAACATCCATCATCTCACATAGATGCAAAAGAAAATATTGTTTTGCTTTGTGATAAGAATATATAGGGTTTGCTTGGCAACTCCCCCCATCCTTGTCCTCTGGGAACCACAAATTTGATCTTTTTCTGTGAGGTTTTTTTTTTTTAAGATCCCACATATAAGTGAAATCATACAGTATTTGACGTATTTCACTTAATTCGAGGGCCATCCGTGTTGTCGTTGCAAATAGCAGGATCCTTCTTCTTTATGGCCGAATGGTAGTCCATTGTGTATATACCACATTTTCTTTACCCGTTCATCTGTTGATGGACATTTGGGTTGACATTTGGGTTCTGTATCTTGGGTGTTGTGAATACCGTTGCATGAACATGGGTGTGCAGGTATCTCTTCAACATAGCGATTTATATTCCTAAGGGGGCATACCCAGGGGGGGTTGCTAGCTCATAGGGTAGTTCTATTTTTAATCTTTGGAGGAACCTCCATCCTGCTTTCCACAAGGATGACGCCAATTTCCATTTCCACCAACAGTGCACGAGGGTTCCCTTTTCTTCTCGTCCTCGCCAGTGTTTGTTGTCTCTTGTCTTTCTGAGGATAGCTCTTCCTCTTCTTTTTCTTAAGTTTAGTTTTAGTTTTTTAGAGATTTATTTATTTGAGAGAGAGAGAGAGCAGGGGGAGGGGAGAGGGAGAGAGAGAGAGAGAGAATCCCAAGCAGACTTCCTGTGGAGTGTGGAGCCTGACATGAGATCCTGAGATCATGACCTGAGCCGAAATCAAGAGTTGGATGCTTGGGGCGCCTGGGTGGCTCAGTGGGTTAAAGCCTCTGCCTTCGGCTCAGGTCATGATCTCAGGGTCCTGGGATCGAGCCCTGCATCGGGCTCTCTGCTCAGCAGGGAGCCTGCTTCCCCCTCTCTCTCTGCCTGCCTCTCTGCCTACTTGTGATCTCTCTCTCTGTGTCAAATAAATAAATAAAATCTTAAAAAAAAAAAAAAAAAAAGAGTTGGATGCTTAACCGACTGAGCCACCCAGGCACCTCTCTACCTCTTCTCATAAGGATGCTTATCCCATCATGGAGGCCCGACTCTCACAACCTCATTTAAATCTAATTACCTCCCAAAGGGCCCCTCCTACTCCTTGACTATTCTAGGTACCTCATGCAATATTTGCCCTTTTGGAGAACATACTTTTGATATGGTGGAAGCCTTTATTTGTACCATTGATCCCCTTTGAGTTTTCCCAGAAGCCCCATCCCGGGCTGAATCTGACCTCCGGTGGAAAGTTTGGAAGTCCCCTGGGGAAAAGCCAAAGGTCAGACATCTGAATGAAAACTACTAAAAAACAAATTGCTGGTGGTTTTATGGTTATCCTCAATAGGGATTTAGTCCAGAAGTTATTTGGTTTTGGAAAAGATGCTGCAAATCATGGGAAGTTTTGTCCCCAACACTCAGCCTTTCTTGAGGCAAGCACCGAGAGTGGCCGACACTCTCATTTGCCTTTCCAAAGCCACGCGCCTTCCTCCTTGCTTCCCGAATCCTCTGATTTTGTTCTGCTTCCTTCATCTGAGTAGCGTGCCCTGAAACAGCTCACTCAGGACTTGTCTAAGCCATGACATTCTCCCCGCACTGACTGGTTGACCGTAGCCTAGGGCACCTCCTTGTCCTGCTCCTGCAGGACAAGGCTTGTGTCATTCAGAGATGTGTTGGAGAAGATGCTGTGCACATTTTTGTCAAGTTGGAGTTGCTGCAGCCATTTTGTGCCCATAGGAGGGAAGTCATTGTACCTGGTACATTGGGTCCTTGATATTATCCATGAGCCACTGAACGGACCAGCCCTGGCAGCCGCTGCATTTCTGAATTTCTTGCTCTGTAACTAAAAGATAAATCTGTTGAAGCCACTTTTATTTTTATTTTTTAAAGATTTTATTTATTTATTTGACAGAGCAAGAGAGCACAAACGGGGGGGACAGTGGGGAGAGAGAGGGAGAAGCAGACTCCCTGCTGATCAGGGAGTCCAATGCGGGGCTCGATCCCAGGACCCTAGGATCATGACCTGAGCCGGAGGCAGATGCCTAACCATCTGAGCCACCCAGGCGCCCCATGAAGCCACTTTTAATAAAGTGTTTAGGGGCCTCTGTGTGGCTGTCAGTTAAGCGTCTGCCTTCTGCTTAGGCCATGATCCCGGGGTCCTGGATTGAGCCCCATGTCAGGCTCCCTGCTTAGCGGGGAGCCTGCTTCTTCCTCCCCTGTTCATGCTCTCTCTCACTCTCTTGCTCATGCTCTCTCTCTCTCGAATAAATAAATAAATAAAATCTTTAAAAAAATCTTAAAAAAAAAATAAGGTCTTTAGTTCCCTAAAACAGAGCATCCCAGTATATGTTGGATTCTTAGGAATTGGTCACTGGCCCTTATACTCTGTGCCCTGTGTGTATTGGATTTTGACCAGACTGGGCCTTCATGTGAACATTATGGGCAACCCCCCCCCCCCATATATATATATATGAATATCTTAACAAGATATTCTTTCTCGTTCCTAGGAGATGACCCTATTTTTTTTCTTAAGATTTTATTTATTTATTTGGCAGAGAGACACAGTGAGAGAGGGAACACAAGCAGGGGGAGTAGGAGAGGGAGAAGCAGGCTTCCCTCTGAGCAGGGAGCCTGATGCGGGGCTCGATCCCAGGACCCTGGGATCATGACCTGAGCCGAAGGCAGATGCTTAACGACTGAGCCACCCAGGTGCCCCCCCCATTTTTTAAAATAATCCAGATAATAGATGTTTGTGACATAAACTATATATAGCAAAGGCAAAGGATACGTATAATTACTTATACATATCTATATGTATGCGTAAGTTATATATAATGTGTGTATATTATATAATGCATATTATATGTATACTATATAAATTTTTTAAAAAGATTTTATTTGTTTATTAGAGAGAGAACACTAGCAGAGAGAGAGGGAGAAGCAGAATCCCCCCTGAACAGGAAGCCTGACATGGGGCTCGATCCCAGGACCCTGGGATCATGACCTAAGCCGAAGGTAGACGCTTAACCCACTGAGCCACCCAGGCGCCCTGACTATAATGTGTATATTGTATGTTATATGTATACGTGAATGTGTGATTATAGGTATATCATGTATGTAATGTGCACACACACACACACGTGCACAGACACACTTTTTTCCCCAGAGAGAACCCTGGCAGGGTAGCCTGGTGGTTAGGTGCCTGGGCCCTGAGTTAGACCTTCTGTTTTCATTTTCTTGCTTCACCTTTCCTGGCTGTGTGATCTTGGGCAAATTGCCTCACGTCTCTGTCCACGTCATCAATGTGGTGAATCCTAATACGTACTTCATAGCGTCGGTGTACATCTTTTCATATGAGGCACACATGTAAAGTGCTTAGCACGATGCCCAGCATGCAGTGAACGCTCACGCAATAGGGGCGGCAGTGACAACTACAACCTTCTTTGGAGAGACCCAGATTCTCGGTCCAGCTCTGCCACCTCTTACCTGGATCAGCCCGAAGGAATCACTTTGCCTCGCTGAGCCCGGGCTTCTCTGTCTGCATCCAACAGGGCTGTGGTGATCGTGCCCATCATGGTTGGATCCAAGGCCCATGTGGGTCATGTGTCCAAGGACACCCAGCTGAGGTCCTGTCTTCCCTCCTCCCAGCAGGAGCCTCCTTTGCCGTTAGCTGCTGCTCCTCGTGAAGGAGGACAGAAAGGCCTTAGTGATGTGCAGGTTTTCTCCGTGGCAGAAGCTATGGCGGCCTCTGCCCACCCCCTTCATTGCTGGGGAGGCGTTAATGCAAAGAGAAGGACTAGAGCAGGTGGTAGAAAAGAGGGTGACAGAGAAGGGAGGTGAGTTCTAGGGCCCCATTCCCCACGTCGGGCTGTCCAGAGATCTGTTCAGTGTAGCCTTGTGGCATTTCTCCTTTCTACTCAATCTACAACCGCCTCAGAGGCTAAAGGATATATACAGTGAGTTTTTAATCATTCCTGCTGGATTATTTTTCATAAAGATACAACAAAGTGCACAACCCACAGAAACAGAAGACAGTGTGCTTCCTTAGCTGGAGACAGCGTTTTGGATGACATCTCTCTGATTATCACCTTTAGGTGGAAACGGAAGATGTGGGTGTGGCTGGCCATCAGGTTGCTGGGATGGCTCCACCTGCCCACCACACCAAATAGTGGAATTTCAGATATTTCTGAAATCGGTTCTAGCAGTAGCTAACATAGTTGAGGGTTTTGACTCTCTGATACGGAGCTCCTAATGTCCATTCCAGGTCAAGTCCATGCTCATGAATGAACGTCATTGAAAGGCCTCTCTGGAGACAGGATTTCTCCTCGTCCTTGGTCTCGTGCCCTCTTTGCTTCTCTCTTGTTGTGTTATTTTGTGATGGGTTTGAGGACTGGGCAGAGGCGTTGTCTGTGGGAAGGGCTTCGCCATACAGAGGCAGGAAAGGCCCAGATGGTTGCCTGGATGGGTTATAGAATGGCAGGTCAACTAACTGGTGCCTTACTTTCTCCCTTTGTAAAATGGGCATGATGATGACGTTGGCCGGGAGCATCTCTCACAAAGGACAAATTGCAGGACAAATGAGATTTTTTATACATTTTATCAAAGAATGTCACTCCACACCTACAAAACTTCTGTAATTCCCCACTGCATAGGAGTGAAATCTACCTCCTTGCCATGACTGTAATAGGACCTACATGACTTGGTCCCTGCTTATGTCTTTGACCTCATCTCTTCTTCCCTTCACCCATGATATTCCAGCTCTCAGTTCTTGAAACATGCCAAGTACTTTCCCACCTCAGGCCCTTTGTACATGCCGTGCATGGCTACCTGATCCCTCTGTAGGGAGACTTCTTAGGCTGGTCCAGCTAACAAACCATCCTTCCCTGTTATGGGCTCTAAGCTCTTTGTTGAAACCATAGCATTTATCACAATCTGTGGTTATCTTATTTATTGCTTACATGTCATCTTTTTTCCCCACAAAAATAGAAGTTCCATATGAGCAGGGATCAAGTTTGCCTTGTTGACCATTTTACCCCAGGCCTTAGCACAGTGGTTGAACTTGGCAGGAAATCAACTATTTATTCATTGTTGTCTATGTGCCAGGCACTATGAGAAGCACTTGAAAACATTATCTTATTCTATGTGTTTGGTTACAAACAAACCTTATTATTGAAAGTAGTAATAGAAATCTATATCACTTGGATGTAACAGCTATACATAGCATGATGAGCCCACTGTGATGTCATTCATGTTCAAAATGGGAGTCAATCCTGGCTTCCCTATGTTTTCATTATATGGTGCTAAGCAAGTACCATGAGTGAAATGCTTATATGATGAATAGATGGTTGCATGGATGCATGGATGGGTGGATAGACAGATGGTTACCTGGGTAGATGGATGGGTGGATAGACAGAGGGTGGATGGATGATTGCATGGATGGATGGATGGGTGGATGGGCAGATGGTGGACAGATGGTTGCATGGGTGGATGGATGTATGGGTGGATGGATGGGTGGATGGACAGAGGGCGGATGGATGGTTGCGTGAATGGATGGGTGGGTGGATGGATGGGTGGATGGGCAGATGGTGGATGGATGGTTGCATGGATGGATGGATGGGTGGATGGGCAGATGGCGGATGGATGGTTGTATGGATAGGTGGGTGGGTGGATGGATGGGTGGATGAGCAGATAGTGGATGGATGGTTGCATGGATGGACGGGTGGGTGGATGGATGGGTGGATGGGCAGATGGTGGATGGATGGTTGCATGGATGGATGGATGGGTGGATGGGCAGATGGTGGATGGATGGTTGTATGATGGATGGATGGGTGGATGGATGGGTGGATGGACAGATGGTGGACGAATGGTTGGATGGATGGATGGGTGGATGGACAGATGGTGGATGGATGGTTGCATGAATGCATTGGTGGATAGAAGAATAGTTAGGTCCCAGATCTCTGAAATCATGGGACTCCAAGGTTAAAAGGAACCTTAAGACTCATCTAATTCAACCTCATATCTACATGTGATTCTTATCTGCTCATGTGGAAGCCAGTGTGGATATGTTTGTGGGTGTATATGGGACAATTGAATAGTGATTTGGAACACAGGAAATTATAAGTATCTGTCAAGGCCTGTTTTGTATGCCACCTCCTCCAGGGAATTCTCAGATTGTCCTTCCCAGACATCATCTCTCTATCCTTGGAACACCTTGCTTGTGCCTCTACTGTAGCTCCCACTGCCCCTTCAATCAGGTGAAGGAGCTGTGCATGGACCTCTTCACTTCTCTACATCCTGAGCTCCTTCAGAGGGGGGCCTTGCTGGGACCTGCAGGGTGCTTTCCTCTTTAGGTGGTCTGGCCTTTTAGAGCTGCCTGGTGTTTTCCTGCTGAGGTCTGTAGCTGCCTCTGGGATTTCAGGGAAATGTGTGTCCTCTGTAAATGTGCACAGGACCCCACAACATCCCCTTACAAGGCCCCTGAATAGGATTGTGGTACAGAGGGTGGGACCCCATAAGCTATTCAGTCTCCTGTTCTCTCTTCTCTAAACGACCTTAAATGATATGAATTGTTCTAAGACGCATAGTCCCTAACTGACCTTGCTGGACTTGAATCCACAACCTTGGCCTCTGGTTCCATCTCTTACCAACTCAGCTGGCTGCGATGGCTTGTGGAAGGACTGCAGCTTTGGAGCCAGATGGCCCAGGGTCAGCAGTGCCACTGCCCAGCTAGACTTGTGCCAAGCAAGTCCACTGACCTCTTCTTTTCCTCATGTTGACAGCGAGGCCAACCTCGTAGGTTTGAGAGAAGATACATAAAGAGCCCGAAACTTGGAGCCTGCTGTCACTATTTCTTAGCTGCAGAGACACTTGGGAGGAGAGGGACAACAGGGGTTGGGGGGCCGCAGTGGTAGCACAGTTGCCATATAAAAAGGGGCCCAAGAGGAAAAGAATCTCTCTTTCTCCATGGAAAGTAGCTTTTCACTTCTCTCTGCTGTCAACAACCTTATTGCTAGGTTAGTAGCAGATGGTTGGAGTTGCCAATCTGTTGTGTTTGTATCTCTTTTTCACCAAACCCCCTCCGCACCCCCAAACAAGCCAAAACAAACAAAACAAAAAGAGTAATTGGGAGTCCAGGCTGGGAATCCAAACCCAGGACCGATGAGGCAGCCGTGGGTTTTGTGGATGGAAAAGGCCTTTCATTTGTTCCTGTGGGCACATCCTTCATTCATTCATGAATCCATTGTATGGATTAATGATTTCCCAGTGGGAAACCACTGTGTTCATAGTTGGGGGAATTCAAAGATGACAAAGACAAGGCCACCTGCCCTTCGGTACATAAAGTCTGGTGGGGGAATTGGGACATGAATATAAATGACCCTAATACGAGGGAGTATATTACAGGTGGCTTGCATAAACAATGTGGTTTAGGTGGTGAGGGTGGTGAGTTATACTTTTGGGTGGGGAAGAGAGAGAGCTTCCAGAGAGAGTGAGCTTTTGAGCTTGAACTTGAAGGATAAATGGGAGGTCAAGAGGCAGGGAGGTCAGATCAGAAGTACGGAAGGGTCTAGAGCAGGTGCTCTCAAACTAGAACATGCATCAGAATCACCTTGTGAAGAACTCATTGCCGTGTCACTCAGTTTCATTTGGTGGGTCTTCTGGTGGACTTGGAGTAAGGGGTTGTGGGGTTCGTGATGGGGGAGAAGTGGGCAGGGCCATGCAGGCCAAGATAAGACATCTGGATGGTACTCAGCATGCACTGGGAATCTTTTGGGGTAAAATGGAAATCATTGAGGCCATGGGAAAGGAAGGTCTTGGGTGATATTGTCAGGACCTTGGGCCTTGTCCATAACGGCAACAGGATTTTAATGGGAGAATACCCCAAGCTTGGCTTGACAGAACCAACTCACATCTATGAAGGGAACTTCTCTTAGCAAATCCTCACCTCTCTCTAGTCATCCCTTTATTCAACCCCTAAACATACGTGGAGAGTAGAAAGGACTAGGTATGGCTTTTTGCTGAGGGAGGGGTATGAAAATGGGGAGAAGAAACACCATAGAGAAAATGTTACATCTTGCTTCCAAGATGGTAGCCATTGGTCAGTTGCATGTGGCTATTTAAAGCTAAGTTAATGAATATTAAATACAACTTTGGATTTAGCTCCTCAGTTATATGCAATAGCCATATTTCAAGGACTCAACACATGTGACCACTGGCTACTATCTTGGACAGGACAGATGTAGAATACTGCCACCATCACAGAAAGTTCTATTGGACAGCACTGGCTTAAGCGATTGGCCGAGCGAGGTTCTATCACCTTGTTCAGGAGAGAGCCAGATGGGAATCTCGTCTTCTGAACAACTCCCAGCTTGGAACTCTTCTTGCTCTATGATTTCCCTTTGCTGATCCATGGTAGGAATGTGTGCGAGTCTCCCTGCTTGGAGTTTTGTTTGCTTGCAATGCAAAACTAGGAGGCTCACACCCCAACCCTGAACCCCACCTACCTGGCGAGTGTTCTCTTCTGAACACCATTGCTAAGGTCCCAGGTGCAGCACAGAGACATGTAAACATGCTTTTCCTTGCCCAGCAAAGCTAGGACTAGTGTAAAACTACAAAGGATACTTTTGCCCTTCCCCCACTGGTGTCACCTATAGGAATAATCCTGGAATTTTTGAACTTGGAGTCACTCTGGAGAGCAACCATTTTTTAACCTCTCATTTAATGGATAGAAAAACGAGTCCGTGAGAAGTCCCACAGCAACTTAATTGCCAAGCAGGGAGCTGAATGCAGAGCCTCCGCCTTTGATTCTAGTCTTTCAGTGTCCGTACATTCAAAGGGCTTAGTGATGTTGTATGGTTCATCTTGGCTGGACCATTTTCTAGCAAACTTGAAAATTTCCAGCTGTATTTTGGGGCCAAAATCTTTTCCCATGTGTGCGAAATTTACCAACTGGGGGAAAAAAAAATCAAGATCACTTGAACCGCTTCCTGATTTCCCACCCAAAGCTGCTCAGTATTGAGCGGGGGTCAGGGTGACAGTAATATTGAGAATTTGGCAAAAGTCCTTATATCCTTATAAAATAAAATGGAGAGGGGTTAGTGGATGCATTGGTAGCCTTTGAGCTTCCTCCTGAAGGATTTTATAGATTCTCTTCATTCTGGGGTAAATTTCACAGCCAGTGTTCCCTGCTCCGTTCTTCACCTCTCCCACTCAGATCTGCTTCGTATATACCTATGCCTCATGTCCTTGGGGAGCCTGCGTTTTCTGTTGGGGTGATCCTGCAAATCTTTTTTTTTTTTTTAAGATTTTATTTATTTATTTGTCAGAGAGAGAGAGAACACAAGCAGGGGGAGTGGCAAGCAGAGGCAGAGGGAGAAGCAGGCTCCCTGCTGAGAAAGGAGCCCAATGCGGGACTTGATCCCATGACCCTGGGATCATGACCTGGGCTGAAGGCAGACATCTAACCGACTGGCCCCTGAAGAATCCCAATCCTACAAATCTTGGAAGGAGTTATATTGTGCATTGAGGGGAAAGGGCTTTGGGGTGTTCATTTCCTAAGAGATCTGCTAAAATTACGTGTGTGGTTTAGAGGAATCCCCCTCCCCCATGAGATGATGGGTGTATTCTGTATCTATCTGTGAGGTCCAGCAAAACAGCCACTGGCTACACGTGGCTACTGAGTGCTCGAAATGTGGTTAGTGCAGCCGACACTGAATGTTCACTTGTATGTAATTCTTTTTTGGTTTTAAAATTAATATTTTAAAATAGTAATTTTATTAATTTAAATTTATTAATTTATTTTAATTTATTTATATATTTATTTACGTAATTAAAATTTAAATTTAATTTATTAGATTAAATTTAATTTATTAAAGCCATACCCTTTACAGAAAAAGTTTCATGCCCTTATTCCCCTTATATTTTTAAAATAACATTTTTAAAGATTTTATTTATTTTTATTTTGGAGAGAGAGTGTGTGTGAGCAGAGGAGGAGCAGAGGGAGATAATCCCCAGCAGACTCTGCACTGAGCCCAGAACCCGACACATTCCAGGGTTAAAAGGAACCTTAAGACTCATCTAATTCACCTTTGATCCCAGGACCCTGAGATCATGACCTGAGCCAAAATTAAGAGCTGGTTGCCCACCCAACTGAGCCACCCAGGTGCCCCTCTCCTTGTGCTTTTAATTCAGTGCATATACAGTATTATTTTGTTTGTATGAGTCTAGCAAATTTCAGCAATCACATCCAGGGTACTTTGTATCCTCTTTGCTTCCACTGACAACTGTAGTGAATTGAACATCGCCAAACAATGTAGACTCTACTTACAAATGTGATATACAGGAATTTTTTTTAAAGTGCTCTAATTTTTTTAAAGTGCTCAAGACTTATTTTTAGCGCATATGTGTTTTGTGTTTTTCTCCCTGATGTGGCTGGTCTTTATTTCTGGGGTCTTAGGTCTACTTTTCCTATAGTTCAGGCAGTGGATAATAAGGCAACATATTGCTTAGTGCAGACCCTTCACATCTGTTTTTGGTTACTAATTGCGTCTAGCTTTGTCCCCCCAGCTGTCCAGGGACCACAGACATGGCATCCCAGAACTTCTGCCTGATTCCTCCCCAGCCATGCTTCTTCTAGTGCGGTGCCTGCCCCTTTCTCCATACTCCTTCCCTCCTTCGTTCCTCCTCTCCTCCCTCCCCCCTTCCTTCTTTCCTTCCTTCCTTCCTTCCTTCCTTCCTTCCTTCCTTCCTTCCTTCCTTCCTTCCTTCCTTCCTTCCTTCCATCTTTGCATCTTTGTTACTTATCAGGAGGTCTCATGGTTCAAAATGTAGGTGCAAAAGGTGGGCCCCCACCCTACAAGGTTGTATTTCTCTGCATATCTTGGCCCCTGGTGAATGATTAAGGAGGGGGTCAGGGAGATGGGCAGTGGGAGGTAATTTAGACTGACTGGATTTGCTCCCCTAAAGTCAGCCCTGGACAAAACCTGTGTTATTACTTATTACTCTTCATGCAGGCCCTCCTCGTTTCAAAAAGGTTGGGAGTGGTTACACCTGTGGCCAACCTAAGTTTGCCTTAGGGGACCCTGCATCTTATTTTTCTCCCTGTGTCTTCTCCTCCTTCTTAGGATCGTTGGTACTACATACATCACTTGGAACTGCCCTCTCTGGAATTTTAGCCCCTCAAGACTCATTAATTTAATCAGATTACCTAATTGGCACTGCAGTGGTAATGAGTGATTAAAAAAAAACAAAAAACGCGAAGCCAGTGGTTCTGGACTTTTTGCCTTTGTCAGAACTATCTGGGGACCTTGTTTAAAAGAAATGAGAAGCCCCCTTGTCCCCAAGAGTATTGGATTCTGCATGTGTGGGTTGGGGGGAGCAGGGGCTCAGAATGTGTTTTTTTAACACCATCCCAAGGGGGTTCTGCTGCAAGCTACTTTGAACCACTTTAAGGTGTGGTGTGGAAATAAGGAATGGGACAGGCTCGGGCGGGGACAATTTCAGGCCGTGCTTGTTTTCCATGTGACTTTCAGGCAAGTTGCATTGTTACTCTGTGCCTCCCATTTCTCATCTTCGTAATGGAGATAATTGGGCTCTTAGCCCTTTGTGTGCGTATGTAATAAAATATTAATGAAGCACTTAGCACAATGCTTGGCACATAGTAAGTGTTCAGTAAAACAGCTATGATTATGACTATTACTATCTAGTAGCGTATTGATGACAGCAGGCACAGGCTGGCATATAAGAAGGACCAAATGTCAGTTTTATCATATAGTATACATACTGTTATATTTCTAATAATATTATGTATTTATTATATGTCTATGAATGCCTATCTGTGATTTACATACAAATATATATTATACAGTATATAGATATACTACTGTATTCTAGAGTGTTTTGTTATAGCATAAATATTAAAATTGTAATAATGACCATGTGAGAAAGTTGCCAGTGGGCCTGGCATCTAGTAAGTGCTCATTAAATCAGTGAAGTCGCCTCCATTGTTTGTCATATTTGTTAGCAATAATACTGTAAAGAAAAGGAAAAGCCACCAGCGGCCTTGAGGGCTTTACCCCCAAGGAGCGTGCAGTGGGCATTTTCCTGAAGATGGAGTGGGCTTGGTTCCAGCATCCCTGGGGGACACCCCACACTGGTGGTGGGTCCTGCCTCCTTTGGCCTGAGGGATGCCGCCCTAAGGGATCTGGAGTAGGGAGAGGAGGAAGGGTGCCATCTCCTAGGCCTCCAGCCTTCAGCAGGGAATTTGCCTGCAGATGCAAATCGGCCGGTTACTTGAGACCTAGTGAGTCAAATCATTCTCTCCCCTGTCAGCTGGCCCCGCCGAGCACAGCGCCAGGGATGTTATGACAATGGTCGCCCTGGCAACCGCGTGAAGGCGTCGGGCGGCTGGCTGGGCCCCGCAGCCCGGGGAACGCAGAGCCTTGGCCGCAGAGCCGGGGGACCCGGTTCTGAACAAGCAGCGCCCGCTGGAAAAGCGGTTGGGACTTCCTCGGAGAGGCCTGGCTGCCCCCCCAATCCCCGATGAACCACCCAGAAAAATGTCCCGGGGACTGATTGTGCCAGGCACCGTTCTGCACACTGGGGGCCAAGCCTGTGGTGCTCTTAGGAGCTGGCATTCTGATGGGTGTGTGTGTGATGGTGCCGATGGGGGGCGTAACCATGGAAACCAATCAACAGGATCATTTGTGGGCTAAGGATAAGTGCTACTGAGGAAGAAAGCAGGGTGGTGTGATGGTGACACGGGGGGGGGGGGGGGGAGTTGGGAAGGGGTGGCACCCGAAGTGTAGGAAAGTGCCATTTGTGCCTGCAGCTGGAGGAAAGCTCTGGGCCGCGGGAAGAAGCCCAGAGGCGGGGGCGCTGTGGGTTCTCGGCTTTAGCTCTCTGCTGCTAGCTGGTGCCTGCCGGCCAGAAGGCAGCAATAGTGGGATGTTTGCCGACAGGCAGCCCCGAGGGGGGACAGTGCGTTGCGGAGTCTGCCTCTTCATCCGTGGGATTTTAAGGCCAGTTATGCCGCATTTCTGAGCCTCAGTTTCCTCATGTGTAAAACGGGTGGGAGCTGAGACGCTCTGCCAGACACTGCCATGTGATTTACAGGAGAGAGGATTTGTGGAAGATCACGTAGAAGATCCTCTCTGATTAGCTTTTCTTTCTTTCTTTTTCTTTTTTTTTAAATAGCACTTAAGGGGCACTTGGCTGGCTCAGTCTGAAGAGCCTGTGACTCTTGATCTTGGGGTCGTGAGTTCCAGCCCCACGGTGGGTGTAGAGATTACTTAAAACAAATTAAACAAAACAAAATAGCACCTAAGCAGTGATGGTTTGGGGCTCAGTAAACTGAACCCCAGGGACTTGCCCATGGGTCTCAGGGTTTATCTTGGTTTAGAGTCTAAGTGAAAAGTTCATCGTTTCATATTAGAGATTTCAGCCGTGATTATTTATAGGTCTGTCACATGTCTTGACTTTAAACATTTTTTTGTTGTTTATGCTGCTAAATTTACCATCATGCTAATACGGAGTACAGTAATAAGACACTGAGGATGCTCACATCCAGGAGGGTCTGAAAAATTTTTCCATCTGTGGTCGAAGGTGCCATGCTGCCCCCTGGTGTAGAGTTGGAGAACTACATCTCTCCGTCCCCAAGACTCCTGGGATCCTTGGGGGGTGGGGGGGGCAGGGGGAGGACAGAGACCTTATATTGCACCCAAGCAGGACAAGGCAAGGGCAGGTGGTGGGCTCAGCATGGCTGTGCTATTTCTAGGAGCCTGTGTTTCTTCACTTGAAGGTGGAACCTTTGGGCCTTTTGCAGTTCAGGTCTGCATGGACTTGAATTGAGGGTGACCTAAAAATAAATTAGGACACCTGGCAGGGTGAGGACATACAAAGACCCATTTCCAGTTGTGCTTCTCAACCTTGACCTCTAGGCTGTTTGGACCCTCTGCTTGTGCACAGAGCTATCGCTAAGAGGGCACATGACTGGTAATCAGACCCTGAGTTTATACTGACCTTGTGTTGCTTTAGTCCTGAGAGCTCGGGCAGGATTCCAATGGCCCTGAACCTCGGTTTCCCATCTGTAGCATGCCAATAACAGCAAACACCCACTTCAGCATTGCTGTGGGGCTCTTATCAGGCAGTATCCTTGGAAAGTAATTTATTTAGTGACATAGGGGGATTCGCTGAAATTCCCTGAGTGGAGGTCAGTGCCTCTCCCACCCTCTGGGGTGAAGAATGAGCCTTTTTGTTTTCCTGGTACTTTGTAGCCAATGCTTTTGTAAAATACGATAAAACAATTTAGTGGAAAAGTGAAGGGGACCAAAATATCCAAACAGAATACAAGCCTCGCTTTGAAGATATTAGCTTCAGCGGCCAGAAAAGTGCTCTGTCAAATAGCTATCAAAGTTACGAACTGCTCTTGGTTGCTTCACTGATCTGAAGGAGCCTGGCCTTCCCAGCCTTCAGACACGTGTCTTTAGGCCGCATTAGCAGAGCTGAAGAGCCCTGCCCTGGGATGTGTGATTGATTTTGTATCCTACACTCTTGGTATTTAGAAAGCGCCTTAAAACACACACACACGCACACGCACATGCACATGCACTTAGGACCCGCGTGCGTGCACACATACAGAGTAAATGAATGAGTGGCAGGCCTTGCTTCTCCTAGAATAAACACAGAACTCCCATCGTCATCATCCTGTGATCATGGCAAGTTGCTCTCCGTGAGACCGGTCTCTTAATTTTGCGCCCTTGGGGCCTGTGCTGAAGCCTGGCTGCCCTTCCATTCTGACTCCTTTCATCTGGCCTCTTGATTCGTGTTGGCACGTCAGTCTCGTCTGCCCCACTGGGAGCCCCTACAGGGCTGGCTGGGGACAGACTACTCTTTGAATTCCTGGGGCCCCGGCCAGGGTGTTGTCCCTCGGAGCCGCGCAGTGCATGCTTGCTGCCCGCAGGAGCCCACCGCCCTGGAAGGGAGCTGCTCGCCCAGGCTTCTAGAACTAGGTTTCTGCCCCGGTTTTATTGTCCGAGGATCCCGAGGCTTAAGCTTGTCAGAGAAACAAACTGCTTTCATTCCATCATTTAGACAGTAGATGGCTGTTTCTTCCCTGCCTGACTCTCAGTGTCATTGGGGTGCTTGTGTTTTTACAAATTCTTGGGACTTCCCCAGGTTCACTGAATCAGGCTTCCTAGGGGATGGGCCTGGAAGGTTGATCTTTGCACAGACACCTCCAGATGATTCTTATGGTCAGGGAATGGGGGAAAGAGGAAGCTTATATGTAAAATTATTCCTTGGAGAGCAGCTAAAGCTCTATGGCCCTCAGTCTCCGCATCTGTAAAATGGGGATATCTCTGGGGTTGTAAAGGTTAAATGAAATAATGTGTATGAAATGTTTAGCAGAATACCTGGTATTATATATATATACATATATAAATATATATATACTATATGCTTACTATATAAAATATATACTAAGTATAACACATAGTATATATGATTATATATAGTTTAGTTATATATAATCATCAAATGTATAATATAGGATCATACATAAACTTTTATATACAAACTTAATGAAATGGTTGACATTGTACGTATCATATATATGAGCTATATCTATCATGTATATACTAGGTTTTGTTTAAGTGCCTTAAATACATGATTTCATGTAATATTAATATATGTGGTATTTGTACGAACCATTCCCAGCTAGCATTGTTGCATGGATTAAAAATGAACTGCAGGAAAAATCTAGAACTTATTTAATGAAGTGGCTGACATTGGCCATGTCCCACATATCTTTATTGTTGGTAAGTGTCTGATTTTCATGAGAATTGTAACTAATTATCGTATAAATGATTCCAGCTTAAGGAAAAATGGTAAGATATACACGCCCAGAAATAAGCAAATAAACCTCGCCTATGATAACTCAGAGGTGGAATTTAACTTTTTCTGAACTTTAAATGGGGCTAATAATTAGACTTACATCATAATGTCACTGTGCAGACGAAAGACAATTCATAAAAAGTGTTTATCACAGGGGTGCCTGGGTGGCTCAGTCATGAGGCATCTGCCTTCGGCTCAGGTCATGATCCCAGAGTCCTGGGATCGAGCCTCGCATCAGGCTCCCTGCTCAGCGGGAAGCCTGCTTCTCCTTCTCCCACTCTCCCTGCTTGTGTTCCCTCTTTTGCTGTGTCTCTCTCTGTCAAATAAATAAATAAAATCTTAAAAAAAAAAGTGTTTATCACAGCATTTGGCTCAGGGAGAACCCCAGTTGGCCAACAGCTGTGATAATTGGATGCCACCAATCCCGGGGACCCGGTGGGGGAAGCTGCTGATTCCCAGAGGAATACATCCTACTTGGGAAGTATTGCTTGACTTCTGCCTAGTCCAGCTTCACACTCAGGGCAGGTTTCTGGGTTTTTCTCTGCTCAGATTAGCTGTGCTCTTGTCCTGAAAAGTGACTCCTGTTCCCTTTTTGCCTCGAGGGGGAGCCCTGGTCCTGCGGGTTCCCTCCCTGCTCCATCTGCTTCCCGAACCCGTCTCTCTCTCCCTCGTTCCTAATGCATCATAGTGGGGGTGCCCCTTGATTCTTGGTCCCGGGCAGATGTAGGTCCAGTCTCGGGGTGATGCTGAAAACACCTCCCAGAATTCAAGCATTCCTTCCACAGTCAGGACACGGTGTTTGTGTCGGAGGAGGGCTCAGCCTGCCTTCTGCACAGACAGCATCTCCTGTGATGTCTCAACAGGCCTGTGAGGAAAGGTGGTATATGCCCATTTTACAGATGAGAAAGTAGAGGCTCAGGGAGCAGACACGACTCACCAAAACCTTAGAAGTGGAGTTTAGAATCTCACTTCTCCCATAATACCTGGAAGCCTTCCCAAGATGAGTGAGGGGTCCACACTCGACTTTGGATTTCCAGTTCAGTGGGAAGGACCCGTGAGCATCTCAGTGCAGCATCCTGGTAAAGGGAGAGAGTTTTGGGCTCCTGCCTTGGCTCCCCAACTTCCATGGTTTTGTGGGTCTGGGTATGTGATTTAATCTCTTGACATCTCAGTGTTCTCGTTCATAGAATGGGCTCAGAATGCCAGCCTCACAGCATTGTTGCATGGATGAAAAATGAACACACGCTCAAAGCACTTACCCCACTGCATCAGGCGCAGTGCAAGTATTTAGTAAATGGTGGCTTCTCTCATGGCTGTTCTTCCTGAAAATGCTCTATCATAGCCGACCAAGATGCCCCCAGCAGACTTCACAGAACTGCTCACATCATGGGCTTTTGACCCTGGAATCAAAGGAATCCCTCATGCAGAAGATTAAAAGGAATGAGTTAGATCTGTACGAACTACCAGGGAAAGATGCTTGAGGCTTGCTACTGGGTGAAAAAAGTAAGATACAATTTATGTGAAAAAAAAAATCCTACACATCCAGCTATGTTGGAGAGTTTACACACACACACACACATACACGCACACACGTGCGTGCGCACGCACACACACACACCCACCCACCCCCACCCCCACACACACACATGCGGATGTGCAGAGAGGCATAGAAAAAGGTCAAGCTAATCTCAGTGGTTACCTCTGTTATGTCCAGGGAGAAGAGGGCCAGCTTTAGTAGGAGTGGACGAAGGGAGCTTTGGCCTTATCCAAAATGGTCTAGCTTTTTCCACAAGGAAAAAAAACACATGTGCTTGTTAAATAATTAATGTTAAAATAAAGCTATCCTTTCTGCAGTATTGTGGCCTTGGAATCAGATTGGGTTTAAATCTTAGCTCTCTACTTACTAGCTGTGTGATCATGAACAAATGGCTTAACTTCTCTGTGCCTAATTTCTCCATTCGTAAAATGTAGATCTCAACAGCGTCTAGCCCGTGGGAATGTGCGGCTATATTGACATGATGCGTGTTAGCCCTTCAGCCTGGGCTCGGCACACAGAAGTGCTCAATAATGGTACTTTTATCTGTTATTGTTCTTATTTCATTGATGCTTCCAAACCTGGAAAGGGCTCCTCAACCCTTTAAGATATCCAGTGTCTTCATTATTAGCCAATTATAATGCAAGAAGAAACTGTGATAAATGTTATAATGGAGGAAGTAAAAATACAATGCCAGGGAAGGTTTGATAAAGACTTGCTGGAGAAGGTGATATTTGAGATGAACTTTGGAGAAAAAGTCAGATTTCTCGGAGTTGATGGGATGGTGTGTCGGTTAGCTGTGTGGCCCAGTAATGCTGCGTAACAAATGACCATACAGCCTTAGGTGCAGACAACATAAGCATTGGTTGACCATGCATCTAGGGATCAGTCTCAGATTCCTGGCTCTTCTGATCTTGGCTGGGCTCACTCACAGCCAACAACCAGGTAGCAATTGGCTGTTGCCTGAGCTGAGATGGCGGCTCGGTCAGGGATGTCGGGGAAGACTTGGCTTTGCTCTACATGGTCCCTCCTCCTCCATCTGATGAACTGACTAGCCCGGACACATCCTCATGGACACGGCAGATCCAAGGCAGCAAGTAGAACCATGCAAAGCCTTTTACTATTGGCTGAGGCAAGAAACTTCGCCAACCGATTGGAGGGCTGTGGGGTTTGTGAGTTAATTGTAAGGGCACGTTGCAAAGGGTATGGAGGCAGGAGGCATAAAGGAATCAGGGTATCTTTACAACCTACCGCAGGCGGATATAGAAAGGACTCTTAGATGGGGGAACTTGAGCAGAATCATAGAGGAGGGACATTTGAGTTGATGTGTTTAGGGAATTGCATGGAAATGAAAGAGGCAAGGGAGGAGAAATGGACGACAGCTGAGCCCTGAATAATGCCTGAGTTTGAATGATATTCTATAGGACAGCGTTTCCCCAACTCATTAGTTTGACACCACCGTCATACTTTTTGCTGTGTCTGTGTATGCTCTTTAAACCGACTTGATTTTTAAAAGCACACATGTAGGGACGCCTGGGTGGCTCAGTCGTTAAGTGTCTGCCTTTGGCTAGGTCATGATCCCAGGGTCCTGGGATAAGCCCCCGCATCGGGCTCCCTGCTCGGCAGGGAGCGTGCTTCTTCCTCTCCCACTCCCCCTGCTTGTGTTTCCTCTCTCGCTATATCTCTCTCTGTCAAATAAATAAATAAAATCTTTTAAAACACACACACACACACACACACACACACGTATTTAAATATAAACCTTATGCAACTATTGTAATGGAAAACTGGTATCACTTGCCATGAATGGAAGGCAATCAAGAAAATTAACACAATAAAAACAGTAGTATCATGGGACACCTGGGTGGCTCAGTCAGTTAAGTGTCTGCCTTTGGCTCAGGTCATAATCCCAGGGTCCTGAGATCGAGTCCTGCATTGGGCTCCTTGCTCAGCGGGGAGCCTGCTTCTCCCTCTGCCTCTGCCTGCCGCTCCCCCTGCTTGTGCTCTCTCTCTCTCTGACAAATAAATAAATAAAATAGTTAAAAAACAACAACAAACAAACCCCAAAAACCCCAGTGTCATTACATCGTGCTCACTACTGTTACCTGTCCAAGGCTGTGAGTCTGTCCTGCTCTCCGTTAGAAAGAGGGGTCAGCACATGCTAGGTGCTAAAGACACAGCATCACTGGACAGAGACTGTCTCCTTGATATACGGTTAGATGGCTGAACAGAGATTTGGATGGAGAACATGCTTACTCTGCGACCCCTTGTCACTCAGTGCCATGCCTGCAGTGATCAGTGTGACCCATACTTGGGAGATCTGCTCTTCAAGAGTGGGTGTTTGAGCGGGGTCGGGGCATGGCTGTCTGGCTTCTGCCATTTAGCATCGGGGCTCAGTCTGGTTCTGCAGTCTTCTGTGATAATGGATGCTTAATCAAAAGTAGGAGAGACTGGGGCACTTAGCTGGCTCAGTCCATGGAGCACGTGACTCTTGATCTCGGGCTTGCGAGTTCGAGCCCCACATTGGGCATAGAGAACACTTAAATAAATAAAAACGTAAAAAAAAATAAAGGTATGACAGACAGGATGTCACTGGCTTTCTTTGACGCGGCTTTCTTTGCTTCTTTAAGTCAAGAAACCATATTTTTATTGTTTTTATTTATGTCAAGAAACCACATTCTTATTTCTTTTGCCATATTTGAAATCCAACATGGGCCTATATAGGCATAAAATAATAAACAGTAAATATTTATTTAGGCGAAAAGCTTGAGGAAGGCCGGTTAGCAGAAATCCCAAATTTGTAGATGTTGTTAACAAAATAAGCATGTATTCCTTTTAAGCAATTTCTGTAAGTTGGTTTGATTTAAATCCTATGAATTTCAAAATCAGGATTTAAATAATGAGTCAGGAAGACGTTTTTTACCTTAATCCAACTTAAAAGTACATTTCTTTGCAGCATAACTGTACATTTTAAACATTGGAGAAAGGATACATTTGATCTTTAAGGAATATATATTTTGACACAGATTAACTTTAATTTATTACATGAGACTTTTTCTGGTACTGAGAGTTGGTAAGTTTGGGGCAGAACCCCTCCAAGGAAACTGTGGCAGATGTTTGTGAGTTTGGGGGTGAGGGGCACAGAGTCAGCCTCGTGGCTGTGACCTTCAGCACCATTTTGCATGAATAATTTCTTTTAACTCTCCCCACAGTCCTGTGCAGTAGGGACACTTTAACCTCCAGTTCCAGGCGAGAAAACTGAGATGTAGAGCAGTTTTGAAACTTGCTTGAGGTCATTTGCAGTGGGGATTGGAGCCCAGTGGGGCTGAGGAGTGCAGTGGAGATTGGAGCCCAGGTTAGCCTGATTCTGGTGCCCAAGATTCCAGCCTCCTCCCTGATGCCGAATGAAAAAAAAAAAAAATTAAGGACTTATGCAGTAGTGTCCTCTTTCTCTGGTTCTATACTGTGCTCTTCTATTTTTGCAATTACTCATAAGCCCTCAACTTAAATCAGTGCAAAGGAAGCAAGCCTGCTAGGCACGCTTACTGCCAGAAAGAGAAGGCACCATCTCAGGGTCTGAGAGATTCATTTTGCTGTTAATTGCAGGGGTTTCTTTTCTGCCCGCGAAGGAAGTTAGAATTCTGAGATCTCTTTTGTCCTGAAACGTACTAGAATAGATAGAGAGAGCGTTAACTCTTGGAGACAGGTTTCATAGCTAAATCTACCTTGTTTTTGGAAGTATATATAGTATTCCATCCTATCGATGGGCTGGAATTCATTCATACTTAATTTTTGGGTTAATGTACCTTTTAACTATTTTAAAGATTTTATTGATTTATTTATTTGAGAGAGAGCTGGGGGAGGGGCAGAATGAGAGCGAGAGAGATCTTAAGCAGGCTCTGTGCTGGGCGAAGAGCCCCAAGTGGGGTTCAATGTCACCTCCCAGAGATCACGCACGACCTGAGCTGAAGCCAAGAGTCGGACACTTAACCGACTGCGCCCCCTAGGCACCCCTCGGTCGACGTACCTCTTTAAACATTGTTTTCCAGACTTGATTTTTTTTTTAATAATTTTTTTTTCCCAAATACTTTTATTTTATTTTTTCAGTGTTACAAGATTCACCGTTTATGTACCATACCCAGTGCTCCATGCAATACGTGCCCTCCTCAATACCCACCACCAGGCTCGCCCATCCCCCCACCCCCTCCCCTCCAAAACCCTCAGTCCCTTGTTCTGAGTTCACAGTCTCTCATGAGAGACTGTGAACCTCCTCATGTCCCTCTCATGAGAGACTGTGAACTCCAGACTTGATTTTTAAGTCATCTCTACATCCAACGTGGGGCTCAAACCCACAACCCTGAGATCCAGAGCCATGCACTCCACCGTCTGAGCCAGCCAGGCGCCCCAACACACATAGAGTTTTAAAAATATAAATGTAAGCATAGTATATGCTGTCTTTGCAGATTGCTTTTTCACTGAAGATGAAAATCTTGGAGATTTTCCCAATATGTATCAGTCTACCTTTTCGAGTTTTTAAAATTATTGTGCTGCAGTAATGAGCCAGCCTTTATCCCATGTACACATATATAAGTCTTTTTTGGGGTGGATTCTGAGAAGTGGGACCATTAAAATGTTGAGACAAAAATCAAATTGCTCTCCGGTGGCATTCTCCATGGTTGCTCTCATTCTTGCTGACTCTGGATAGTATCAGTGTTAAAGAAATGTTGCCAAGCCCATCTGAACATTTTTTCCATTAATAAGCAGATAATACATATACCTCACATTTTCTAATTTTGCTGTAGAGAAGCAAATAGAAAAAATCTCTATCAATAATCTTAATATTAATAATCTTAATTATAATTATTAGTAATCTGAGTAATCTTAATCACCTATAATCTTACTATCAGAGATAACGACTGCTCATATTTTGTTATATACCCTCCCAAGGCTTTTTCTGTGCATCTGTACACATATAGTTTTATAAATTTTTAATGCATTATTTGTACATTATACATATTTTATACATTATTTTCAATGATATGCCATCATATAGATGTATTTGTAATGTACTTACATCGTCCCCTATTGTTGAAGATTTGGGTTGTTTCCAGTTTTTTGTGGCTATTTTCAATTTAGAGCAAAGCTTTGTGAAAATTCTTAATTATTTCTTTAGGATAAAACCCTACAGCAGCACTGTCCTTTGAAATACATTGTAAGTGCCAGATGTGTGCCAGATGTTAGTTTTTACAGAACTAGTTTTCCTTTCTTGTGTCATGGCATCTCTCCATAGCATGAGTTCATGTCCATTTCATTCTAAAAGTATTTGTGGATTTGTGAATATTTGCATGTGAGTTAGGATTCACGGAGTACAAAATGATTTCCGTGAAATGTTTCTCTGCTGTACTTTTCATCTCCACGACTTATTTATTTTATAACTGGAAGTTTGTACCTCTTACACCCCTGAAAACTGCAGCATCGGGAATAGAGTCAGTATCATTGTAATAACTCGATGTGATGACAAATGTCACTGTGCTTACCTGCTTCTGGTCATGAGCCCTGCATAAAGTATATAATTGTTGAATCTCCAGGTTGTACACTTGACACTAATATAATATAGTGTGTTGACTCTACTTCAATTAAAAAGTAAAAAAGAAAAAATGTTTCTTCCCATCCTCTTCCTCATGTTCCTCTTCCCTTCCCTAGATTATTAGAAATCCTCCCAGAGAGTGTCTGCATTTACAAAGATACATAAACGTAGACATTGCCCACATGCATGGGAGAGTATTTTTGTATAACAATGTATCTTGGAGATTGTTCTGTATGGGTACATAGCAGCTTCCTTATGTTATAGCTGCCTAGAGTTCCCTTGTGTAAAGTTCCCTGCATTTATGAGTCTCCTGCTGATGGACCCTCAGGGTGTTTTCAGTCTTTTGCCATTGCCAGTAGAGCTGTAAGAAATATTCTTATACATTCATCTTGCCCAGTACAGCGTTTGTAGGTGAGTTCCTAGAAGTGGAGTCCTTAGGTCCAAGGGTCCGTGCAGTGGAAATGTACATGATTGCAGCGAAAGGGCCCCCCCAATAAAGTGGTACCCCTTGCCTGCCCTTTCTCCCTGCAGTCATTGGATGGAGTTTGGTGGGGGGGAGGGTGCCATGGGGAGATTCCTGCTTCTCCTCCCGTGGCTGTGCCTCTGAGACCCACCCTCTGTCCTCATCTGTGTCTCCACAGAGCAAGCTGGTGAAGTACTTCAGCCGTCAGCTGTCCTGCAAAAAGAAGGTGGCCCTTCAGGAGCGCAACGCCGAGCTGGACGGCTTCCCCCAGCTCCGGCACTGGTTCCGGATCGTCGATGTGCGCAAGGAAGTCTTGGAGGTGACCAGAGACGGCCCCCTGCCCCCTGCCCTTGACCGGCCAGAAGCCAGCCCCTCACACAGCGTGTTTTTGCCTGTGCCCGGCACATAGTAGGCCCTCAAAAAACACGTTGGACAAAGGTGCAGAGGATCTCTGATGGTGTCCAAGTGGGTTGTTAAGAGTATGTCCGATCTTCTTGCAGCTCTGCCACTCATTAGCTCAGTCACCTTGGCCGAGTCACGTTACCTTTTAGACCGGTGCTGTCTAGCAGAACTTCTGCGGTGGTGGAAATATTTTATATCTGTGCTCTCTGATGCAGTGACCGGCAGCCCCGGGGAGCCCGTGAGTGCTTGGATTGTGATTAGTGCGTGGGACTGATGAACTGAATTTGTAATTGTATTTAGTGTTAATGAATGTGGCCGGGGGCCACCATAGTGGACACCCCGACTGAGGACATTAGTTTTCTCACCTGTTAATGGGGGTAAGGGTCGTCTCCTCTTCTGAAGTAGCTAGAATGATAAAATGCGATGATCCATCTAAAATGTTCCACACACAGTTTGGGACCTGATAGCATTCGGCAAATGTCAGCTTGTTCTTTATTGTTGAAAGCTTTGGAAGTACCAGGAGTGGACCACATCCTCAAAATATCAAGGATAGTGAGGTTTCCCTACCTTCTTGGATCCTAGGTCCCCACTGGTTCCAGGGACCAGTCCGACCCTCATAAAACCGATCACTGAATATTCAGGGCCAGGAGTTGTCCTAAGGGCTTTACAGCCAGGATCTCAACTGTGGAGGCTGTTCAGACCCTCACAATGATCTTTTGAGGTGGGGACAACGATCCCCCTTGTGCAGAGCAAGATTCTGAGGCTCCGAGAGGAAGCGACTTCCCCTGCTAGTGCGTGGATGGGGCTGACAGGAGAATGTAGCCCCGAAGGACTCTGGAGCAGCTGGAAAGCACTGTGCTTTCTCCTCCTCTTTCTGTTGCTGGGGACTTGCCGAGCTGGGTGGACAAGGGGGTACTCCCCTTGCCTCCAGGACCAAGTACCATTTCTCACGGTGTACCCTTCTTCTTGCTTGAAGAGGCCCGGAAGACTGTCTTCCACCTTTTGTCTTTTTCAGACCTTGACCTCTATGTGAGCTCGCCTGAACCCACCAGAGGCCGAGCTAGATAGAGGACCGACGCATTCCTCCGTCCCTGCCCCTCTGCCTCACGCATGCGCACTAGATGGTGTATGATTCTAGGTTCCTTTATTTCATTCCCAGGATGGAGTTTTCATGGGAATAGCCTTAAGATGAAAGGTCACATATAACAACAGACAGTACATTTTATTTGCACGGGTCAATCCACTTTTTAGAGGCTTTGAGGACCACTTATTTATCAAGTGGGGTGAATACAGAGACAAAATCGTCTCAGCCAGGAGTTGAAACCTGATGGCCCCCAAGCTATTCCTTGTATCTGATGCACAGACATTTTTTGGTCTGATATGGTGTTTGCAAAAAAATTTTTGAGCCAATATTTAAAAGTTTAAAGAGTTTACATAAAAAAAAAACAACAACAAAAAAACCCACAGATCTCTGGCTTCTCGAAAAAGCCAAATTGCTGAACACTGAACTGAATTCCCGTCTGGTGGCAATGACCTGATTTCTGCTGCCCCTTCAGATCCTGCAGGCTCCTGCTAGTCGGCAGCTTTGCTCATTTACCTGGCCTGCAGGTGCCCCAGTTCTGGCTCTTACCTTAGTCTGTTAGAATCCTGAGTCCGCCAACCAGAGGATGGGGAGAAGCTGGGGTTCCAGCTCTCTGCCTGCAGCTCCCGCATGCGTCCACCAGAGGTCCCCTTTCCGAGGAGGAACCAGCAGAACAGCCAAGGCTCCCAGGTAACAGCCTGGGTTCAAACTTACTTGCTGTGCATCCTTGGGCATGTGGTCCAACCTCTCTGAATTTTAGTGTCCTAATTACAGACCAATGATGATGATGAAAGTGCTACTTTATGTGGTCTTTGGGACAATAAAAACCCAAGAAAAGCACTTAAAACAGTGCACCATCCATTTCATTTTCGTTTATTATTATCACTTTATTGAACGGAAGTGCATCTGCTCTGTTAGCGGGTTCCTTTAGGCTTTGTCCATTTTTTATGTCATTATTACTTTTGTGATTTTTTCCCCGTGACCCCAAATTTCAGTGAAAATTGAGTATTTGGGGAGTAAATGATAGGATTAAAATGCACAAGTGAATCCTGCAGCAGAGAGGAGAATTCTTTCAGGTTGTGAATGAGTCCCTCTAAATGTGATTTGTTTTATACCTTCATATCCTGGACCATCACTTTTCTTAAAGTGGGCTTTACAAGCCATTTGTCCCTATTTGAAATTTGAGAAAAGCCTTGAATGGCTCAAGTATTGTTTTCTCCTGCTCCCTGCCCTAGTCAGTTGGAAAGGCACTGATTTGGCTTCATGGCCTTTCCCGTGCAACTGCTTTGAGTCGGAGAAAGTTTTCCTCCTCCTGGCTGCCAGATAAATGTCTGTATTGGAGGTTGGTGGCAGAGGGAGGGGAAGGTATCTGATTTTGTTGTAATACACAGATGTGGCCACAAGAGGGAAGAAGTATGCCACAATATTGTCCCAGACTTTTTAGGTATCTAAAATTCTTATTTAAATAATGTATGTAAAAATATTGGATACCATTAACTGCTATAAATGAAGGCTTTCTATTTTATACACATATGGATATAGATGCGTAAATATGCATAAATACATAAAGATGCATAAATATAAAAGTTTGACAAATTTCAAGGTGTCCAGGAAAGGGGGGATGTCGTTGCTGGTGTTGGTGAAGGGACATTTATAGCTGGCAAACCTACCTTTTCTGTTCTCAGCCTATCTCTCCAGAAGTGTCCCTGTCCCCACCCCATGCTCTACGCCAGCCTTACCACTTTGTCTTAGAATGCACAGCCTTGCCTGGTGGAGCTCAGACAAAAATCCAGGTTCATTTGTTCAGCACTGAGTTATTCATAGGGTTCCAACTTACTGCCCCTTAGGGTTCCTAAACCCCCAATCTAGACCCTAGAAGGTGTGGCAGGGGAGGACAGCCATCAAGAGACTTGGGATATCCAGTTTGCTATGCTCCTAGGTCACCCTGTATCGAGGACAAGCCAAGCTGAGCAGGAGGCAGAGGGCCATCCAAAGACGAGGAAATTGGAGACTGCCCACAAGGAGTTCAGAACATACAGGGGGGACAGATAATTAACTACCACCATCTGTGGAGCACGGGCTGTGTGCTAATGATATGGGCTACCTTACAAAGCATGTGCACTTAAGACTCCCATTGTGCAGGTGAATAAAATGAGGCTCAGAGAGGGTAAGTGACTTGCCCGAGGTAATGAGTGGCAAAGCTGAGATTCAAGCCCAGGCCTGCTTCCCGTAGGTACCGCTAGACGGCAGTGTGGAGGCTCAGCCCGCTCTCCTTCCCTCTGGGCCCCTGAGATGCGTTTACCATCCTTCATTCTTCCCTCCTCTAGGAAATCACTCCCGGCCAGCTGAGTCTGGAGGACCTCTTGGAGATGACGGATGAGCAGGTGTGTGAGACCGTGGAGAAATACGGAGCCAACCGAGAGGAGTGCGCCCGTCTCAATGCCTCCCTGTCCTGCCTGCGGAACGTCCACATGTCAGGTGAGCAGGCCCTGGGGATGGAAGCTCGTCCCCAACACGTCGGCCTTGGTTCTTCCGGACTTCTGTGCCTGTGCTGCAGGCCAGGATGACAGTCAGCTTTGGATGGTAAATACCACTCCCGGGCAGAGAAAAGAGGGGATTCGGAAGCCAGAAGGGGTGAGAGCAGCTCTTTGGAAGCTCGTGCTCAGGGGGAGCTGAGATTGTAGGGCATTTGGTTCTGGATAATAAGGGCCCGGATATGGAAATCCAGGATCTTCGTACCTTAGACATTCTTAACCGCCTTTGCATGTTGGGGCCACATACATTTAACTTCTTATTTTCTTTACATAAACAATAGCCATTCATTGTAAAATAAAGCAGAAAATAGATAAACAAAAAGAAAAGAACTATCCCAGGCTCTGCCCTCTAGGGAACCTACACTTGTCATTTTGGTAAAAAGTTTTGGTGCAGTTCTTCCGGACAAATGGGTATGTGAGTCCTATTTTAAACAATAGAGTTAGGATTATCCATGCACATTTTGAGAATCCCCCACCACCACCTAATTAAATAACCTCTGTGACTTGTCTTATCAGCTTGGGGTCCAAATTGTTAAAAAAAACCAAATTCACCTGGATGAATTGGAGATGAGTTATGAATCGGGCAGAATCCCTTCTACCAAGTAGAGAAGTTGCACAAGAGATGGTTTTTATAGGCAGGAGGGTGGGTCAAGGGAGTTATTAGCAAAACAAAAGAGAGGATTGTTTCCTGAGAGGTTAAAACTTCTTAAGTCTGGGTTTGCTATCTTGTGGGGGTGAATGACTCCATTTGGGGATTTTTTTTTTCTTTTTAGTAAGCCCCAATGCGGGGGTTGAACTCACCACCCTGAGATCAAGACCTGAGCTGAAATCAAGAGTCAGACACTTAACCGACTGAACCACCTTGTACCTTAGACATTGGGGGCTTGTTTTTTTTTCTTTTTTCACGTCATCTTTGTTTGAACTTTCCCATTAATTGCTCAAACTCCTATTTGCCATTATTAGCAGGACATCACATATCGTCCTCTTGAGGCTTCCTGCTTCTCTCTAGCCTCATGAGTTCCGCACAAATTCTGTGGCCTTTGTAGTCCGAAGGGATCCGCTCTGCAAACACCTGCTAAATCTAGTCCATCTGCATGGTTGTTTCAGTTTCCGCCACAAGGTGTCACTGTAGAGCCTCAGTCTGGAACAGTCAGGCAGCTGCTTAGCCACAGAAGCCTATGGGGATTCAGCATGGAACATTCAACAAGTATTTCCTGATTGCTGTGTGCCAGCAGGGCTGGGATGCAGCAGGGAATGAAAGAGAGAGCATATTTGAAACACGTCATTGGCCCGGGTCCCCCATGCACACCTTTCGTTGTCCTTCTTGCTAGCACATCCTTACCTAAGCTATGGTCATCATCAGAGGGGACCCTGAGTCAGAGGCTGTCCTCTCATCAGAGGACATTTGGCAGCATCCCTGGCCTTAGTGATGAGGTATCAGTATCATCCTCTCTCTTCCCAAATCCCATCATGACAAACAAAAATGCCTCCAGCTAGTCTGGTGAACATTACCACTGTAGCTTACCAGAAAGTTTGTATCAATTTACGCCTCTTTCCTGTCCTCCCCCACCCCCCACCCCCCACCCCCTATGATACATGAGAGTGAGCCTTGAGGTTAGGTTCTTAATTGCTTTTCCGAGTTTACATCTTCCCATCAGAGTTTGGTGACATTCTTCCAAGTGGAGCTGGCCTCCAGTTCTGCCCGAGACGAGTGTTTCCGTCCACCTTCCCCAGGCTGAGCACTCACCCTTGGTGACATCCTGGGCTGGGCGGGACCCTGAGAGCACCTCTAATCTGGTGGTTTTCAGTTTTGATCAAGATGCACAGAAATGAATCAGATTTACATTGCAACTCTGTACACACACACGCACACACACACCCTTATGCACGTACACACCTGAAATGAGTCTCGTGAAAGAAAAAATTACCACTGAATTCATTCTTACTATGCATGGTATTTTGCATTCTTTTCTATTTCATTCTGTATCATTTACCCAATGCTGGTAATGACCCATCACTTTCATGTCACTCCTCATTTATGGGTTTGAAAGACAGTGATCTCTTTGATCCTGGTGGGGGAAATTTTTTTCTCTCTACCCTTCTGGGTCCTTAGCTGAGATAGCCCCTGTAATAAAAGACAGATGAACAGGAGAAAAGAGAGGTTTGCTAACATGAATACCTCCTATATATGTAGAAGAGCTTTTGGGAAACTGAGTAACTCCTCAGAGTGGCCCCAACATATCACCTTAAATCACATCTCTAGCTAAAGATAAAAAAGAGGGTTAGGCTCAGGGGGTGGGGGGAGGCCGTTACCAGAGGTGACCCGGAAAAGCACAATTAACAAAGGGAAGGTGGTTGTACAGAAGTCTGCCTTCTCCACTGATAGAAGTTTCTAGAGATTTAAGAGTCGCCCTTCTGATAGGAGACACCCTTATCCACGGAGGTTTCCCTTATCCATGTCAACGTCTTTTACAAAAGTGCAACTTCTACTCGGGTAGCAGAGCTTCCCCTCTGTCTGCTATTTCTTCAAAATAATCAGCCTAAAATAACCCTTATGCCAAAGGGACATATTTTGGGGTAGCAAATTCCACTCCTCTCCATCCTCCTGCCTCTACCAACCCTTCCCAGGCAGCTCAGATCCTGTCTACAGTGTCCTACCTCCAGTACCAGGCTCACGACCACTGGGACCTTAACACGGGTGGCCAAGTGCTGCATGTTTGCCCAAATCCTATGGCTCCTGGTGCCGAGGTCAGCATGGGGAGCCACTCAACTCAGTGCCCTGTGGGGCGCATTATGTCGCACAACCCAGGGAGGTGTTGGAAGCGAAGAACTTTGTATTACTGGTTACAAGGAAAGGGGCAGGGAGATAGCTGAGCACAGTCCCTCCCAACAACAAAATCGGGGGAGTTTTAAGCTGCAGGTGCGTGCGTATTCATGGAGGCGCTGGGCGAAGGACGGTTTGGTCTAGAATTGGGGCAGAAGTCATCCTAAGGTGACAGGAGTCCAGCTCCTAGTTGGTTGAAGTCACGGGCCAACCCGGGTTGGCCTCGTCGGCACTCTGGCTGCCGTTAGTCCTGTGTTTGTGTGCTCAAAAGGGTTTAAATCCTGCAAAAATGACACAAGAGTGGGCATTAGGTCAGTCTTGACTTCTGAAAAAAGCACTGGGAGTTTTACCGCTGATTTATTGTCTCTGCTGTGGTCAGACTTGTCCTGGCCTGGGAGTGGCTGTTTTATTACGTTCTTTTGTTCCCTGAAAATCATTAACTGCCGAGGTCTATTTTTTTCCTGCAATTTTAACGCATCTGGGGAGTTCTGCGAGAAATGTGCTGTGCGAATAGTGCTGGCCAGGCATGGCTCCCAGACCGGCTGGGGTCCTCCCGTGACTTCTCTGATGTTAAGAAAGCTATATCTCATCTTTATTTTTCTGGGGACCCCTAACTCCGTCTTGTCTACATACCCAGCTCTGAACTTCCTTGGTGTCGTACTTTACTTCTGCTCTTCCTGTCTGCAGCAGGGCTGCTCGCCACATTTTAATTTAAATTTTGACCTTTTGAGGGGAGTGATTTAAAAAAAAAACACTTGGATATCTATCTCCTCATCAGACCATAAGCTGCAAAAAGGGCAAGGATTGGACCTCTTTCTGCTCACCGTTTTATTCCCAGGCCTGATATCAATATCTGGTACACTGTAGGGACTTAGTAAATATTTTTGAATTAAAAGAATTTTTTTTTTTTTTAAAGTTTATCTACTTCACCGTTTTTTTTGTTTTTGTTTTTAGATTTATTTATTTATTTAACAGAGAGAGACACAGCGAGAGCGGGAATACAAGCAGGGGGAGTAGGAGAGGGAGAAGCAAGCTTCCTGCCGAGCAAGGAGCCCGATGTGGGGCTTGATCCCAGGACGCTGGGATCATGACCTGAGCCGAAGGCAGACG
>CM052889.1:68492527-68506505 GCA_028534135.1 Potos flavus
TGTTTTTGTTTTTAGATTTATTTATTTATTTAACAGAGAGAGACACAGCGAGAGCGGGAATACAAGCAGGGGGAGTAGGAGAGGGAGAAGCAAGCTTCCTGCCGAGCAAGGAGCCCGATGTGGGGCTTGATCCCAGGACGCTGGGATCATGACCTGAGCCGAAGGCAGACGCTTAACGACTGAGCCACCCAGGTGCCCCAAAAGAATTTTTTTAAAAAGGTTATTTATTTATTTGACAAAGAGAGAGCACAGCAGGGGGAGCAGCAGAGGGAGAGGGAGAAGCAGACTCCCTGCTGAGCAGGGAGCCTGATGTGGGGCTCGATCCCATAACCCGGGATCATGACCTGAACTGAAGACAGGTGCTTAACCGACTAAGCCACCCAGGCACCCCAATATTTCTGAATTAATACACCTTTTCCCACATGTAGCCCATGCAAATCACCAGGGGCTTAAAGTACATGGTCTTTCTCATGGGTTGCAAAGAAAGCTCAGGATTTAGCTTTGATTTGGAGCCCCAACCATTTATATTTCCCCCTCAAGCCTTGACTGTTGGATAAGTCTGTTAGTTACAGAGTTTTCTGGATCAGGCATGAATTTCACATCTTGCTCCCAGCACCGCTGCCTAGAATTCCCTTTCTCTTTGTTTTCCCTGTGAATCCCTGCTTATCCTCAAGCCCAACCCTGCCTCAAAGCCTCTGCACTTTGTTGAATGAATGAATGAATGAACAAATGAACGAATGCTCTGTCACCAACTGACCATGTCTTACAGTGGTTGTCAGTGTCCTGGCCTCCCTCCCTCATCTGACTGTGACCTCCCGTGGAGCAGGTGCAGTTACAAACCTAGCTTCTGGCTCTGGGTTCCCCTGTTGAGGGAAGACTCAGGAAGCTGTTTCATGTGCTTGCTACTGATATCCACCAGGGGGAAGCAGTGAGACATCCTTCTTTTAAATCTTCTTCCCTCAAATATGATCATTGGTTCCTAGAAGCTTCTAACTATCTTGGGAGCTGGATGATTCCATCATTTCCTGCCCTTCACTTTAACCAAAAATATTATCCCAAACTAAGGAACAAAGTAGTGTCTTTCCCACGAGACTTTTGTTCTTAAGCGTCATCCCATATTTACTTGTCCTGGTAGCCCCAGCTCTCGCCTAGAGGACTGGACTCTTGTACAGTGAGGAAGTCAGATATTTTAAATTCTGGTGTGGGGCACCTGGGGGGCTCAGTCAGTGAAGCGTCTGCCTTCGGCTCAGGTCATGATCTCAGGGTCCCGGGATCCAGTCCCACTTCCTGCTCCCTGCTTCTCCCTCTACTCCTCCCCCCTGCTCATGATCTCTCTCTCTCTCAAATAAATACATAAAATCTTAAAAATAAATTCTGGTGTGTACTGGTGACTCAACGCATGCTTGTGAAATGACTGAAGGAATCCAAGTTGTATGGAGAAACTCATGGAAGCAGATGGAGACAAGCTAGCTTTGTGCCTGGAGAAATGTGTACTTGCTGCCTCGCTGTCTCTGTCTCAGAAGATTGGGGCAGCTTTACTTTAGATGTGTGACTCTAATCTTAGTTTCCTTCTTGGGTTTTGGGGATAGCTTTGTTTCCCAGTGTCCAAGAAGCCCCCAACTTAGGAAAAAAATGAACTCTTCTTCCCTTCTCAGAGCTTGTTAGATCAGCCTTAACCCGAAACCAAAGAATCCTCAGTTGTCCTTTCAACAAGTTAAGGGGACCCCAAAGCCGTGATATCTTAACCTTTTCTTGTCATATCAGATATGGCCTGAAACCAAAAAAATTCGTTCGTTCATCAAAATTTGTCGAATGCCTGCAATAGGTCAGGTGCTGGTCTGATCTCTGAAAATGCATGCTCAGATGTCTGTCCTCAGGGCTGTCCATTCTAGTGGGAGTGGGGGAGACAGATGACGCCTTATAATCATAATAAGCAAGTGCATTGCGAAGTATGTTAGAATAATTGCAGTGGGGGGAAGAAAAAGAAAAGTGGAGTAGTCTGGGGGGGATGGCAGTGCTCCCTGGGAATGGGGGGAGGTTGTCCTATTAAATAGTGCAATCAGGGCAGGCCTCCGTCCTCTTCAGTTTTCCTTTCTGCTTTCCCCTTCTCAGGCCTTCACTGTTTGCTAGCGGTATGGAATCTGGATAAACTCTGGTTCTGCCAGATCCTCGGTCTGCCACCTATCAGCTATGTGATTTTCAGTGTGGCATCTCATGATTCTGAGCTTAGTTTCCTAAATAGTGGCATGAAGATGATGATCATTTCCACCCATTGGTTGTTGGAAGGATTACAGGAGACGGTACAGGCAAAGCATGGGTCCTAGCTTGGATTAAGTACATGATGAGTCTTATTGTTACCCTTATTGTCATCATCATCCTTAGCACCATCCCCACCCCACCCTGCACCCATCATCACCACCATCTCCACTGAAGTTCTGTCACCATCACCATCACTATCACTATCATCATCACCACCACCACACCATCACCACCACCATGACCATCATCATCACTATCACCATCACCACCGTCTACACCATCACCACCACCATCATTACCATCACCATCACCATCACTGCCATCCACACCATCACCACCACCATCATTACCATCACCATCACCACCACCACCATCCGCACCATCTCCACCACCATCATTACCATCATCACTATCACCATCACCATCACTATCATTATCATCATCACCACCACCATCCACACCATCACCATCCACCACCATCATTACCATCATCATCACTATCACCATCACCACCGCCACCATCCACACCATCACCACCACCATCATCATGCCCATCAACACCAACCTCCTCATCACCACCAACAAACATCACCATGACCATCACCATCAAAGGGTCCTCTATCCTTTCCTCTGTCCCCAACTCTCTTCCCTCTACCTTCTTGCCATCCTCTTCTCTTTTTCTCTCCAAAGGGCCCCTGACCTTCAGTTTTCTAATCATGCTTCTCATTCTTTCTCTGATTTCCCTTCCCTCTAAGCCACTGTCTCCCTCAAAATTATTGCTTCTTTAGAACCTATTCCCCTACTCTATTTGACTCGATTGTTCTCTAGAGGCGGCCCACTTTTCTCCTGGCCAAGAACATTAAAGCCCAAGCATTTTTCCATGGCACCCAGACCCACTTTCTCCATCATGGTCAATACAGAGCTGAGGTCCTAGGGTGAAATGGATTGTTGCGGGAAGAGTGTGTTCCTGTCATTTGCTCCCCCCGCCCCACCCCTCCAGCCTCAGACTGGGGGGCCCGTTTCCAGGCCCAAAAACCACAGGCTTTTGAACTTGAACTTTCCTCCCTGGATCACAGCTGCTTATCAGAGAAGAGCCCAGAGGGGACAAGACTCAGAAACCAGAGTGCAGATGCTGTGTGTTTCCTTCTCTTCTGTTTCTTCTTTGTCCCTTTTCTTCTTGGGCTTTTGACTGTTTTCAGACCAATAATGGGTGGTCATTTGCATCTTCCCTTTCCCCCCCAAAAAAGCCCAGGTCCCAGATAATGGAAAACCTTGCTCTTCTCCTTCCTTTGCTTTCCTTCCTTCCTCTCTTGTGCACTTATTTATCATGCATTGGTTTTATCAGGCACTGTGCTAGATTCCAGGGCTTCAGGGTGGAACTGAGACCCAAAGCAGGAGGAAGAGTTCTCCTAGTGAGTGGGGGTGGGTGGCGGGAGCACGCAGAAGTGCCTCATGGCAGGAGGCAGAGTGTAGCATGTGACACACAGACAGATCGGTGTGACAGGAGGGCCGGCCCATGGCACGGAGCTGGCATTGCGGGGTGTGGAGCAGAAGATGCACGGATCGCTGTCCAGTTTCCAGGCAAGCACTCTGGCTGCGAGGGGGCGGGGGGTGGCTCACAGCGAGTTGCCAGGAGGTGCAGGAGGAGGCTTGGACTGGTAGGCACTGCAGTGCTGTGCAGCTCAAAGATCAAGAAAGAATTCTCCAGACGTTGTAGGGGGCAACTTCGTAAGTTTCTTTAAGTAGCACAGGGTCAGGGCCCGTGGCCGGAAAAAGCGGCCCCTTGGGCTGTATGAAGCTGGTGATTATGTGCTTTGTACTCAAGGGGGAAGGGACGTGCCAGGGGTAGATCATAAATGTCTTCGAATTTCTACTCATAAAACTACTTTCCCAAGATGTTTCTAGTGCTCATCATTGATCTTGACATTAATGACCGGTGCCATGTACAGGCAGTCGGGGCCCTTGAAGAATGTAGCAACCAGCACGTCTTCGATCCTTATCGGAGCTCTGCAGGCTGTAGGCCAGCCTTGTGGGCTAAAGATGAACATTTTTCTGCTCCTGTCCCCCCTCCCAGGGACAGAGAGGAGGCCAGGGTGCCTTCGGCAGGCAGGTAGCCCCAGACCCCCAGGGGCCTCTTGGGGCTTACTCCGCCAGGCCCCCGCCAGCTCCTGCTCCTGCGTGGCCAGGGGGAAGACTGGCAGCCAGGAGAAAAGACAGGAGGCAGAATGGGCCCGAAATAGGACAGCCTTGGATGCTCTCTCGCTCCTTTTCTGTTTGGGCATTGAACGAAGCCCACTAGAACTCTGCCTTCCCCACAGCCTTCCTTTGACTAGAACAAAGAGTAAGAGCGGTCTTGATTGCCGTATTGTTCCAGTTGCTTCTAACTTTGGGATGGCTGGGCAGGGCCCCTCCCAAAGCCCACAGGGTCTGGTGTGTTCCAGAGCTAAAGTCTTCTCTTCCCCTCCTTGTACTCTCTCCAGCCCTGAGCTGTGGGTTCTCAGGAACCCCTTAAGCACATGGAGCGCCCACGTTGGGTCTCTCGATGACAAGTGATAGAAACTTAATGCAACCTTACAAATGCCTCATTCATTCACTCGGTGAATACCAATCTAACTTCCTGTCTCAGTCACCATGGAGGATAGGGACGTAGTGAGAATTGGACCTGCTTCCAGCTCCCATGGACCTTATATTCTAGACCTGTGCTGCCCAATCAAGAAGCCACTAGATTCATGTGATGAGTGAAACTTATAGCCATTAAAATGAAATAAGATAAAAATTCACTTTGTCCGTCTCGCCAGCCACCTTTCTAGTGACCCATGGCTGCGTGTGGCTAGTGGCTACCCTATGGGAGAAGCAGAGTTCTGGGACATTCCCATCACCACGGAAGGTTCTATTGGACGGTGCCACTCTAGAATATATTGAGAAAAATGGTAAGAAAAATGACAAATGGTGATCGGTTTTATGCAGAAAATTAAAATAGGGTGACATGAGGGTGACCAGGTGCCTCGCTTTGATGAGGTGCTCACAGTGGGGGCAGAGCTTACCAGTGAAGCAGACCCAGGAGGATACTTGTATTAAGAGATTAGTGCAAGGGATCCCCTTATTGTTGGGGCGGGTGGGGCAGGCCATCGGAAAGGGCCGGCTGCCTTTGTTCTGCTCTTAATGCCTTTCGAAGGATAGAACCAGGCCCATCCAGATTATTGAGGATAATCCTCCTGACCTAAAGTCAGCTGATTAGGGACTTTAATTACATCCACAAAATACCTGCAGGGCAACCTGCAGATTAATGTTGGATTGAGTACCTGAGGATGGGTTTAGCCAGTCAACCCATTGAGCAGACCATCCCAGTGGGCCTCTCTGAGAAGGTGACATTTAAACTAAGCCTTGAATGACTAGAAGGTTTACCAGACATGAAAAGGGGGGGGGGGCAGCACATTTTGAGAAGAGCAAATGGGTTATGCCAATCTCCAAAGCTTTCTGAAGAAGCAGAAAGAAGGTTCTAAAGCCTGAACCATGGTATGTGCTCTGGTGACTCTTTGCCGTGCAATAACTGACTCCAAAACTTAGTGGCTTAAAACAACCACTGCTTTGTTCTCTCTCATGATTCTCTGGGTTGTCTGGGCTCAGCGGGGTTGTTCTTCGGTTCCATGCATTACAGCTTGACTGGGCTGGAACATTCAAGATGGCACACGTGCACGGACGGCAGTTGGCACTGGCTGTTGAGGGGGAGGTCAGTTCAGGCTGTCTGCTGGGGCACCCACATATTGCCTTTCTGTGTGGCTGGGGTTTCTTATAGCAGGAATAAGCTGTAAGAGGGAGGAAGGGGAAGCTGTCAGGTATCTTAGAAGCTAGTTCTGGAACAGGTACGGTGTTCCTTCTGCTGCTAACTGTATCAGTGAGGGTCAATTGGAGAGCAGAACCACTGTGAGTATAATGGGAAAATGAATTTATCCTAGGAGTACAGACCTTATACAACTGTAGGAAGAACCAGGGAAGTAAAAGTTCCTAAGGGGAGACAGGATTCGGAGAAAGTTCTCTAACTTGTCCTGATGTGGGTAAGCCAGCCTGGGTTGTTGGAATCCTCTGGAAGCCAGCATGTCCATCTCTTGTAGGGGAACTGAGAAGAGGGACTAGAATAGATGCTTATGGAAGGTTGTTGGTTCCTTGGAGCTTAGCTCTTGCTCCGTGGGTTTGCAGGGAAGCGTCTGGTGTTGGATTTGAGGTCAGTGTTGGTCACCAGGGTCCACTGTCAGGATGGCGAGTTGGCCATGGAGTGGGAATGACGAAGGAGAAACTAGACCAGCACCTCTCCATCTGTGTCCTGCTGTCCCCAACCTGCCTGAGAGCATCATAGCTGCTGCTTCCTGCACTTCCCAAATTCTGCACAATGTTGGATAACTCTAACCTGGGACCCTACAGATATGGGGATTCTGGAAACGCGGGTGCCAGAATCTTGCCAAGCTGACAACACACTAGTACAGATCAGAGAGTGGGGGCATCAGGATGGAAGGTACAGGGGAGGGGAAGCAGGCAGGACCAACTCCTAGGGGCCTGGGGCCGTGGCAAAAAGCTCGGGTTTCTTTGAAGCAGACTAGGAGGCTGTTGGAGGGGTTTTATGAAGGGAATTGTCTTGATTTGATTTCATTCAACTCATAAGTCAAGGATGAATGGAGCTGGTTTGGGGCAAGTTTCAATCCACTGATCAATCCCCCTTCTTCCTTCTTCATGCCTTGGTCCTGCCTCCCTTGGGCTTGGCCTCAACTTTCCCTATTTATTTAACTCTACCTTATTTTTCTCATCTGTAAAATGGGGATGCTGGTAGTATCTTCCTTACGGCACTGTTGCCAGAAAAGAAATGAGTTAATAAATAAACGCTTAGCCTGATGTCTGGCAAATTGCATGCCTAATACATGGCTGCTATGATTATCTTTATTATTTTTTTTAAGTCAGTCCCCTGCCCATCCTGCCCCTGGCCTTTGTCTTACAGCCAGGGAAGCAGAACCCCAGCTGAGAAACCTCGTCTAAGGCTTCATCTGCCCTTCCCGATATAGCTGCTACTTTTACTTTATTGTGGACCACCTTTGGCCCCTCTCTTGAGCCCCCCTGCCACTTCATGTGGGCAGCTCTGGCTTTTGTAGGAAACCCCCGGTGAGAACAAAGGGAACCTGGCTCCCAGCTGTCCTCTCTGATCTGAGCCATGGTCCTCCCTCTCTGTATTCCTTGCACCTGGGAGGTAACAGAGCAGAAGAATTGGGTACAGAACTGAGACTGAACTTGAACTGTGTAGTCTGCAGGGGCTATACGGTTTGAGGATCGTGGGTTCTGTGTCCACTAAACTGGATGAGCTGAATCAGACCCAAACTGATGGTTAAATCTGAGCATCAGACCCCAGCTCCTTCCCCAGGCTCCTGGTTGGTCCATCTCCAGATGTCTTCATTAGCGTATCACACCAGCTACCCTGACCTAATTGCTTTTCCTTGACAAGCCTGCCTCAGGGCCTTTGCACAGGTCATCCTTTCTGCCTGATATGTTGTCTGTGGCTGATTCCTTGTCATTTTGGTCTCAGCTCAAATGCTACCTTCCTGGAGCGTCCCATGTCCATCTCAGCCTGTCACAACTCCATTACTCTGTTTTATTTCCTTCGTGGTTCCTATTTGTTTATTTATTGGTTTGTTTCTCTACTGCTTGCCAGAACAGTGGTTCTCAGAGCTGAATGTGCATCAGAACCCTCAGTAGGGCTCCCGGACTTTCTGTTTCGGCCAGTCTGGGGAAGCACCCAGGCACCTGCATTTTTAAGAAGTTCCCGTTTCTGCTGCTGTTGCGGGTCTGGGGACACCACTCTGAGAACCACTGTGCCAGCACTGTTCCAGAGCCTGGCTCAGAACTGTCGAGTAGAAAGTAGTCACTGAGTGATTAAGTGAATGATGGTGGCCCATGATCTTAGTAAGAGCAGATACTGCTTGGCTTCTTACTGAGAGAAGCAATGTGCCGGTTAATTGACCGGCCGCGCTGGCTCGTTTAATCCTTTCAACAACCTCATGAGGTTTAGATGCTTATTTTTTCTATTTACCAGTAAGAAAACTGAGGCCCAGAGAGGTAGCCTCCTTGGCCAGGGTCACACAGCAATGTGTCAGAGCCAGGGTTAGAACCCTGGTTATGGGTGGGGATGGCTTTCTCCTTAACCTTGGTTGGGGGGAGGGGTCCATGTATTTCTATTCGTTATTTCCATTCACTCAGCTGGAGTGTGCAGCCCCCTGCGGGGCTCACAGGGGCGGAGCAGCTGAAACCAGAAATGAGAGAAAAAGACATTATTTAGAGCAGATATGTAAATACTAAGTGACAAGCACATTGCACATTCACAGAGCACGTCCAGTTTTAAGAAGCCCCTGCCTGCACGTGATCTTATTTGGTCCTCACAGACGTGTGAGGGGTGGGCAGACCAGGACGAGTGCCCATTTCACAGGTGGGAAGACTGAGGCCAGCAGAAGGCCGCTCCGACTTGCCGCAGAGCCGGAGTTGGAACTGCAGCACCTGCTCCTGCTCAGCACCGAGCCCTTTCTGCCGTGGGGTGTTTGGGGTTGCTAGTGGGGGGCCACATTGCCTCTCCAGGTTGAATCCCAGAGCTGCAGAGCTGGGACACTGCCCTGAGGTGGGCATGAGGGTCAGAAGTCTCCGGAGCCCCCTCGAGGCCCTGGGAGCCTCCCCCTTCTTCCAGCAAGGCTTAGTCTCCCTCGGTGAGTTTTCTGCCCTATTCTTAGCGATGGTTCTGGGAGAGAGGGGGTATCTGATCCTTGGGTATGTGATTATCTGTGAAAAGTTTAGTAAATGTGCGGAAGGAAGCAGGGACAGCAGGGGGAGTGGAGAGAAGTGTCCTCAGGTGGTTTTATTATTTGGAACCAAATTTGCCCCCTTCCCCCCCCTCCCCCCCAACAAATGTCCCAGTACTTTGACATAGCATTGCTGGAAACAAGGAGATGGTTTCCGTTCATTATAGTCAGGCTTTGCTCTCAGGTGGCCTTTTGTGTTATTTTCCTGAATACCGACTTAGAGTCTTGTACGACAGGTGCCCAAGGTACTGTTTGGGGAAGGGGGAAGAAAAGGCACTGGGTTTTTTGTTTGTTTTTGTTTTGTTTTGTTTTTAAAGATTTATGTATTTATTTTGAGAGAGAGTTCGAGAGAGGGAGCAGGGGGAGGGGCAGAGGGACAGAGAGAATCCTCACGCAGACTCCCCACTGATCGAGGAACCTGACACTGCTGGATCTCAGGACCCTGAGATCACAACCTGAGCTGAAACCAAGAGTCGGATGCTTAACCGACTGAGCCACTCAGGCACCCCCAAAAAGGCACCGTTTTAACCAAATTTGCAGGTTACCTAGTTTTTTCAAAATGGATACATAGAAGACAATTCTAGAAGGAGATACACGGATACTTAGTATAGTTGTCCTAGATGAGGGGTGATTATTATTTCTCTTTTGCTTCTCTGCATTTTCTATCTTTCTGGGCAAGAAACAAGTAGTTGTGTAACTTCAAAGAAAAACAAAATTGAAGGAAAAAAACTTCTCTTCGAATCTGGTTTACTTTGTTCTGTCTCCCTTGCTATAACGTTCCTCCCAGCTGCTGGTGCCTGGTGGGGCTCGATGTTCAGACCCTACAGACTTTGGTGATTTCATCTATTTATTAACCCCCCCCCTTTTTTTTTTTTTTAAAGATTTTACTTATTTGAGAGAGAGAATGAGTGAGAGAGAGAGAGAGAGAGCATGAGCCAGAGGAAGGGCAGAGAAACACTCTCCACTGAGCAGGAAGCCCGACATGGGGCTCGATCCCAGCATTCTGGGATCATGACCTGAGCCGAAGGCACATGCTTAACTGACTGAGCCACCCAGGCACCCTGTTAAACCCCCTCCTTGGATCTATTCAAAAGAAAAAACCTCCTGACTGCATGTTTTGAAATAAACCTTCCCATGGCTTAGCAACTCCTGATGATGTCTGGAGCAAGACACAACTTAAATGCCACCACTGCCAGGAAGCCTGCCTTGATTGCCCCTGCTCTCATCTTGGCAGTTATCTTATAGTTGTTTTGGTATATAAACCTCCCAAATCAGATGATAAATTCCTAACGTCGCAGGTGCCATCTCTTAGTAACAGCAAAAATAATAGATTAGTAAATACATACTATGTATCAGGTATTATCCTAATTTTAAGGAAAACTTCACTTATGCTTCAGAACTTCCCCCAGAGAGGGGCACCTGGGTGGCTCAGTCAGTCGAGCATCCTACTCTTGGTTTTGGATCAGGTGGTGATCTTGGGGTCATTATCTCAGGGTCATGAGATCGAGCCTGTTGTCAGGCTCCATGCCAAGCAGGGAGTCTGCTTGGGATTCTCTCCCTCTCCCTTGCCCCTCTTCCTGCTTGCATGTGTGTGCATGCTCTGTCTCTTTAAAATAAATAAATAAACATTTTTTAAAAAATGAACTTCCCCAGGAGATAGAGACTCTTACATTCTTCAGTTTTCAGATGATAGAAAAAAGGCACAGGGAGGGGGAACCTAGTGACCCAAGGTCACATGGCCATCCACCAGCAGCGGCCGGGACCTGAGCTCCCCGGACCACACATTCCACGCAAACACATTGCTTCCTTAGTTTTCTGTAAAGTACTCATCACGATGGCAAAAGTATCATCGAATGAATTAACAAACAAATGAACTGTCATAATTTAATCATGGGGACTGTGCCCTTGGAGCAGAAGGTTGAAGCATTTTTAGATTTGCCCTGGGAGAGAGAAGTGAGCAGAAGACAGTTTCTGTCTCTATGTCAGTGATGGGCTGATGGGGTAGAGAGATGAGGAGCAGATAATGAGAGAGGATTCTCTCTAAGCCGGAGGTGGGCAAACAGCCCACGGCCAAATTCTACAAATTCTACCCTCCGTCTGCTTTTGTAAATAAAGCTTTATTGGAACACCGCCATGCCCATTTGTTGACATATTGTCCATGGCTGTTTTCACACTGCAGGAGCGACGCTGAGCAATATGACAGAGTATGGCCAAGAAAACCTAAAATATTCACTCTCTGACTTTTTACAGAAACAGTTTGGTCACCCCTGCTATAAAAGACCAGGCAAGAGAGGAGCGTCAGCTCAAACATATGCACATATAGTCGAAACCAGACAAGATCTCAGGCTGATGTAAAGAGGGAGGAGGGGAGTCAGTAAGCAAAGGGGTCCCCGGAGAGAGGAGGGGTATTGTCCGTGTGAACTGGATCATGAGGGTGGATGACTATTTGCACAGCGGTACAGCATGTATGGGGAGCTGCTGTCTCTTGATTCCTTACAATACTACATGCTTAGGGGAAGGAATAAAGGGCACGGAGGATGGGCATGCCCAGAGAGGTTAAGTAACTTGCCCAGGGTCACACAGCTAGGACATGGTAGAGCCTGCCTGCCCTCAAACCCGTGCCAGTCTCACCCAAAGGATTTAGTTTCATCTTGCAGTGTCCTGCGTGCCGACCTTTCTCGACTATGGGTTCTCTGGGGGCGGGGACCACAGTGCATGATCTCTGGAGTTGCCGTCCAACTAGAAACGACCGACCCACTACCCCAATGGGATTCTGAGCACGGAGGTGCCTCACACCCTGATCTCCCTCCTGACTTCAGCCCTCACTCGGAAAAGGAAACCCGAAACGGCCTCCCTTCCCCCAGCCACCGGAGGACCTGTTACCACCTCCAGCTTCCACGTCAGCCCCGTCCTTGGGCACAGAGCTCAGTTTAGTTCTATCATCTGATCACTTTCTTTCTTTAGCGCTTTTGTTTTTTCCCTTCTCTGTCTGGTACTTTGTGGAGGAGAAAGGAGGCGGACAGGCTTGGTAATAGGATACGAGGACGCCCTCGGTGACTGAGGCTGACATTATTTTTCAGGCTCTCCCTTCTAGAGACCTTCTGCCTTCATTGCCATGGAGGGTGGAGGGGTTGAGAGGCACAGCTGGAGTTTTGCTTTAAACCCTAGCAGTCAGCGTCCAATTGCTGGTCAAGGCTGCAAACCCTTGGATACTTTTTCCTCCCTGTGTTTATTGCCCTGGACACGCCATCCCACCCTGGGCCACTTTGTGCTGATGATTCCTGACGGCCGCCAGGAGGCGCTGTCCGATAATCTTCCTTCTGCTCAGCCTCCGAAGAATTTGCTCCAGTGCCCCGGAGAAAGATCTCCGTGCACGCGCCCACCGCCCACCGCCCACCGCCAGGAACCTTGCAGTCTCATCCTCACAACTTTCAAATAAGGAAAAACTGAGTCCCAGAGAGGAGACAGGCAGGGCCCAGCCCCAGCGGGAAGCAAGTGTGGGCTTACACCCTGTGTGTCGTCCACAGAGCATGCTGCGCAGGCTGGAAGCAGGTGGATGGGGGGACCTCTCACCTCTTTTTCTAGCCGCACAGGCTCAGAGCAGGCTTGAGGTTCCTGCCCACCTCCAGTCGGCTCAGACGGGGTCTTTCCGCCACTCACCTCCCTGCGAGGCTGATGTCATTGTCGCTCTCGTGTTGGTCTCCCTGCCAGGCAGCAAGACCAATTAAGAGAAGAAAACGAGCAACCTTAAAAAGCAGGCTCCAAATAGTAGCTGGCGGAGATGCAAAGGTAGCTCAAAGAGACTGTGGCTTCCTTTCCTCGGGAGACATTGTGAAAGAGCTTGGGGCCAGACTTGGGGTGACTCCTGCGGTAGGAGCCTTCCCAGAGCCTCTTGATAGAAAGGCTAAGAAGAGAAGCAGCCAGATTTAAAATCAGCGTCTTCCCCTTTGCACGAGCCCGCCACTGGGGCACATACATAAGAGACACGGTCGTTGGCATGGGAGACCCCAGGCAGTAGGGAACCTGGTCCAGCCCCTTCTCCCATCAGAGCCTGTCTTTGAAACAGACATCAAAATTCCTAACCATTTGGTGTTGTCACGAAGAGTAAGTGTGATGCTGTGTGCTTTCGCCTCTGTCTGGGGCTGCTTCCTCCTGTGCGAGCAGGACCTTACTTCAGTTCTTTTGGCTGGAATGAGTTGGAAATCCTACGACCCAAATGAATGGGCTGAGTCAAAGGTTTCTCTCCCCGTTCTCCTGTTCTGCTTCCAGCCTGTTCTGCTTCCAGCCTCCTTCGGGGAGGCAGGTTCCTCGGGAGCTGAATGGCCTCAGGGCCCCGGAGCTGGTGCAGCCTGGGCTGTGACGGGCGGGGCAGCTGAGGGTACTTCGTTGGGTTGAGCCCCTGAACTTGACAGAACTGGTGCTCCATGGATTGGGGGCTTTGCACCTTTTTAGTATTTTGGAGCAGAAAAAAAAGGTAACAATCACAGGCTTCCTTTAACATATTTGGGAGGTTGGAAAAGTTCCCATTGTCTTTTATAGAACCACAGGACTATATTTATCCCCCCAAAGTGAGCAAGCTTCTCGACTAAGGGGCTTTTAGGCAGGGGATCTGTGGGCTTACATGTGGTCCTTCCGCACTGAGCACGGCCTCGAGGCTGTGAGGTTGGGGGAGCCACGCTTAAGAACGTGATCACTGATTGTTAATGACATTGGACCTCATGTGATCTCAGGCCCCCGGTAGGAGATCTTGGTGATCATGGCATGTAAAGGGCTGGCTCAGGGTTTCGTTGATGTTTGGGGATGGTTAATTCTTCATGGCGTGGGCTGTCTGGTGCATTATAGGGTGTTTAGCGGCACCCCTAGCCTCTAACCACCAGATGTCAGTAGCATCC